>CM069452.1:55629685-56229685 GCA_035610835.1 Ophiura sarsii
GCACAAGAAACATGTAATTATTTATGTGGCCTTTATTCAGGAGATACTCCTCATTGACTCTCATCAATCATCCGCATATTTAACAGTACAGTGAGCTATGAAAACATTTCTGATTAATATTTGTTCCATCCGTTTATTATACGATGGTGTTGTACCAACAACAATGACAAAGCCATAGATGGATCGGGGGGCCTGCTCACCGCCTCCTCCCACCAGCATGTTATTGAGGCTTCGAAGAGGCTAAGGGGGGGGGGGGGGGGGGAATTAAAATAATAATATTATATATTATAATATAGAATATGTCAACCTTTTTTTTTTTTTTGTAGGGGGGGGGGGGGGGGGGCGGGGGGGGGGGGGAAGGGGCGGGGGGGGGTCAGTCTGTCAACTTCTTGGTTTTCTCCATTTCTTTTTCATACAAAGTTAAAAAGTGACCTTACTTGGTACAAAGATGCTACATGGGAATATTCATATGTCTATGACGTCGAAGGGCACATATCAAGGGTTATGTTGTAAAATAAGCTGAAAACAAGAAAAATTACATTTATTTTTCATTCAAAGACAGATCAAGTTATAAATAGACATAAATATCCAAAAATACAAAGAACGATTGGAACCAAGTCCAATTGGAAAACAAACTTGGTTCATAGCTGCTACATGGGAATATTCATATGTCTATGACGTCAAAGGGCACATATCAAGGGTTATGTTGTAAATAAGCTGAAAACATCAACAAATAATAATAATAATAATAATAATAATAATAAAAACAGTGTTTATATAGCGCACTGTGGATCACAATCCCAAATTACATTTCTTTTTCATTCAAAGACAGATCAAGTTATAAAATAGACATAAATATCCAAAAATACAAAGAACGATTGGAACCAAGTCCAAATTGGAAACAAACTTGGTTCATAGCTGCTACATGAAAACCTTCATATAAAATCATTGACGTCAGGATATTCACTTATCTACCCTTAAGAAACGGGACGACCTATATCAGACCAGGTCTGTATTTTTTCACCATTGATTTACTGACAAACCCTGATTTTACAAAAGCTTTCCCCCTTTTTTTACCCACCCCCTCTAGTCTGGTAATGGATGCCTTTAGTTGGATTCATCTATACATGCTGAAGTTTTAATTTCTGTGAAGTTTTAATTTCTAGGTTATCAAACTAGGATATCCCTGTCAACAAGCCACAGGCTGGCCGCAATAGTAGTATTGCCAGAAATATTAGCCACAATAGCCCAAATCCTTTTAAAAAGCCCATTTCATAGCCCAGTACTGTTATTTTGACCATTGGAAAAGTAGCCTAATTCCGTAGCCCAAATTGAGATCTTAGCTCATGAGTTTGGAAATACTGCTAGTACCTATAGTATAACTGTTTCCCGTAAAAAATGACCATTTGGCACGCATAAATGTTCACATTTTATCTGTCAATGTCCAAAACTAACATTAATGGTTAATTTTTGTGTTCAGTTTAATGACCTGCGCTTAATAAATGTTATTTGAGGTATTTTCATTATCACACAAACATTGAAGTGATAGAAATACAGTGTGTAAATTTTCGGTTGGACTGATATATAGCAAGTAGGGGGATTACTTCAATTTGGTGCTCACTCACTCGTTGAACATCTGAATCGTGCGCTGTATCAACAACTCAACTATCCCATAACACAACAGTATAATAACGCTGGATAGCAGAGCACACGTGTATAGCATGATAATTATGATGAAAAATCATTGATGATATTAAAGAAAGGACTATAAAAAAATATTACGCTTATGATTATGTTTGACGATGTAATGGCTATATCGTATCATCTCTGTTGCTCTAGCTGCGTGCATAGAACTCTTAGAATAGCCTAATGGATTAACCTGTGGGGATGATTGTAACATAGGATATTTTATATGTGTGCCAGTTAATCAGAGGTAGGTTTTTTATTTGGTCTATATTAACGATATGCTATTATAGTTATGGACTATAGTAGATAAGACGATTAGCTTATGTGATGATGTACCCTGCTCTAAATCCAACCCAAACTGATAAGACGATTAGCTTTGTGATGATGTACACTGCTCTAAATCCAACCCAAACTGAACAAAATGATTGTGTTTACACTGTGTGTATATTATTATTTTGAATGAATGAGTGGTGAATGGTTCATTTCCAGTTCATTGGAAAAGGTACTATAGTATTTTGTGTGTGAAACTTTATGTGCTATAAATGTTGGTGATAAGTTATAGGATGTTTATCCCATCTACTGAAGATAGTTAGTGGATGTGTATAGAAATAATCAAGGTATTAAGATGAGTGTAAATTTAATGAAGATATACTTGATTCTGACATAGTACCAGTGTCCAAGGAAATTCAAAGGATGGATAGAGAAAGCTTTGGAAACAAAGACAAATATTTTGGACAATTCATATCATTGTGCTGTCTACTGAAGATAGTAGTGGTTACTGATTAACATGTTGCAGCATAGAAAACCTGTAAACTTTCACAAGAGCAACCAGTGACGTGCGCAGGATGTTATGAGTGGGAGGGGGGGCACCTGGCCATAAATGAAATTCCCCCGTCTCAGATTCTTCTCAATTCCCCCGATGTACCAACAAAATAGTCATACATTCTGTGCGATCTAGTAGAGAGAGTGGTTATTAATCACCACCTTATTCAAGCCTATCATATGGAAAAGTGGTGTCATTTGCTCTATGCATGCAAAATGTATTTGGCTATTGGACACTTTTTGTATTTCTGCACAAAAATGGTTGCTTAATGAAAACGGTTTAATGTGAATTTTAAGTAGGACATTACATGCTAATCTGTATATATCTTTTAATAATACATGTATATTTAAAATTCAAAGAAATCGATGGCATCATCTTGTCGGACGAGCTTGCACTCCTGTCATCCCGAAATTCTGTGTACAACCATAGCATAAAGTCATTGTGAACGCACTGTGCACACGAATAGGCCCTACTTCACGACTCTCCCATTCCTTAAATAAATAACCTTTGACCAAGTAGGAAGTGGAACTCCTCCACATGTATTCTTGTAGGTTATATCTTAAAATGGCAAGGATTGGTTGGACATTTTTGTCGGACAGGGAGAAACAAAGAAACCCTTAATTTTTCAATCCAATCAAATTTACCCTTACGTGAGGCCAGTGTGCACTCAGCGTGACAATCAATACAAAAGAAATCTCAATGTATTATTCAGTAGGTTTTTTGTGTGCGCTGACCTGGAGCATTTTAAACACAACAGTGTACGTACATGCAGGGATTGTGTGGAGAATGTTTTAATCGGAAAAACTGCCTAAAACCTTTCCATATGGTTCGGTGCTATCTACTGTAGATAGTGGTTATCTATCACCATAATCAAGCGGAATCAAGCCTATTTTCTGTGCTATCTATTGTAGACTAGAAATCTATCACCATATTCAAGCCTATATCAGAGATGTCAGGTTTTTTCAATAATTGTCTGATTTCAGATTTTGTAGTCACAGTTTTTAAAAATTGCATTGATAAAGATACAGATTCTGCTAGGATAGAAACATCAGCCCCTCTTACATTTATTACATTTACTTACACAGGCTATGTTTGCAGTTTGCATTCAGCTTTAACATTTAAGGGGTTTTTTTCTTCTCAAAATATACTTTTTATTATCTTTCATATATACTTACTCAGTCATAGTAAGAATGTAAGAGCCTATAGTAGATTCATAAACTCTGGCGCATCGGTATCGATTTTGGACCTCGTCCATTGGGCGTTAGAGGAACCCATTTTGACCAATGATGAAACAGCGGTACTTTTATAGATGTTATTATCATGATTATTGCGCTCCATAATCAAATGCTATTCATGATAGTGTGGCTTTATGAATAGAGCTGATCATATAGCTTTACAATCACGACAACCAAAAACTTAATCCAGCAGCTTCAAATGTGTATCCCTTTGGAAACGGTTACCACAATAAAAACAAATCGACCATCATCGACCGTATACAGGTTTCGAAAGAAAAATATTATGTATGTCATTTTACCTATTCATAATTTAGTGGATACTTTATATTATTTTCCGTTTTTATTATGCACGTGGAATAAAGGAAACATTAAAATGAAAATAACAGTTCTACGTATTTATATGAGAGAAAAAAACCGAAAAATAATTCAGTAATCATTTTTTTATATACCTAGGTACAAAACCATTTGTCCTAATTAAATGGAAAAACAGTTATATCAACCAAGATACGGATTATAAACGTTACTTTAAGTATTTCTGGCTATTTGACAACCTGAATACCTTTATCAATTTATCTGAATAACAATACACTTCTTTATCGTTATGCCGATAATCCAACCGCAAGTTCCCTGTCACTAGGTACATAGTGGTGACTACATCACAGTAGTACATACACACGAAGACACGGTATTTACCTTGCATATTACGATTAAATTCGAGTGCCTCCCCCTCTTTTGCTTCTGTTACCTCTTTACTAAAATGGTAAATCGCTAAAATCGGCCAATGTCTGCGAATCGACTATAGTGTAGGGTGGTTTAGCAAATGAATGACTTTGTCGCAATAAAAATCTCGCCAGACTTTTCATATTGCGCAATACCTGTAGCCTTCCAATTAGTTTTAGACCATTTTCAGCAGATGGCCCGTTTGATATCCGATCCTGTTGACCAAATATAATACACCTGATGCGGACTCGCAGAGAGCAGTAAAATCAATCTTATAGGCTTTTCCTGATGTTTTTAACATTCTGGACATTATCAGAATATTAAGAATTTTGTCAAATCTAGGGGTTTTATCATATTAACATTTTAGTGAAACAATACAGATTGGCGTTTTCTTAGTGTAATTTTATTGTCTTGATCAAAAAACTAAAAAAAAATCTTTGTTCAAAATCCCTGAATGTACCATTAATACTATATGACCTTAATAAAGGGCAACCTTGTTCTGATGAATGAATCGGTTAATAAAATTACCGGTTGAGTAACCTTGAAAAATCCAATCAAGTATGATCTGTGCTATCTACTGAAGATAGGTAATGTTGACATTCCCACTTCAATTCAAAAAGATGAAATATTCAATCAAAAAGATTCGGTTGCCAACAACAAGCAGTGGGGGGAGGCAGTAAAATATCTTGTGACCAAATATTTTCTTGCTGCACCCCCTAAACTTGTATTTCCCCTGAAGCCAAAAAAAATTAGGATTTTACCCCTTAAGCGAATAAAATATTGACAGGATTTTGAAAACATACCCTTTTTTTCTTCAAAATTGTCAATTTTAGACCCCCTAGCCTTTAAAGGAGCATTGAGAGATACGTATGCGCTCTCAATTAACCTTGAAATCAGGTTTTTTGCATCAAAGTGATACTTAGGCATATACTAACTACCATCTGAAACAGTTTACCAACATTCACCGTTTATCATATAAAATGTCATGATTTTCTTATATTGAAACTAGGTGCTGAATTCTGAAATTATGCTATTGTTTTACATGCAGCCTTTCGCGGCAAATCTCAACCCGGAAGTGCCGTTATTTGCCTATTTGGCATGAAGGCAATGTCGGAATTGTATGACATTTGGGATTGGGCTATGTTGATGATTATCTTTACGTTATTTGCTCATTTAGTATCGATACATCTCTCAATGCCCCTTTAATGTGTTAAATACATTATGCATCCTTTACTAAGCAGTTTTGTGGTTACACAAGCTTACAGTGTAATTGTTGACTGGCCTGGTAATCACTCAAGATTCATCAGGCCCTGTATAGTGTCTGCTTCATTACAGCGGTGTTGTTGTGGACCCTTGAGTCACCTCCTGGTTTGGCCTCACAGAGTTTACATGCTTCATTTATTAAAAGCAAGCGTCTACTGGAATAAAAAAACCACAATAACAAATGCACTGCACTATTAAAGTAAAAGCCACCTTTTATTTCCATTATTTGAATCCCCATCTTTCACAAAACTTCATCTCTAATCATATTATTCTTAAAATTATCCTTTCTGTTTCTCGAGTTTCTGTAATGGGTATAAAAAGAACGAATATAAAACCAATTCTATTATCATAATATTTAATGTTGACCATTAGATAAATTGTTCTCAAATCATGTAAAATCAGCCGTTTTTTGGCTAGAATTTTGTTTACAATTTATAAAAATAAAACCTTATTTTTGCAGATTTTGGTGACATTTTATGGGTTTTTTTATTTATTTTTAAAACGCCCGACCGATCGACCCTACTTGACAGGTCCGTCCGTCTGTAAAACAGGGTTGGGTTTTGTCATCACCTTAAAACAATATTTTGTGCCTTATCAAGGAAACATCTTTTGTTAAAATCTCCGCATTTCACGGAATATTTCAATTGTGAGATGTCAACCCACCGTAATAGGTTTAATAGCAAGACATTTTGCCATTGATGTAAGCTTCCAAATATGTAAAGGTCAATCATTTTTCAATAAATGGATATTGGCACTATTGATTATTTCATTTAATTCTTTCATGCAACCAAACAGCACCAAATATATTAATCAAACATTAATAACAGTGGACAGGTATACTGGGTTGAAATTAGCAGCTATATTGGAAGGTAGCTAGGCACAAATATTATTTGGTGAGCCTGGATTTAAATAAAAAATGATGACAATGAAAAATACAATAACATTTAGCATATTTCACTAGTGTTTTACTGAACTTGTGATGTTAAAAAACACACAACAACATTTCCTGGAAGGGAAATTAGGGTATCTACGTATTCTTTTGATTAGTAATCTACGTATTCTTTTGATTAGTAAAACATTTTGTCCTGTTTTTATAATTAGAAATAGTAGCAAAGCACTACATCAAACAATTGTTTCCTATGTGGGTGTGTGTGTGTTCAAATGAGACCAGGTATTTATTGCGGTTTTCTTTTTTAATAAAGAATGTTTTGCTAGGGGTGATCGCATCTCTTCCTAAACGTCAGACAAATTTATGCTTCAATAGGCCAAGAGAAAAAAAAGCTTTGTTTAACATACCTGTGCGCATAAGTATGTGGAGTCGTAAAAGGAGGCATACACATACTTGTAAACTACAATGACAATTTGAACATTGTGACAATCTTTCTCTGGATTTTAATCTCTTCCTTTGTTACGACTGGATTCAAAGTGACAAAAACAGGAAAAGGTGGAAATAAAGCATTTAAATAGAAATCTATACATTGTATTGGATTGAAAAATAGGAACATCTTGCGAATTTGTTTCCATCCACAAACTTGGCATTCTGTTATGAGACCATGCACTAAAAGAAATCGCATTAACCATATAGTTATTTTTAAAATGAAAAAGCAACAAAAAAGCATTTAACATAGCTATTTACCCAAATGTATGTGAGCCAGACCCTTTTTCTTATTGGCCTTAATGTTTGCTCCTATCATGCACTGTAAGGTTCTGTAAAAATGAAATTGCTCAAAGAGGTCCATGCTCCTTAATATTTTGCTAAACCCAGTCTCCTATCCTATCTGTTGCTGTCCTCTGACAGAGGGTGGGTGGCAGCTTGCAACTTTGCAGAGCACAATTCTTCAGCTTTGAAGATTTATATCTTGGCAAACAGCTGTATGGAGGCTGCGTCCAGTCCACTCCTTGCTGTTATCTTCCCTGGTTGCTCTTGGATGCCCTCTTGATATTTTCCCATCCACCTTGCCTTCTAGGATCAGCATTCCCAAATCCCAAGCATTTTGCCATCCCTGTCAAGATGCATCAAGTAGTAGAGCTTCCTATGGTGGATAAAATCTATGAAGCCTTCTTGGGTAGAATCCCAGCTATAGTTTGATCAGTTCCAAATTGGCGAAGCCTCATTACAGCAGTGAATGAATACAGAAAAATGCTGACAAATATGAGCGGCAACAAGCGCACTGTGCATCATGCGTGCGTGGGGCCAAAGCCGTGTGCGTATGGCCATAAATGCACATACTCTTGAATTACTTTTGAGCGCAGAGAGATAAAAATTGAACATTTGACCTTCAGTCAATGACACTTGCAAAATATGACGATCTGGTAGCATTGACTGACGAGTCTGCGCATCATATATCCCATACTTTCTGGTTTGCCGCATCAAGTTACACCAATGCATGGAAATGGAAACCTTAAGAAATACTGAAGAATTGTCATTTCCAACCTTCGCTTACATTAAAAAACCTTGAAATCTTTTATAGAAGTAAACAATATGCTTGTCGAAACCAATAAATGAATACCCACATATTAATATTTTATCCTCATACATATACATATACATAATAGGAGGATTTCATCAGAATGGCAATGATCCACTTTGGCGGGAAGAAACGTCATCTTCAGAGTTGCCAGTTGGTTTTAGTACTGGATCATAGACGTGACTGAGCAAAAAAAGTCCCCTCCTCACGGTTCAGTGTTTGGTCCCCTCTCTTTCTGATTTCCATCGCCTCGCGTACCTCTCTGGATCTCCTGTTGTGTTCTTGACCTAATATGGTGGCCTCATCCCAGTCTATAACATGGTTTGCCCTATAGCTACATGATCCGAAATTGCTGATTTTATCTGTTCTTGCTCTGAAGCCTTTCTCTCTCTCGTGTATTTCTTGGTGTTTTATACTTTCTTTGTCTCAGCTTGATGTTCTGCTAAGCAGACTCCGAAAAGTCGAAAGGTCTCACCAACATACATCATCTTACAGTTTTTGCAATCTTTTCACCGACCTTGAAATTTGTTTTGCCCCCTTAAATTGGGGTTTTTGCAGTCCTCAAAGGGTCCAGAAAATGCAATAGGACCCTGACATTTTTGAGCCAGTGTTACCCCTTCTTTGAGTGTCTGACTTTTTTATTGTCCATATAATGCAGAGGGGAACACAAGCGCGAGTGTAGGAGTCTGCATTTGGTTTTGATTGAGAGAGATTTCATTTCAAACCAGTCTAAGGAACATACAATACTTAAAAAATAACATGCATTTTAGCCAGGAGTATAAGTGATAAGTGAATGTTGGTGCAACTTCCTTATGCATGTGTTATTTATTCATTTCATTCCAAATGTTAAGTAAAATGTAAAATTTGCAGAGGGCAGAAAAACTCTTTTTTTTGCTTTACGGCCTGGTATTATAGGCAGCAAATAATTTGCAGTGTCAAATCGAAAGCCATCTTTTTGTATAATGTACATATTAAATAAACCACTTCCACTGCATAAAAATGTTTAGTATCTTAGGCCAACAAAGAAGATTGTCTGCCTACGCGCTTTTTTGATTGATTTTTATTTATTTTTGATTTTTTGATTTTTGTTGTTGTTGATTTATTACAAAATAATTTTTAAAAAGGTCTCTGTAAGCTTGGATTAGCAACAACAACAACATTGTATACCTCATAGCCTTTTTTCTAAACAAAAACAAAAACAAATTGCACAGCACTTAGCTTTTTTGCCAAATGTTTCTGAGACAGACCTTCTTCTTTGTTTGGCCTTTCCCGTCCAGAATGTTCCCCACCCACCCTCCTGACATTCTGCACTACTGCAAGCAGATCTTTAAATCACATTTTAGCCTCTTGATCCACATGTCTGATGTAAAGCTATTGTGTTGGGATTTTAAAAAGAAATGTCAGTGACAATATAATTTCCTTTTTTTAATTCTCTAAAACTAATCCTTAAGTGCTATCCAATTCCTAAGAGTTTACGGATATCTTGTCTTAGATGAAATTAATGTGTCATTTACCTTTTAGATGAAGAAAAAGAAATCTATTCTAGGAGCGGTCAAATTGGGTTTGATATTTGTCTTAGGTAGAGGCCTATACTGTAAAGGTGTTACATTTATTTTCGCGCTAAAATCAGCAAGCACTAAAATAAATAAAAAACATGAATATATTCATTTTGTTTGTAGGTCTTTGTAAAGAAGCTCAAAATCGCAAAAATAAACACAAGCAAAATTGTTCAAAATGTATGAAGCGCAAAAATGTATTTTTACAGTATTCAAAATTTACAGTATTCAAAATCACACATTTCGCCAAATATATTATTAAAAATTCATTTCAAAATTTTTTCAAATGAATAACCAAACACCGTAAATAAATAAACACCGTAAATAAATAAATACCGTGGATAGATGGATGGATATGGACAGATGGATGGATGGATGGATGAGTAAATTAAAAGAATATTGAAAATATCTAAACAATTCTGGATCAAGGCATGTTAATATAACACTATCAAATGTTTTCAAAATTTTCAGTAATTTTCCAATTTATTTCTTCAATGTATGGTTCAGTAAAGGTCCATAGAACATTATCTTTTTATGACCATATCGTAAAGCATAGCATGTGACGTCTAATCCTGACATTTACATGGATTTAGCTATGACTTGGACGTCATTCTGAAAGTGATCATTGCCCTTTCACAATAATTATCTATTTTACAGTACAATATACTTACCTTGTCACAAATAGAAATAAATTGGCTGCTACATAAACTATTCATAGTACCACTTCATTAAAATTGACCTTAAACATATTTCTAGATGTCTTAAAGTACTGCTGTAAATGGACCTGAATCAAATTCAAATGTAATAACAAACAATTGTTGTTATAATTGTCCATCTAGAGCTGCTTTGGGAATAGCCAACGCTCAGGTGGTTTGATGGTCAAGGGCATACTACAGTCTATAATTATGTTGTGGGCGAGAATAAATAAATTAGATAAATAAATAATTAGAGGATACAAAACCAATCCATAAAATTTGATTTTTAAACGAAACAACTAATATTTGAATTCGAAATTGGTTTTAATTTTTTTTTAATATTTTGAAAAATTTATAATTTTTATTTTTTTAATAAATTGGGAAATCATGAATATTTTTCTAACATTTTTAGAAAATGTCAACCCCCCCTTAAAAATGCCTGACTGACTGACCAACCATTTGAAAGGTCTGTCTTTCTGTATAACCAGGGTGCGAATTCACTTGTATCGCATAGCAAATTGCTCCGACACAATTTGAGGCAATTGCTATACAAATTTGAGCTTGTATAGCAGTTACTTCAGTGTTAACTCATACGAACATCAGCCTTACGATGAATTGAACAATATTGCTATGCACATTTTTCAACTGAATTCACACCCTGCGTATAACCATAGATCTTTGAGAAGGATCTATGGTATAACTGAGTGCTTTTTGTTGCCTTGTCCTCAATGGTTTCAATGAGGTACTGTTTTGTAAATTTTAAAATTATGTATTGTAAAGTTCATTTAGTATAGTTACTGTCTCCTTTATCACGTCTATCATAATACATGATTATATCAACAACATCAACACACACACAAAAAGAAGAAATACATGCCAAAAACTGACATTGGGAGAACAATATTTACAATCCCACGCCTTATTCAAATGTTTATGACTCAACTACCATTATTATTTCAAAGAAATGTTTATGATAAAACAGCCTGAACATGCTGAAGGGGATACTTGGTATAAATAGCCGTACATGGACGGGCAAACATGCGTCACATTTTGCCGGATGTTTGGTGTATCAATGACCACAATTTATTTCTGTTTGATGATATTAATACATTGGTTACAATTTTTCATACAAATATGGTCAAACATTGGCATTGGTGGACAATTGTATGGATCATCCGTCATCCCCTTAACCCTAACCCTCTTGAGTACTACAAATTACTACGATGTGGTGCGCTTGTGTCACACGGTGTGGCAGTTTTTCGATGAAATAATGGCTCCAGGCTATATACTATGGTGAAGTATACTGAGCCAAGTATGGTTGACCCCCATGGCCTAGCCGTAGAAAAAAAATCTTTGGAAAAGGAGCATCGGGGGATTAGGGTTAAGGAGCGATTTTTTTTCTTCAATTTTTCTTTTTTCAAAATCTTTGTAATTTTGGTCATGTGTTCTTTTGGTTTGGTGAAACCTATGAGACATAAATATTTATCTACCGGTTTCTATCATTTTTTGTTTATTTTCCATCTCCTGGAAAATTTCTCAGACAGGCATCAATATTGGGGGATCATTGATGCACCATCTTTCTCATCAAATTATTCTATGGTTTGGTGTCACCTATGAATAAAGCCTTAGATCTATTATTCTCTATCTATGTTTCATTTATCATCAGACAACCCATACCATATCTGCGTGAAATAAATGAATGATCAGACATTGAAATGTGGACGAGGCACCTGAGCATGAAATAATGGACATACAAAGTGGAACATGAGGATATAAAAGTGTAGCTAAGCTCCTATGAGTCATCAGACACACTGAGGTTAGTGATCCTAAAGCCTGTGGATGAGGGGTAGTCAGATATGATACCAGTAAGTGGATGACGGTAGACCGTCCATGGTTTAATTTTAAAGTTGATTACTTGCATAATTCATCACATTATTACCAGTGGTTAAAAACATGTGGTGAAAATTTACATGCAATTGTAATCAGTGTAATTAATACAATGAATAAACTATCTGTGTTAGTCAAAAAGAAGTTGCACAGGGATGAAAATTTGATTCCAAGAAGACCAAACAAGTTTGATAAACCAATGAAGCACTTATTCAAAGAGCATATTCTTCCGCTCATATGAACAAAAGAATCGACGAAATTGATCCTTTGTATCAAGATTTATGCCTGTTTTAATAAAAGAACCCATTTTGGAGCTCTCCATGTAATGCTTAATCCTTGGAAATTATCAATATATTAAGTGAGGAGCAAAGAGCAATTAATTAATATTTAAATGAGATATAAACCAGAGATTTTCAAACAACCGTAGAGCAGTATACATAAAACCCACATATGGCCATGTGTTGAACTTGACACCCTTCCCTTTGCATGTCCAGATTTTTACATTTTACACCATCTGAGATTCGAATTAGCATATCGTAATAACTACTTGTTCTACCCCATAAAAAGTAAATATTTTCTGAACGGTAATCTCACAAGGGATCCAAATAAGCTACTGGAATTTAAATAGGACCTTATGGTAACATGTTGTGATTAAGAATGTTCAAAATATATCGATTTTTTTTCTTCATATTTTGATTAAAGCTCAATAATAATTTTATACCGATCCCAATCATAATTTTACTGTGCATATTAGTTCCTCATGCAATTACCCATCAGAAAAAATGGTTGTCAATGGTAACTTGTTGAAATACACTATATCGGGAAGTAAATGAGCACAAAGGTTTAAACTTCTACAAGTATATTTTTACAAGTATATTTTTGGGGGTATGCACCCTATCTTGATTTAAATGGCATTTTTGAATTCCCCTATCTGAGAGCTTTCCAAAAATGTATAATTTTGCTATCATCGGTTGAATACTTTTGTTGATATAGCCATGTATGTAAAACCGATGAATTAGGGCAAGTTCACTGTGTAGCGAATAGGGAGAAAGCCAAGGACAATGCAATCGATTCATGATTACAATTGTTACATAATAGTTGTCACGTTTGTTGAAACAGAATCTATAAAATGAGAGTAAAATTATATTTGTACCATAAAGGGATGAGGAGTTATGGTTAATTGAACGTAGAATTGGGAACGTTTTCTATATTCCCCATAGAGATTGTACACAGCGCCACCGCCACCACCAGTGGCGTAGCCAGGGGGGGGTCGAGGAGGCAATCTCCCCCCCCCCCCCCCCCAATATTGAAGTCGTGTCGGTTGAGATTGGCACTGTCGGTTCATTTGACCAGAGGAATCATGGAATTATGATGGTCAAAAGTACACATATGAAAAATGTTCGCATGCTTCGCGCGCATAAGAGTCACCAAAATGCAATATTCTTTGGTACAAGCTGGTTTAGAGCCAAAATGTACCTCAATCGTGCCAAAAATAGGTGTAAAGTCGAAAAATTTCGCGCGGCGCGTACTCGCAAACATCTCGTCCGTTCATTTTAAGTTCTCGCACCCCCAATATGAATATCCTAGCTACGCCACTGGCCACCACCCCTGACTTTCACAATATATTCAATCATATATCTCAGCCAACCAGTAATTGAAATACCTGATTTTCATACAAAGTTAGGATTAAATACATCATTCCTGCAACGTTTAAAAAGTTTTAAAATTCATTTTGGTTTTGAAAACAAAATGGCTTCTTTCCACTATTGCAGTCTTTTAGACTCACCCTGTATGACATGCAGCGTGACCTCCCTACTGACTGGTGTGAGCTCAGCGCAATAATAAGAATAAGAATATGCCATGATTGTATTAGAACACTTGAGCTGATATGGAGTGTACAGGGTGAGTCAAAAAAAGTGTACTCAAATTTGGGATTTTATTTCTAAAAATCTGTCCAAAGATTTCTCAAATTATTTATTTTGGCAGAGAAGCTGTCTCATTAGCTTTCAAAAGAATTTTAGTTGGTTAAAATTGGTTGAGGAATACATGTTTATGCCCATTTAGATAAAAGTGTACATTTTAAAAACCGAACAAGATTTGTGATAAATTGAATAATGGCGCACACTCTAATCCGATCATTACAACAGCCCGATTTTATCTTTGCTCTGCTGGATTCATGAAAATAATGACATTTTTCGTCATTATTTTGCATTTAATGTATGAAAATAATATCATGTTCATTTTGTCTTATTAATGATCTATTGTGTCTCATGCCTGTAGGCACTTAATCTTAAGTATCATGCGTCATTGAGTACAATACTTACTATTTTGTTCGGTTTCAAAATGCATTAACGTTACCAAAATAGTCATAACTGGATAACGGTACCATGAAATGGTGTGATTCTTTTTGCTGATAACAGTAAATAAACGCAGCTATTGATTAAAGGGTAGATGACCCGATCACATTTTCGTAACACAGAATTATTTCAAACATACGGAGATTTTCATATCATATGAAAGCTCGTATTTTTCTCATCATCATACTGAAATTTGACCGCCTAAATCGGTATAATTACGGAGAAATCGATGAAATAACGTCGAATTACCGCGAATGGTGGTAACCACCGATATAGTTTGTGTTCTACTCAATGGGTACAGTTCACAGCATCTTGTGCGTCTAAAATAAGAACCATTAGAGCTATGCAACTCAAACTTTGGAACACAACTTTTTTAAGGATGACCTTTCATGTAGAATAGAAAACTTCAAGTTGAAAATCGGAACATCTACCTTTAAATCATTAGTTGCCTTCATATTTTGGTAAGAAATATTTTAAATATTTATTTCACTTTGAGTACACTTTTTTTTCTTTTTTCTATGTTGAGTTGGAACTGGAAGCGCTAAATTTTCATTTCCACTTCAATATCCATTCTCATGCATTCCTACACTGCTCTGGCAGACATTGATACCATCTCAGTTTAAAATTGTCCAAAGTTCACTTAAAAATATCATATTTAACTTGTGTAAGCGTATATAACCTTGGAATTGTGCAAATTGCATATAAATTCAATATCTGTAATCTTATTCAGACAATTTGTTGAGAGGAAAATAAGATGTAATCTGTAATCCAAGAACCTGTATGAGATACAAGATTCACGTACATTAATGTACATTTAAAATGCTTAAAACACTGGAAATAATAATGAAATGGATCAATGGATGACATATTATTTAACTCATAGCAAAATATCTAATATTATTGCACATAAATAGATTATTACCTAACTCTTAATAGACTTACAAGTAATGCTGGGCGGCCCCTTACCGTCTAATAGAAAAAAATAACAGAGTCCAGCACGGTGAACAATCAGCAAAAAATGTCAACGGCCACATTGATTATTTTTTTGTCACCGGGTCCATTCCTGTTCTATACCGGGTCCTCACCGGCCTGGAACCGGGCTCATACCACCCGGTGTGGGCCTCCCCCCCCCCCCCCCACCGGGCATACCACCTCCTCACCGGGTCCTCACCGGCCGGAACACCTGGGGCCTGGAACCGGGCTCATACCACCCGGTGTGGGCCTCCCCCCCCCCCCCCCCCACGGGCATACCACCTCCTCACCGGCCGGAACACCTGGGTACCGGCCGAACCGCATGATGACGTCATCAAACCACCCTTTATAAGCCGAGCGCTCAAGCTCACTGCTTCACTCGCATTCCAGACCTCTGTATTTGTCACATGTATCCATGTGAGCTGGGCAGACCATTACTGTGTGAAAAATTGGTGGTGAAAAATTGGTGCGGACGGCGGCACACGATGAAAAGTATACGCTGATCGGCTCATGCATAAACATGATTTCAAGGGCCATCATTCCCCTGTATTATCACTCTCAAAACTTGTGAGTACCCATACTCGTGTAAAGGATTGAAAAACACCCCCTTTTTGTGTTGTATTAGTGTAAAATAGACCCCTTTTTATCATGAAAGCACAAATATTATGAGCTTTAATATACCCTCTTTTTTTTACCAAATAACAAGCCTTTTTTTAATAAAAAAACCCCACAAATTAAGTTCAAGAAGTCATTAAAGAAAATGTTGCATTGCCTGACCAGTGGTGTAACCAAAGGAGGCAGGCGGTGCATTTGCCCTCCCCCATAAGGATTGCCCCCCGGATGCCCCCAAATGAAATGACAAACTATGTATACTAAAAAGAATAGTCAGATATGCCCCCTTGATGACATGCCCTTGCCCCCACATGCCCCCCTTCCCCCACCCCCAATTGAAGACCCTAGTTACGCTACTGTGCCTGACAATAAATTCAACATGGGAAAACATGACCCCATGGCAAAATTCATGAAATGTGATCAAAAAGGTGTTCACATTTATACTTCTACCCTTGATATAATTTAAATATCAGGAAATATCATATTTTCTTGTATCTTATGTTCTGTTTTGCTGTAGCAAACTAATTCAACCAAAATAACCAACACATGATCATATCAGTTGTTCAAAAAGTGTTACATTTTACATGTTCTGTGAATTTTGAAGCATGGGCACTATAAGTTTCAGAAAAATATGAACAGTTTTACACAATGACGACTGATATTCTCCATAACAGAGGGAATAGTTGTTTTGTCAATTTTGTGATAAGTCAATTGTCTCAAAACCAAATATTTGAAGAAAATGTGATTTATGATTTGTATGACATTTTCTTGTTAAATATTTGAATAAATGATAAATGAGACATGATTTTTATGATTTGTTTCTGCATGACGCACACAAGTACTGAATCCCGCACAAGTATTAAGCAAACATTGATTTGATTGCATAAGTGGGTTAATCAGTTGGTTTCCTCCACAAACAAACAAATAAACAAATACAAATAAACAAAGGCAATGAAATATAGTTTGTTTAATCATAAACTCTGAAATATGTATATTTTGTGAAATTGTACACCCTCAAAAACCGTCAGCGGTGTTCTTGGCCGTTATGAATACATTTTATTTTGTTATGAATACATTTTGCGGTACAATATTATTATACAAGGAGGTAACCATCAATGATTCTCTGAATTTCAGCCCACTAATTTATTTCAGAAAATTATGATTTATGATTTTGATATCTTCACTTAAGGGTAAATGAAATATGCAGTGTATATATAGTAGTATGCTTAAGTAGGTTATCAATCATGCGTAATATTTTTTTCTTTTATCCAGATATCAAATTCCAAAAAAATGGGGGGGGGGGGGGGGGGGGCGGAGGTACATTTTTTAAAGTAAGGGGCAGCAAAGACGCTAAACATCCTTTCATGTGTATATAGCGTTAGTACTCCGTGATATTGTTCTTGTTAATAATTTGGATTTATTTAAAGCATTATTGGTTAAAATGTCCCAAGCGATGCAAGCAATGCAGCGGTTAGTGCTAGGGATATGTAGTAGCATTAGGATTTTAATTTTCAATTCAATTTATTCAGCAAAAATGAGTACATAATATAATTTTTAAAATGTGAGAAAGATCGAGGCTAGGAACCCAAATGGGGACCCTTAACATAGAAAAATGAATGATAGCATTTAAAGAAATATAAGAACAAGGGATATAAAAACCTAAAACAAGACCATACAGAACGTAATATACAGACAATACATGACAAAAACAAAGAAACTACAGTGAGAATGATGAGCCAATATGGATGACTCAACTACAGTGAGAATGACCCCTCTGTTGATGATGAGCCAATATGAATGACTCAACTACAGTGAGAATGATCTCTCTGTTGATGATGAGCCAATATGAATGACTCAACTACAGTGAGAATGATCTCTCTGTTGATGATGAGCCAATATGAATGACTCAACTACAGTGAGAATGATCTCTCTGTTGATGATGAGCCAATATGAATGACTCAACTACAGTGAGGATTATCCCTTTGTTGATGATGAGCCAATATGAATGACTCAACTACAGTGAGGATTATCCCTTTGTTGATGATGAGCCAATATGAATGACTCAACTACAGTGAGGATTATCCCTCTGTTGATGATGAGCCAATATGAACGACTCAACTACAGTGAGGATTATCCCTCTGTTGATGATGAGCCAATATGAATGACTCAACTACATTGAGAATTATCCCTCTGTTGATGATGAGCCAATATGAATGACTCAACTACATTGAGAATTATCCCTCTGTTGATGATGAGCCAATATGAATGACTCAACTACATTGAGAATTATCCCTCTATCTGTTAATGATGAAATGGAGTAGAATCTTTTCACCTTGATGCATACCGACATCTCCTTGAAATCCCACTCAAGATCCAGCGGCGTTTGCTTTAAGATGACAATTTATTCATTAAGGTCTATACATGCTGGAGTATAAATATTGAAAGTAGTTTGAAGTATCATATTAGCATGGTGTTCTGTCTGTCATTAGGCAACAGAATAAAGAAACCCTGTTATATGGTCCCAACCTGTGGGGCCAACCAACCCATTTTTTAGAAATTGTTAAAGATTTATTTGATGTTTTACCTTCATTTTCAAGGGAACATAAGAAAAAAACCTGACTGACCGACCCAACCTCAGAGGTCTGTTTGCCCATACAACAAGGTTAGTTATTTTCGTTGCCATAGCATGTCATTTTATTCATCTCATGTTTAATGCCCTATTGCTTAGCCTTCAGAGAGGGTTGAATGAAGTTTGGACCCAATTTTCAGTATAGAACATTTCAGACTTTACTTTTTTCAAAATCATGTACAAATAAAAATATCAAAATGAAATGGTGTTTTAAAAAGTTACAATAAAATGATAAACGGTAATTTTAGAAACTATCGCTGTGAAAAGCTATAACTCTCTTTTGTCCAACAAATCCATCAAGGTTTTGATCAATAAGTTTGAGCCGACAATACAAAGCACAGGAACTGAAATATGACACGAAAAAAATCCATATTATTAGATTGTAAAGTCAAAGTATTTTTACTTATTCTCGCAACTTCCGTCATCGTTAGACACGTGTGATGGCTCTCCAAGTGAATGACCAAAGAAACAAACCCCAATATTAAAGGTGGGTGGCCAACGAATGCTGCCAAATGCTCGTTTAATTTCATTACAGCATGGTAATTTAGCATATGGGATGGGAAGACATATCAAAGGCTAGTTTCAATATAAAGTGTGGCAATATGGTCCAATTTTGTGTGACATTTTAATTGTAAATGTATAGGTCAGGTACCAATCAACATATAAATGTATAGGTCAGGTACCAATCAACATATAAATGTATAGGTCAGGTACCAATCAACATATAAATGTATAGGTCAGGTACCAATCAACATATAAATGTATAGGTCAGGTACCAATCAACATATAAATGTATAAGTCAGGTACCAATCAACATATAAATGTATAGGTCAGGTACCAATCAACATATAAATGTATAGGTCAGGTACCAATCAACATATAAATGTATAAGTCAGGTACCAATCAACATATAAATGTATAGGTCAGGTACCAATCAACATATAAATGTATAAGTCAGGTACCAATCAACATATAAATGTATAGGTCAGGTACCAATCAACATATAAATGTATAGGTCAGGTACCAATCAACATATAAATGTATAGGTCAAGTACCAATCAACATATAAATGTATAGGTCAAGTACCAATCAACATATAAATGCAGCCATTCAGGACTCAGGGTTGCCAATTACCGACCAATTGCCAAATACTAGGAAATACTCAGGAAAATGAAATTTGAAGACCATGTGGGAGTTAACCTTCAAAAAGTGCTCTTTACATTTAAATGTTGATGGTATAATCTGAATCTGTTTTGAAAGGTTTTAACTCATATATAAATAATTGGAAGGCCACAATGTAATTTTACCTGGGATATGGGGTCTGAACACTTTCCACTCGGCTATTAATTTTACGGAAAAAGTGTACTTTAGGTCCCAGATACTGGTATACCAGTATCGGTCGATACTGGTACATGAATTTTGCCAGTATCGCTCGATACTGGAACAATTTACTTGTTCCAGTATCGGTCGATACTGGAACATCAAATTGTGTTCCAGTATCGACAGATACTGGTATACCAGTATCTGGGACCTAAAGTACACTTTTTCCGTAAAATTAATAGCCGAGTGGAAAGTGTTCAGACCCCATATCCCAGGTAAAATTACATCTATGACGGTTCTATAAAGAACCTCTCTCTTGAACCTTCAAAAAAGGTTCTTGAAAATTGAAGAACCCAAAAAGGTTCTTCATAGATCCAAAAATGGTTCTGTATCAACCAAAAATAGGGACAGCGGTCCCAAATAGGTCGTCCGTTTATATGGGTAGATTAAAAACAAGGTGGATCTCAAACCACAGGCATCTAGAAAGAAAGAGGTTACACCACTAGCGGATCCAGGATATAAAAAATAAAATAAACATCCTGGAGTTTGGTTGCAATTGTACTTCACCTGTTTAAATGTAATTAATTTTACATATGCAGCTAATTTTACATCTTGACCTCATATGACCTTTGACCTTGGTATGTGACCTTTGACCTAATTAACATATGAATGTTTCCATGTTGCATCCGTGACCCAAGTTTGGTTGCAATTGGTCATTGTATGGAAAAATGAACGAGACAAAAAAAAAATGAACAAGAGACAAAAAAAAAGTGTACTAAATTTTACATCTTGACCTCAGATGACCTTTGACCTTTCTAACATATGCGGGTTTCCATGTTGTATCTATGACTGAAGCAATTGGTCATTGTATGGAAAAGAAATGGAAAAATATAATCAATTTTACATATGCAGCCATTTCTACATTTACATCTTGACCTCAGATGACCTTTGACCTTGGTATGTGACCTTTGACCTCATTAATATATGAAGGTTTCCATGTTGTATCTATGACCAAAGTTAGGTTACAATTGGTCATTGTATGGAAAAGAAATGGACAAATGTAATCAATTTTACATATGCAGCCACTTTTACATATACATCTTGACCTCGGATGACCTTTGACCTTGGTATGTGACCTTTGACCTCATTAACATATGAAGGTTCCCATGTTGCATCTATGACCGAAGTTTGATTGCAATTGGACATTGTATGGAAAAGAAATGGAAAAATGTAATCAATTTTACATACGCAGCCATTTCTACATTTACATCTTGACCTCAGATGACCTTTGAACTTGGTATGTGACCTTTGACCTCATTAACATATGAAGGTTTCCATGTTGTAATCAATTTTACATACGCAGCCATTTCTACATTTACATCTTGACCTCAGATGACCTTTGAACTTGGTATGTGACCTTTGACCTCATTAACATATGAAGGTTTCCATGTTGTATCTATGACCAAAGTTTGGTTACAATTGGTCATTGTATGGAAAAGAAATGGACAAATGTAATCAATTTGACATATGCAGCCACTTTTACATATACATCTTGACCTCTGATGACCTTTGACCTTGGTATGTGACCTTTGACCTCATTAACATATGAAGGTTCCCATGTTGCATCTATGACCGAAGTTTGATTGCAATTGGACATTGTATGGAAAAGAAATGGACAAAACAAAAAGTGTATACCAAATTGTTGACACACACACACCCCGACACACTGACAGACTACACACGAAGGATGCTGCCATAAGGTCTCTTCCTACGGACGACCTAAAAATGGTTCTGTATCACGTTTGGGGAACTGTTTTTGGTTCTTTAAAGAACCTTTTAATGGTTCTCCTGGCAGGACAAAAAAGGGTTCTTTAATTTCTTAGAGTGCATTCACAATTAGCAGGAAATAAAATGTATTTTTCCTAATTTTAAGTCAAGAAAAGAAGAAGCAAAAAACCCTGCATTTCGCATTTGACTTTTCAGGCTTGCTACTGGAAACAAACTTTGATTTTGTTTTTTGCCTAGCCAATTTCAATAATGGCTAAGAAGGATTTATGATCATCTGATATCTAAAAAGGAATATACCAAGATTTTAAAAATCCTGACATTAAATGGAATTCACATAATTATTTAAAATAACATACCTTCTGAAGGTCATTTATTGCTTGAATTGATGCCTGATAATCATGATAATGCTGCAGTTCATCTTGATCCTAGGATATTAAAGATAAATTGAAAATAAATAAATGAAAAACCAGTGTTTTTCTCATTTTTCATTTAGCTTTCTGGAACTGCCATTGGAAACATAACATTTATTTTGAACCTATGATTTCTTGTGACATTTTGTAAGACGTTTTGGAAATGAGCCAGGCTCGGTAAGGGAAAGTCCCACGCAATACACCCTCAAGCCAAGTGAAAAAGACATTTTCTATGGATTTTTTCAGTGCAATACACTAATTGAGCCAAATCTACCTATGTTTTGAAGTAATAAAAGAGAATGAAATCATTAAATATTTAGAAATATTGAAAATGTTTTGCATTGTTTGAAGCTTTTTTTTATTAAAGGGGCAGTGAGAGATATGTATGGGAGTGCGCCCTCAATTAGTCCTGGAAATCAGTTTGTTGGCATCAAAGTAATACTTAGGCATAGTATACTAACTACCATCTGAAACAGTTTACCAACATTCGCCGTTCATCATATAAAATTTCATGATTTTCTTAGTTTTGATATGATCGTATCGAACTAGGTGCCGAATTCGGAAGTTATGCTATCGGTTTATTTGCAGACTTTCGCGGCAAATCTCAACCCTGGAAGTGCCGTTATTTGCTTATTTGGTATGAAGGCGATGTCGGAATTGTATGACATTTTGGATTTGGGGTATGTTGATGATTATCTTTACGTTATTTGCTCATTTAGTATATTGATACATCTCTCAATGCCCTTTAACCCTAACCCTCTTGAGTACTACAATTTACTACAAACATTTTTTTTCTTCTTTCTTTTTAATTTTGGGAAATTTGCCAATATTTTGAAGGAAATTTAAAAAACACACAAGTAGTTTAAGTCCAAAGCTATGAGCAACGAGAAAAAAGCAAACCACCCTTCAAATTCTAAAAAAAAGAGAGAAAAAGTAAATGTGAATTTTAAACACCTATGCATGCTGGGAGGCTGAGCCAAACCTTTAATTTTGCCTACTAACCAAAATAATGTCATCAATAGACCAAATCCGATACATTATTAGAAAATAACTTGCATAGAATTCTTTTTGATTTAAAAGCAAATTTCAACAGATAGTAGCTCTCTAAGAGATGTTGCCATGGAGACGTCACATTATGTCCCTGACCAAATATGGATAGAATAAGTTGCATTGTAGTTGATTTGGTAATCGAGATTTGACGGAACGTGTAAAGCTTTTCAATTTTTTATATGGTTGCCATGGATACAGCTACGGTGGTGGTTGAGAACTTCACTAGATTACTTATTCCCTTTTTTGGATTGCCTGAATTCAGTATTCCTCTGTCTGTATGCTTAATGGCTGTACCAGAAATTGTTACTGACCTTTATAGTTGGGAATAGTATACTTTTCTCAATTTTATTATCTTCCATCCGTTCATTGTTTTCTTCTTCATCTTGCTGGCATTCTAGAACACTTATACCTGTTCTGTGGGGGCAGATGAACCTCCTTAAATGTGTACTTTGAAAAAATAAAACAAAACAAATATCACATTTTAAAAAATCTTTCCTCCTTTTCATTCTACCCAAAACTACAGCCACTAAACCCTATTGATGGAATTGACTAAATGAAAAGCTCCCATTTTTCAGAAAGTCGACAATGATATAGCCAAACTTTTAGGCCATAGGGAAAAACCCTGTCCTATGAGCAAACGGACCTCTCAGGTAGGGTCTGTCAGTCAGGCATTTATTAAATTAATTGTTTACCCAAACAAAATTGTCCGAACATTTTCTTGAATTTTCAAAAATGTTTCAAACATTTAAAAAAAAATTCAAAACTATTTCAAAAATGTGCACAGAAATCTTTAAAAATAAATAAATAAGTCGGACCCTTCACACGGGGTTTTATCATGGCTTTAACGATGATTTTCTTTGACGTGGATGCATGTGGTGCCGAGTTAACCATCAGGTAGACTGCTGATTAATAATGATATTAAGTAAATCCAACCAAGTGAGTATGTCTGGACAGTTATCCCCTTATAATTCAATTAGTTCAATTATGGTGAAAAGCTGTCCAAATGTAAAAGCTCTTAAAATAGAAGTGAATATTTAATTCAATTAGTTCAATTACGGTGAAAAGCTGTTCAAATGTAATGTGTAATGATCGATTTTCAAATTAAGTGGTAATCCGGGCTTCCTGAAGCCAAAATATGCTGGCGGATAATCAGGTTATTTGGATTACCATACTTTTTGAACTTATGTACTGTAGTTTATACTTTGGCGGACAACCAAAAACATTGGCGGATAACCTGATTTCATAACATGCAAATCTGCTGGAAAACCTGATATTTTTTCTTAATTTGAACACTTAGTAATGATCATTATTATATAACCCTATTAACTTATTCAAGGTATTATGAAAATGTGTTATGTGTGTACCACTTCCAGTCTTTACAAATGCATAATTCTGCATTTTTATTGGTCATGAATGCTTACAGTATCACTGTTGACTGTCCCTTCAGGATGGTACAAATGTATGTAGAGCAGTGCTTTTTTGCAGCTAAAAATAATGCAATATGAAATCATAAGCAGTGGCGGCATTACGGGGGGGGGGGGGGGGGGGGGGGCTTAAAATTGGTCCAAAATGTCTGATTTAGAACAAATTAATCTAATTTCAGGCAATTTTTACAATAAGGGCCAAAAACAAATTATGCGCTTCGATTGCATCTAGGTTCTGAAACATTTTGCTTGGCTTACTTATACACACTATGAAAAGATGACAACGAGGACAATTTAATATCCTGAAAAACATGATGTATGGATGAGGATTGCCATGGCAACCTCATCATCCCATAAGAAATGTAAACCTGACAAAAACAGCTGTCTTATCTTAGAATAATCCCAGATAATGTTATTATTGATAATACCAGACTTAGATTGCATTATTTTAGCAGCTGAATAATTGAGCTGTTGAAGATGAAATGTTGTATCTTTTCCTGAATAAAATGTGATGGAAAGCTAGGTTTGGTGTCAATATAGCTGAATAAGACATCAAATGTGTATATTTGGTCTATTCATCTGGTACCCAAAAAGGAAAAGTACAAATACATACATGTCTGATAATTTAAACCACTTCCTAAATAAGTCTTTACTATGAAAGATATATTCAAAATGTTGGCTTCAAAACATGTTTTGGTACCAAAAGGAGCATTTTGATATTATCAGAAAATCTACCTTTTTTTCTTGAAATGTTCAGTTTTCATTCACCTTTGTCAACCAATGCACCCGACCTTTAAAAACATAACATTTTTAAATGCTTGTTCTTGTGAACACCATAACATGAAACTGTCTGTGGATCAGTGGCGTAGCCAGGGTCACTTGTCTGAGGGGGGCAAAGGGTATTTTTCCCCGGTGAAAGCCAGTTCGACGCCAGGTTTTTCATGTAATTTTTTTGATTTGCTGTCGAGAAAGAAAATGACAAGGGGGGGGGGGTTAGAGGCGTTGCGTCCCCATACCGGCGTGAAAACTGCAATTTTCCAAATAATTTGCCCGTTTTTATTTCTCCTTTCTGTCCATTTCTTTTCCCTTTGCTCTTTCCTTCCCCTTTTGTCTCCTCTTCCTTTCTTTCCCTTCCTTAGTCTTCCCGATTTTCCCAGTCAATTTTTTTTCGGGGGGGGGGGGGGGGGGCACTCCTTGCCCCCGCCTGGCTACGCTACTGCTGTGGATGATCAATATCTTTGTGAACACCATAACATGAGCCTGTCCATGGATGATCAATATCTTTTTAGTTAAAAAGTATAGTACCGTACATCATTGCACGCATACTCAAACAAAATATCATGTTTCAAAGTGAACTTAATTTCTCTCTTGAGCATGGTTCAAGACAGAATTACTTAGTATATAACTTGTGACATTTTGAATCATGCATCATTTTGACAACCACCATTATCCAACCCTGGATAAATAGAAAAGTTCTATTCATTTGGCATGGAATAACATTTTTCAGACCCTTTCCATTATCACTCCTTGTGTATGCACTTAAATATAGGACTATATTATTCCATCTACATAGTCATGGTTTGTTTTTATTGTATCCATTTATACTTTGGTCTGTTCTAAGTAGTTTAAAATTGTGAGTTTCATAATTGTCACAGATGCAAAAGGAATCCTTTCTGGCTCGTTCATCTATAGATGATTTCAAATTGAAATTGGAAACATTAGGGAAAACAGTGTCATCAAATGGGTGGCCCATGATATTTTGATACTCGCTGCGGTACCATGGAAGTATGAATGTCAAGTTAAATGATCCTGATCCATGATACAGGATGACGTCATGACGCCACAGCATACTTGAACTATGTTAAAATTGAACTTTTTCATCAATTCAAGCAAGAAATGTCCATATTTTTCTGTTATAAATTCTCATTGTTTGAAAAGACATTGCCACAAATCAAAGTTAATATGAGCAACTTATTGTGAATTTTACAACATCGTCATTTTGATAAATGCTAGGATTTTAGTAAAGTGTACAGGCGAGATTGAGGATCGTTGTACCATCAATGAAATACATAATTAAATAAAATAGATGGATGTATGGATGGATGGATGACAACCAAAATTCTATTTCTTTTTGGCCTATGTGACAATTGGATAATTCTAATAGAATATGTAATTCATGTTTGATGTCTACTCTGTCATTTTGGACATGTGTAATCAGCACATTCTAAATGATAAATGGTATCCAATTTCATTATCCATGAAACCAAACGTTTGCTTATTTATACTCTTCCTCAATAAGTAATCATCTCATTCCCATTATTTGGTCTTCAATTTACAAGTTAAAATAACATAGATAGCATACATATTATTCTACACGGTCATTGATAAATGCTAGGATTTTCTAAATGTTAAACGGTATCTAATTTTGTATTCCATGAATAACATATTGCTTTTTATTATATAATATTTGCTGTCTATACATGGGTCTTTGTCATCATTGATTTGATCATTTATGATGGTTTAGAAATTAATAAATATAGCATTAACGAAAAGTGATATCTTAATGAATGATGGATACACAAAGCTACATGGATCTTTTTGGCCAGAGAAATGAGCATATTATGTTAAAATGTTAAATGGACCCCCCGTATAATTGTATCTAATTTCGTATTCCATGAATACCAAATTGTATCTAATTTTCTTTTTTCCTTCATTTTGACAGTTAAATAAAATGGACAAAAGTGATAACTCTAAGTGAATATGAACGCCTCTACTCTGTCATTTTGGGTTGAATAATAAGCATATCTAAATGTTAAGTGGTTAATAATTTTGTATTCCTCTATCATTTTGGGTTGGATAATAAGCATATCTAAATGTTAAGTGGTATATAATTTTGTATTCCATGAATACTTTATTGCTGGTTATTTAGAGTAATTCTATGATAGTAATCATTTTATTTCATCATTTTTCTTGTAGGAGAATTCGCATAGTATCAATAGGGATCTATTCTACTTCCCTCTTCCACTTCTCCTCCTCTCCTCTATTCCCCTCCACCACCAGAACTGAATTGAATGGTGTTTTTGTGTGAGTTGAAAATGATAACACTCACAAAATGTTAACACTAACCTTCCAAGGCATGATGTGTTTTGGGAATAAAAACTCTCTAGGGTGACAGAGTAAAATGTGCGGGGTGGGTCTAATGTCTGCCGGTTAGAAGGAGACATAACGATCCATCAATTTGTTGGACATCACATTGATACCAAATTTAATCTGCAGTGACGCCATTTTCACATTTAAGATACGATTTAGAAACTGGGTTTGATTTAGCTAAAATTTGGTCGAATAACTCAATAGTTCATCACTAGTTTACTTATAGTAGAACCGGTTGTAGTCTCTTTACCAGTGTTTTTGGCTTTCCGCCCAACAAAGGATCGTACAAATGGAATAGAAGGTACGCCCCTCGTCATGATTCATGATTGTTGCGCCCCTCCTCCGGATCCATATAGCTTTGCGTATCCATCTTAATTTGCTGTTGGATTCCTTATTGATGAGAGACTACAACCTCGGTTCTACTATAAGCAGCCTAACAACCAGTCAAAAACGTAAGTTAAGGGGGCTGTGGACTCTCAGGTACAGCCTCCGTAAAACTGCCGTAACTTCTTCAATATTCATTTAATCTTTATAAACGTATACAGTTTTTTGCACGAAAGGGTTCAATTAATCCAACCATGATAATGAAATTGACCATTTTGGAAAAAATTATAAAAAACACGTTTTTTGACCCATTTTAGGTTCTGCAAAGATAACTCAAAATATATTTTGTTAAATTTTGTCAGACTAGTTTTATGTTAATCCTGAGAACATTCCCCAGGAGCGTTTTTTTATTTTTTTTAAAATCTTATTTATTTTTTGAGTTAGAGACCAAAAAGTGCCAAAAATGTGATTTTTTCCCAAAAATGTGAATTTTCATGATTTTGGCACGTTTTGGTCTCTAACTCAAAAAATAAATAAGATATTAATAAAAATAAAAAAACGCTCCTGGGGAATGTTATCAGGATTAACATAAAACTAGTCTGACAAAATTTAACAAAATATATTTTGAGTTATCTTTGCAGAACCTAAAATGGGTCAAAAAACGGGTTTTTTATAATTCTTTTCCAAAATGGTCAATTTCATTATCATGGTTGGATTAATTGAACCCTTTCGTGCAAAAAACTGTATGAGTTTATAAAGATTATATGAATATTGAAGAAGTTACGGCAGTTTTATGGAGGCTGTACCTGAGAGTCCACAGCCCCCTTAATTGGTCTTGTAATACAAAATTCTGAACTTTTGCATTATTGAACTAAATCACAATGAAAATCTGCTTCCAATGATTTAAGGAATTTTCAACATATTTGTTCGATTTTTATCATGTTCACTTGTGTACCATTACGATCGTAGCCGTAAATGGTGTTAACAGGGTGTCAAACCATGGAATTCTATTTGCAAACCAAAAAACACTCAGAAAATAAGTTGTCAGACGCAAACCCGACAGTTTATTTCAACCTCTTCAAACCATGATTTTGATGTAATTAGAAATTGTATCGCTCTGTAACTTACAAGATCTTTGTGATTTATGATCAAAAATGCAAATCTGCTTCCAGAGTAAACATCAAGGATAGAAGGCGTCACTTGGAAAAGATCGCATAATTTGCCTTTAAATATCACAACAATATTGTTGTTTGAATAAGAACCGAGTTCTGTTATCTCTTGAATAAGACACCAAAATAATGCATTCATAATTCTCACCTTTCAAGTCAACCCACACAATATAACACCTATTGACAGAAGCAGTTATAGTTCTCAACATGTCAAGACCGTTTTGACATATCACTAGATATAGACTGACTAATGGGGCATTGCCCCATGGGCTGCTCAGCTTTGAGCGGCTGGTGATGGTTTTGCTGAAAAAGACGTTAGGGTCTCTATAGACATATACCTGGATACTTACACTTTGCGCTTGCTGATTGAGACCAGTTCAACAACACTTGCCCCCAGGCCCGTCACTAGGGGGGGTCCGCAATCTGAAAAAAAATCTTTTTTTGTACCAATGTACCTCTTTTAGTACCAATGTACCTTTTTTTTACCAAATGTACCTTTTTGTGTACTAATGTACCTTTTTTTGTGAAACCCCCCCCCCCCCCCCAGCCACCCAAATTTCGGAAAACGCCCCCATTTCCCATTGTGTAAAGCATTTTTTCGGGCCGTTTTGGACTAAAACATGTCCTGACCCCCCCCCCCCCTCAAAATTTTCTGAGACGACTAAAAATAAAATTGGGGGCAACCTTTTACGATTTTTTTGGTACCAACGTACCTTTTCAAAAAAATATGCCCCCCTAAAAAAGTCCTGCTTACGGGCCTGCTTGGCCAAGCTGTTTTCATTCCCCAGCCCCCCAGCCCCTGGTATGGGTATCACATATATTTATTGCGTTGAAAAATACCTATAGTTTGATCAGTTCCAAATTGGTGAGAGTCTCTATACAGGTGTTGGCACATGTGAACGCAACAAGCGCATTGTGCATCATATGCCTGATATGTGTGTGTGGCCAAAATATTGTGAGTATGGGGTGTGCCTATGCCCAAAGCTGTGTGCATATGATTAGATTACTTATGCATGTGGGAGATGAAACCACATATTTCTTGACTAAACAATAGGATAAACCTAACCCGGGACCCTAACCCTACCAAGTACCACAAAATACCACGACCCAACCTGATCTTTAACCCTGCGTGGAAGTTTTTCGATGAAATAATGGACCCAGCCTATATACATGGCACAATATACTGCACCATGGTTGTTTAATCGTGTGTAAATTGTCCGTTTTATAAGTGCATCTACAACAACAGAGGGCAGCAGATATTGATGTAAAAAACTAATCGGTATATCGGTAAAACGACCCGTGTCGTGAAGCCTTGTTATCCAAGGAGTCTATATGATATGGACCTGCACCTGCTTGGATCTTAAAATTGTATCACTGATTGAAAGGTCCCGTTTTCTATTGTGTTCTGTTCAAGGAGCGTGAACATTATACAACCACGTTGAAAAAGTTGGTTTCCCTGCCAGACTAGGCTAAATAGCATAACATGTGCCCAGATTTGCTTTTATGGATAAGATTTTGAGCTACGTATAAGATCAACATCATTAACCGGTCAAACCGTACTCAATTTAACGCCACAAATGTCGTTCGCATTGAATTAGCAAGGAAATTGAATGCCTGAGAGTGTGATAGTACAAACTATCACAAGGTTAAATTCGGACTTTTTAACCCTAACTTTGTATAACCCGGTGATGATTTTTTTTTGCCGAAAAAATGGACGCAGGCTATATACTTGGCAAAGAATTATACTGAGCCAAGTAGCCTTGACACCTGTGATTTAGTGGAAAGTCAGTCGGCCCCTGTGCTGGAGGTTCGTGGTTCAAATCCGGTAAAATCTGAAAAGTTCGGGTTATTTTAAGTGGTTATATCAAAGACCGTCTTTGGTGCAATGGAAATTTGGCGAGAGTGAAAGTTTTACTACTACACAAGCAAAATGCATGCAATACTTTTTTATAAGGATATCTCACAATTAATTTCAAGCAATGTGATAGTATACAAATATTTACTGCTCTTGAGGGATCTGGTGGAATCTATTGGCCCCCGAGGTGAACTGGAGACCGTGGGGTACTATTTTCCCGAGACTGAAGGTGAGACTATTTTTGATCATGTGACACACTTTTAACCAATTAATGAACAGGAATATATTGATGAAGGATATAATAAAAATTATAACATGATAGGCTTGATTTCAACCATGTGATTATTTTTACTATCATTATGGCTGTAAAAGAATAATGTGATATCATGATATAAAACAAATATTGAATGCCGTTTGCTTGTGCAATAGTAAAACTATACCACTCGGTCCAATTTGGATTATTCCATTACACTCGGCTTCGCCTCGAGCAATGGAAAAATCCAAATTTGACCTCGTGATATATTTCGTACTATCACACTCTCTGCCATTCAATATTTGTATACTATCACATGGCTGAAATCAAGCCTACCATTGTCCCGATCATTGTATACTAAGTTGTCACTCAATATAAAATAGTTTCATCAGGAATTCAGAAGAACATTATATGATGTTTTGTTGGAAAATATAACAGTGTTTCGGTGTTGTTTTCAGGTTTCATTCAGTGATGTGAAACTTATGAAAGACATTACTTAATACTTATTATTCAATAAAAAATGTGTAGCAATGTTACATTGCATTTATTCGTAGAAATATAGGAGCCAAACTTAAGCAATGTAGACTTTTTTACTTTTAAGAAATAAGAACCAATGTTCACAATGTAAAGCATATGAATTCCTTTCAAGGCAAATGGACCTTTTAAAAATGCACCAAAACGCGCTGCAGTGGACCTATCAATTGACTGCACTTGTACAAACATAGCTATACACACACCCGACACGGCAGTATGGACCGGTCCATTATTGTAAATAGGGGTTTTAATTCATGTGAGGACATCTTCTTGATAGGATAGTATTGCTATCTCTCTATATCTACTTTCTGACTACCGTATTTAAAACATTTAACTATTGTACAGTTTGTACTACAATATATTATTTCGAGTTAAGAAACTACGCCTTTTAACCAAGTCGCGACTCACAAAGATGTATCCCCGCTTGCATTGGTGTGGTCCAATTTGACCGGAGTGCTTCCCACGCATGTCACATAAACAACATTTTAAACATTTCCCAGCGAATGTATCTCAATCACTTAGAGAGAGTTTTGGGTAGAGTTTTGCATTCAAAATATCACTAAATAATCCATAATGTTTAAGCTACAATGTGATATAAAATTTATAATATGTACTTGAAAAACTTAATCACAATTTGGTGAGAATAGCGGAGCAAAACAACAACCACTCTCGGAAAGTTTGAAGCGTTGATGGAGGGTGATAGCAGGGATACTATTAATTTTGGGATAGGAAAGTCCTATACTAACGTATTAGTGAAAACGGTCCCTTTTGCATATTTGAATAAATTGTGGTAATCGTCCGGAATGCGTCCGTGACCGGCGTTTAACGCGTTTAACAATGTTTAACGTAATATTTGGTCGGCATAGGTTTGAGGGCGCTGTGGATTTACACAGACGACGGTGGCCACGCGAAACCTAAATGTTGAATACGTAATCGCAAATGTTAATCTTATCATTTTGACAAATTCATCATAATTAGAAGAATTGTCATCGTTAACCAGGCGATGACTGTTAAAAATAATTCAAAATAGTGCACTCCCGTTTATTGGGTCGTCTGAGAGACGCGTGGCCAGCGTCGTGTCGTCTGCTACAATCACGCCTGATCGGTATAGCGCCACCAGTTCTATGCCGACCAAATTTTAATTTAAAAGTGGCCTCCGATCGGCAAGCTCAGTGGCACACCCCTGGTGATAGTCTGCAAACAAGTCTTGTTGTGCGTGCTTATCCTTTGTTTATCCAGATATATTGCGGCTGTTGAAGCTTGTCAATAACACGTCACACAACAAGACGCAGAAAAGACTACGCTTCTAGCAAACTCGCCCGTAGTATTTTGTAAAACAGAATTTCATTGGATGACATATGTTGTAAAATTTCCGAGTATTACAAGTGTATAATCAAAATGGATTTAATACGAGGAGATAGCTGACAAAATTTCACAGAATCACTTCCTGGATTTAAGGAATCGGTATTTCTAGTACAAAACTGTGGTAATTGGAAAATATACGGATGCGTGTAAAACGCAGGATGTTGACTGGAAAAAATAATGATTTTCTTTGAATTTCCGACTGTTAGAAGCACAATATTTTACTGAAATAAATATTTTCTGAAAGCACACAGTCTCAGTCACACTGTATAAGTAGATTTAAGGGATATTGAAAGCAGTTATTTTACAATGAGGAAACATGTAAAATTTGAGCCTATTTCAACTGCTCGCTCCCATAGGCCAGTAGTGGTAAAATATCGTAATTGCGGCTAGTTCATTCAAGGAATCCATATGACTTAGAGAGTGTGTGCGAATGCGGAGTGGAATGAAAATAAATGAAGAACCATGCATGTTGCAAGCAAGAATGCAAGAAGAACAGAGCACAGCAAAAAGATGTTGTTATCAGCAATAAAGGCGCAGATCCGCAGACAAAGACACTTTACTTGTGAAAACGTTGTAATCACACATAAAGGTGCAGATCCACAGACATAGACACCTAACTTGTGAAAACGTTGTAATCATGCATAAAGGCGCAAATCTGCAGACATAGACACTTTGTTTACACGGTCGGTCCATACGGACACACGCTTGGGTCCTGAAGGGACTGCTCAGGCCAGGCTTAATAAAAATTCCATTGAAATGGAAAGTTGGCGGTCAAAAGGAAATTGCGATATAAGGCAAATAGAAAGAGAAAAAATAGCAACATTTGTAAATACGGCTTTAAATGTATCCATTCATATTGAGTTGGGTGGGGGTAGATTTTTTTTTTTTTTTTACTCATCAGGGGGTGATTTTTTTTTTTTTTTGCCTGCATAGAGGTGAATTTTTTTTCCCCCGAAAACTTCCTACCCCCCCCCCCCCCCCTGAAAATCTAATGGTGCGTCCCTAAAGCCCCAACTAAAAAATCCTCGGTTTCTCATGGAAATGGAGTGATCACCAGAATATGATGTGTACAGATTAATTTGTAGTGACAGTTCACCATATCATTATGTAATGCAGTGCTACCCAACTAGGACACATACGGTAGGTTTATTCTAAAGCAAGCACTATTTTTTCGCGGCATTTAATGTTCGTGATGCAGAAGAACCCACATTTTTCATCATGAAATGTTTACAAATGTACACCTTTCTAATAATGTCTAATAAGAATACTAAAAGCTTGTGAGCATGACAATTTCACCAATCCTAGCCAGTCGCGAAATTGTTCATACACATAGATATTTCATGCAAACCTTGACCATGTTTTATGACACAGTTGCACAGTTGACACTCTGAGCTTTTCAGTAGTATCTGAGACCACAATTGTAATGTGTATAACATCTGGACAGTTGGAGATTTCTCTTTAGTCAAACAAGATAAGCTATTATGTCTCTCTGTTGGGAGTCTAATAACAGCTCTCTGATTGAATCATCAAGGCTAAACAAATATAGCTTTGACTCCATCACAGACTGCAGGACTGTTAAAATAAACTGCATAGGTACATGTAATTTACAAAGACTGCAAAATAATTTAGACAATTTTCCATATACTAAAAACAAAATGGCAGCCTCCATGTATATGTAGAAAGACCTAAATGTCCAAGAATATGCAATCTGATGCTATAAGGTTGGCGGTTGCCCCGCCAACCAAAAAGCCTATATAAGCATGCTGGCTGAATGAAATGAAAGTTAGAAAAGATGGAAGAAAAGAATGAAGTAAAAAGAGCCACTTCCAACAAATAAAGTTAACAATTTTGCTGTCAGCCTTGGACAAGAGAAAAGAATAGTCTTGATCCAATCTCATTTGCCACACGGGCTTTACTTTACTTAATGTTGTAATCATGCATAAAGGCGCAGATCCGCAGACATAGACACTTTACTTGTGAAAACGTTGTAATTACGCATAACGGCGCAGATCCGCAGACATAGACACTTTACTTGTGAAAACGTTGTAATTACGCATAAAGGCGCAGATCCGCAGACATAGACACTTTACTTGTGAAAACGTTGTAATTACGCATAAAGGCGCAGATCCGCAGACATAGACACTTTACTTGTGAAAATGTTGTAATTACGCATAACGGCGCAGATCCGCAGACATTTTACTTGTGAAAACGTTGTAATCAAGCATAAAGGCGCAGATCCGCAGACATAGACACTTTACTTGTGAAAACATTGTAATTACGCATAAAGGCGCAGATCCGCAGACATAGACACTTTACTTGTGAAAACATTGTAATTACGCATAAACACGCAGATCCGCAGACATAGACACTTTACTTGTGAAAACATTGTAATTACGCATAAAGGCGCAGATCCGCAGACATAGACACTCTGCTTGTGAAAACAAATATTCACCTTTTTTTCTTTATATCTTTATACAGAAACAATTTTGTCTTGGAGAGGTTGTGGTTGGAGAGGTCTTGTAAATACATTTTGAGCTTGGCAGAGGCCACAAACCGTCCTTGAAATATACAAGAAACTATAACTGTACCAAAAAGGTAGGTAACATCTTATCAATGAGATTATTAAAGTTGTGTATGGAGAGTTTATTATGTTTGGTAAGATCAGGGGCGTAACTAGAGGGGGCAGGTGCATTTACCCCCCCCCCCCCCCCCCCCTGTCAGAACACTCGTCCCCCAAATGAAATGACAAAATCTATATATATACATGTATATATATTATATAATAACAATAGTGTGTTATGCTCCCCCGACCACAGGTCTGCCCCCCCCCCCCCCACCCTCATCCTCTTCCCTAAATTGAAGACCCTAGTTACGTAAAGTGTTTGAAGAAAAGTTACAATTGTCAGGACTAATACTAATAAACACTTTTGTTTGCACAAAACATAGACCTGTTCTGAGTGAAGAATAATCAATCTCGGAGGACCATTTTATTCATTTAAATCCCTAGTATACTAAAGTCCAATAGTAAAATTGAAATCACCTTAATTATAGGCTATACTAGTAACTAACATATTACCCTTTATAAGGTTCATTTATATAATGCAGAATGAGCTCCCCTTATTTGTTTTAAAGATTTTTTCTTGGAGGACCATTCCTTATTTAGACCAGGTCTAAATTGTTTTGTGCATACGGACCTACCTTAGAATTGTTCCCAATCTGAGAGCTACAACCGATCCGAGTAGAAAGTCTTTTTTCTCTTTTTTTCTTCTTCTTTTTTTCTTTTTTCTTTTCTTCTCCAAGCAAGAGTTTCATTAACACAGTAACTTTTCTTTACAGCATTATTATACATTCTTATAAATCCAAACATTTAACATTCGCAATACAGGAGTTATAGTTTAAATATTGTTGTTAATTAGTATCAAAATATAATCATTCATTATGTACATATATCATTACTGACCAGCCTAAAGAAATCACTATGTGATCATAATGTAAACATTGACATGAGAAACAAACCCTAATGTTATGAGAAAGTTTCTGGTCCAGCAAAAGAAACTGCGTCCGGTTTTGGTCAGGAAAAGATATATGATAACCTATTAATTATTTTAAGTAAGAAAAATGAAAAGTCTTTTTTATACCATTGAAATGTTTGTAAATCTAAAAATCTTAAATCTGCAAATTATGGTGACTGGCGGATCAAAGTGGGTTTTTGTTTTGTTTTTGTGTGGGTATTTTGCTGTATCACAAAATATATTCAGACACATTTATTTGCCACAAAAGCTCTATCGCTTTCACACGACACAGAGAAGAGCTGATAGATTGGATTTTCCAGTAGCATCTCCAAATATTGACCAAAGTGTAATTGTTTTCCCGCGCAAATTCCCTTCAACGCCGTCTGTAAACAGCATCAGGTGGCTACCGCTACAATACAAATACACGCGGATTGGAAAGAATGTATAAAATGTCCATAGCAAATTTGTTTAGATCTACCACAAGACATCATATTAGGAGTATAGTCAGGCCCTGAGGAATAAGGCATGTTTGTTCCAAGAGGAAAATTATCACTACAATTTCTTTTCTGTAAACTATAAAATGATGGATGAATCAAAATGTGTTTAGGGCTTTACAGGTTTTTAAAAATGGAGCCAAAATGGAGCTTTTAGAAATTATTTTATCAAGATTTCAAACAGTAGGAACTAAAAATAAATTGTCCCACAAATTTACCATGAGCAATTTTTGTTGTTGCGTAACTCTAAATGTTAAATGATAAATGTTGTGTGTAGCAATTTTCGGGAGAGATACATTGCAATTTTCGGGAGAGATACATTGTTATTTAAAACGCCTTTTGTACTTGATGGTTAACAACAGAATACCAATTAAGGGGGGACTTAAGGAAGTTTTTGATTTGATTTTTTGAATTTTGTGAGTGCTGTAATTATTGAACTATTAATCAAATGCATATAAAAGTATACATTTTTGGAAAGGAAATGGATCAGAGAATCGAAATTTGGCTTCAATTTTGACCAAAAAAGTAGATTTTTTGAGAAAATCACAAAATTCACTTTTTTGACCCAATTTTTTTTGAACAAAGCTTACAAAAATAATTTTGAGTAAAAAATTTCAAAATTACTTTATAATGATGTTAAGATACTAATGAAGGGACGATTTTTTTTTTTTGAAACCTAATCTAATATTTTTGAAAATTTTGACCAAAAAGTGCCAAAAAACGTGAACAAAATGGAATTTGTTTTTTTTTTACACTTTTTTGTCAAAATTTCAAAAAATATTGGATTAGGTTAAAAAAAAAAAATCGTCCCTTCATTAGTGTCTTAACATCATCATCAAGTGATTTGGGCATTTCTAACTCAAAATTATGTTTGTGACACGCAGGTGGACAAATATTGGAGAAATACGCCGCGCTACGGGAGATGGTTAAAGTGAGGCCTTGGCGTTGAGACAAGCCACGGGGCGGGGAACTTAAATTAGGCCTTCGGGGTTGAGATATGCCACGGGGCGGGTGGGGCGGTGACGAATGGTGGTTGTGTGTAATGATGTAATGTGGTTTGGGAGGCAGGGGGTTAATGAAGAAATGTGATGCTAAATTGCGTAACGGATATGCCACGGGCCGGGGGCGGGTGGGGCGGGGTGGGGCGGGCGGGGGCGGGATGGTGACGGTTGGGGTACGGGAGATGGTTAAGGTTTAGGCCTTGGAGTTAAAATATGCCACGGGGCGTGGGCGGGCGGGGGGTCTTTGAATTAAAACAAAAATATTTTAAATATTGTTCTATTCCTATGTCTTTCGTTATAGATTTTCCAACATTTTGTGTTGTTTCATTTGTAGCCTGTAGGTGTTCTATCTGGTAGGCCCTACTCCCTAGCGGGAGAGCCCGTCCGTAGGACGGGCGTCCCGCTAGTAGATATAATACATGGTATAATAGCAACTTGTTATTATTTCATCTGGAAAATTATAAAAAAGAAAAAGAGATAGAGATCATAATTTTGTTACAAATCTTTTAAAAATATCTGACAATCTTATCATCATGACCGCCTGAGTTGTTGAGTGTCTTAATGAAGTTGCAATACAAAGCAATACAACCTCCTACTCAAAACATAGTTAATAGTTTGAGATATATGGATTTGTAAAACAGAATGAACCCCACAATCCTGAGGTTAGGATATAGTTTACCAGGGGCAATGTAACTTAGGGTCTAGCCTGATACAGGTTGTATAAGTAACATTAAAGAGTAAACAAATAATGTTCAAGAACAATTAATAAACGAAAGGATAACTTAACACGTTGCAACATTAATATGCGAGAGGCGAAATTCTACGTCAATTTTCATTAATCTCATAATATTCTATTCTATGCATTTTGGCTGAAGGTGATGTCCTATATAACAGACTTGAAGTGAAAGCAAAACACACTAGAGCTACGTGGATAGAAATGAGTAGTAGATACACCTTTGTTTTAAACTCATGTCGCCAACTTGTCTGACTATGGAGCATTTGGTGCCATATAATTTACGGAGTTGGGATTCTACAATCATAGTATCACATTTGTATTGTAACTCATTGATTTCTTGCGCGTAAACAGGTCAAGACCTGGAAAGCAGTAGTTGCGAGCGCAACGGCAACATAGCAGGAAAGCGTAGATGACGATTTCTATTTGAACGCTTAATGATCAACATACTGGAATTTATTTTACAGAATAAATCCTGTAACCCTACATTAGCGTTTAGTTAACCTCAGGGGTTGAGTGGGTCATATAAAATTGATAGGCTACACCTGATACTCTTGAATAAGTAATGCTAAAGAACAATGAATAAATGAAAGCTGCACCCTAATATCACTCTGCAACAAATTATGTGAGAGGGAAAATTGTACATCAATTTTCATTAACCTTATATTCTATTCTTTGCATTTGAGCTGAAGGTGATATTTGAAGTGAAAACAAAACACACTAGAGCTACGTGGATAGAAATAAGTAGCAGATGTGCTTACTTTCAACCCATATCGCCAAATTGTCTGGCGACAGGAGTAGTTGGCGCCAAATAATAAATGATGTCGTTGGGATTTTACGATGATAGTATCACTTTCCAATTTTGTTTTTACACACATACACTTATTTACATGAAAATAAATTAAAATAGAAAAGATCTTTGATGTCCATCTTTTCCCATCTTTTTATTTATATAAAGACAATCTATTTTTTTTCAACAATGAACTAATTTTCTTCCTCCATTCACAGATTATGGAAACCTTTGACAGCAGGCATCCAGTGGCGTAACTAGACTTTTTCATTTGGGGGGGGGGGGCAAGAAGGGGCAGTGACTTGAAATGGGGGGCTCTTAATCTGTGGGCTCTATTCCACTGTCAAGAAATGCGCGCATAGTGCGCGAAATTTTTTGACTTTACACCTACTTTTTGCACGATTGAGCTACATTTCAGCTCTAAACAAGCTTGTACCATAGAATATTGCATTTTGGGAAGACATGCACCCCCCCCCACTGGTTACGCCACTGCAGGCATCTAATTGAAAACATTGTTTGTTTTATAGCCCCATCCTTGTATAAGTGCTTTAAATTATTACTCTTCTATATGTCTGTAAAGCCTTTTGCCTTTTGCTTTCTTTTAATCATTTGCTTTTTTAAACAATCATAGGTACAGCTCTGCCCTATTGCGATTCTGCATTGGTTATTCATGGATGCATCCATTCTACATTGGTTATTCATGGATGCATCCATAGATTTGCTCTAGGGGAGGTGGTACTATGATAATAAATGTTACGAGGGATGCAGCCCACACGCACACAAAACCGCTCTCCTTTATACTCTTTTTTGAAAATGTATGGCTCTTTTGCAATTTTATTTGGAAAAATTTCCCCCATCCCTCCCCGTGTCACTTCATCATCTGCATCCCTATAGATGAGGTGACCGTTGTTTACATCCAATGTTTATCAACAAACGCAACGGTCGAAGGGACTGGACTGTCGATACACGCTTGAGGGAACAGCATATGACCACAACACTGTCTGCTATGCCGTATTGCCCTTTATAATGCTTTTGCGCGAGTTTTAAAAGCACAGGTCCTAAACAAAACAGAATGCGTGCGCAAACTGCCGGGCAAAGAACAATGGCAACTAGCCACGTTTTGCCCGGTGTGACGTCACCTGTCACCCCATCTATAGTTCAGTCAGTTTCAAATTGGCGAAACCTGTTTACAGCAGCGAATGAATTAAGCAGAGCATCGCGCGCAAAACACTTGCATGGCGCGCAATGTTGCAGTGACATTGTATGCGTGACGGTTGCGTATGCCAAAATCACGTTTATACGCTTGGATTAATTTTGCGCGTGAATAGATAAAAACCGAATATTTCTCGCCGATTTGGAACTGATTGAACTATAGCTATATACCAAATACAACAAAAGCCAACCAATAGGATGTAACATTATCATCTGTGCATGCTGAAATTGAGAAATGGGTAAATTAGAAATAGCAAATCAGGCAGATATATGCCGTTACCACGCACTGATTAAAAGCTTTCATTATGCAATATTTTCTAGGTTTCTAGATCAATAGGAGAAAAAAGCAATAACAGCCAACTAAATGTAGCTAGCTATTTTGGCACACTTTTCCACCCACTCTATCAAATTTAAACACATTTCTGATTTGGTATCCCTCCAGCAAATCTATAGGCCTTAGTCATTCCTGACTTGAACTGACAAAATATAAATGTGTTTGAATTTGATAGAGTTGGTGGAAAAGTGTGCTATTATATTAGTACATAGTTCAAGTCAGGAGCTTTTAGTATATAGTTCACGTCAGGAATATAGGCAAATCATATAGACCCTAGACATTCCCAACTTCAGAAGTTGTTCAGAACGACCTTTAACCTACGCATGTGATCTTTTACTTATATCAAGGTATCAAGTCACACCATGAACTTCAATCTTAAGTCAGATTTCAACTGATCAATTGAAACCAATGTTCTTACTGTTAGTGATGATTTACCCTTACTTTAAATATTTGATGTGTTTTGCAAATCATATTTAAAACGTGCATAGACCGCACGTAGCATTATTAACCTTGTATGATTCTATGTTATCATGTAAACGTTTGGTATAATTTTCTGGATGACATAATAACGAGTTGTTATCTACCTAAGATAGCATTTGTTCAAAACTGACAATGTAACACATTTATATCTAATGAAGAAAATAATCACTATTGACCATAAGTTGCTAATTTACCATGCACTTAACCCTAACCCAGGTTTAGAGTTTTTGACCGGGATCACAATTTTCGAGGAAAAAACACCAACTAAATCTCCGGGAACCTGCCCGGATTCGATCGGGAGACCCTCCGTTGTCAAGCCCCACGTCCCACCCACTAAGCCACGGCCCTCAGCTACACAATCGCGCAGTATACTGCGCTCACTATAGGCTCGGTTGACTAGGTCATCGAAAACCGACGGCGCATGCGTTTGGAGAGGGACTTAGGATTAGCATTTTTTTAGCACTCAGGGGGGTTAGGGTTAATAGAACACACACACAAAAAATGTTACCATAACCCTAACCCCGGTTTCTGGTTTTTGACCGGGATCACAATTTTCGAGGAAAAAACACCAACTAAATCTCCGGAAACCTGCCGGGATTCGATCAGGGGACCCTCCGTTCTCAAGCCCCACGTCCCACCCACTAAGCCACGGCCCTCAGCTACACATTCACTCAGTATACTGCGCTCACTATATAGGCTCGGTTGACTACGTCATCGAAAACCGACGACGCATGCGTTTGAAGAGGGCCTTACGATAGCATTTTTTGCACTCAGGGGGTTAGGGTTAAGATAGCATTATGTTCATTGGCTTGGACAAATGGGGCAGACTGACTCATTATGTTTTGTATTCACAAAAGATTTTTGTTGTTGTTGAAAATATGTGTATTCATTTTATTTTAAAAAAAAGATACTAATACTTTGAAAGCACATTAAAAACAAAACAAAACAAAGACACACTGACAATTGACACAGAGTTAATTAAAAATTGCAATCTATTTATATCGTACAGGCTGTATCAAAAAGATTTGTACCGTGGTCTGATCAGTTTTTCAGATTTTTTTTTGATATGTTACGAACCATTTAGACCATTTTGCTTCTATATGCAAAATTATTGAAGTTTCATCTTTTCTAAGAATTTTGATTTACGACAATCGAACATTTTTTTCAGAATTTACAAGCTTTTAAAGGAATATTGGTGTTTTTATCATTTTCATCGAAACGTTAGATCTGAAGCGCACAATTCAAAGTTCCTCCTGACTGCACTCATATATTCACTACTTATAAAGAGTTTGTGCAGTGAACCTATTAAATTTGCGTTGCTGCGAGTAAAACCATGATTACGTCGATCTTCATTTGAATGACAATAGCGGTCAGAAACAACAGCCAATTATCTTCAGATTATCAGATCAATAAGTTGACATAATTCCCTATTTATTAAAATCAAAAATATTGTATTTATCAGAGATTTTATATTTTTAATGCTTTTTTGAAAATGGAACATATCAGAGTACAAATCATTTTGATACAGCCTGTATATAAGAATAAAGCGTTAATATCTAATTACAGTAACATTGATTGCACAAACAGCAAGCTGCTATCTTCTGAAGATAGCATTTTGATTTACAAAGAATCATCATCAGTTGATGGTAGCATTAATTTTCAATTGATAATTTGAATATAATTGTAAGTTGCCAGCTAAAATAAACACAGGGAGAAATAGCTGACTTGAGAATTAGACCTACCCCAAGTATTCAGTGGATCTTATTCAAGGTGTTGCTTACCTGAGAATTAGACCTACCCCAAGTATTCAGTGGATCTTATTCCAAGGTGTTGCTTACCTGAGAATTAGACCTACCCCAAGTATTCAGTGGATCTTATTCAAGGTGTTGCTTACCTGAGAATTAGACCTACCCCAAGTATTCAGTGGATCTTATTCAAGGTGTTGCTTACCTGAGAATTAGACCTACCCCAAGTATTCAGTGGATCTTATTCAAGGTGTTGCTTACCTGAGAATTAGACCTACCCCAAGTATTCAGTGGATCTTATTCCAAGGTGTTGCTTACCTGAGAATTAGACCTACCCCAAGTATTCAGTGGATCTTATTCAAGGTGTTGCTTACCTGAGAATTAGACCTACCCCAAGTATTCAGTGGATCTTATTCAAGGTGTTGCTTACCTGAGAATTAGACCTACCCCAAGTATTCAGTGGATCTTATTCAAGGTGTTGCTTACCTGAGAATTAGACATACCCCAAGTATTCAGTGGATCTTATTCAAGGTGTTGCTTACCTGAGAATTAGACCTACCCCAAGTATTCAGTGGATCTTATTCAAGGTGTTGCTTACCTGAGAATTAGACCTACCCCAAGTATTCAGTGGATCTTATAGAGAAATAGCTTACCTGAGAATTAGACCTACCCCAAGTATTCAGTGGATCTTATAGAGAAATAGCTTACCTGAGAATTAGACCTACCCCAAGTATTCAGTGGATCTTATAGAGAAATAGCTTACCTGAGAATTAGACCTACCCCAAGTATTCAGTGGATCTTATAGAGAAATAGCTTACCTGAGAATTAGACCTATCCCAAGTATTCAGTGGATCTTATAGAGAAATAGCTTACCTGAGAATTAGACCTACCCCAAGTATTCAGTGGATCTTATAGAGAAATAGCTTACCTGAGAATTAGACCTATCCCAAGTATACAGTGGATCTTATAGAGAAATAGCTTACCTGAGAATTAGACCTACCCCAAGTATTCAGTGGATCTTATAGAGAAATAGCTTACCTGAGAATTAGACCTACCCCAAGTATTCAGTGGATCTTATAGAGAAATAGCTTACCTGAGAATTAGACCTACCCCAAGTATTCAGTGGATCTTATAGAGAAATAGCTTACCTGAGAATTAGACCTATCCCAAGTATTCAGTGGATCTTATAGAAAAATAGCTTACCTGAGAATTAGACCTACCCCAAGTATTCAGTGGATCTTATAGAGAAATAGCTTACCTGAGAATTAGACCTATCCCAAGTATTCAGTGGATCTTATAGAGAAATAGCTTACCTGAGAATTAGACCTACCCCAAGTATTCAGTGGATCTTATAGAGAAATAGCTTACCTGAGAATTAGACCTACCCCAAGTATTCAGTGGATTTTATAGAGAAATAGCTTACCTGAGAATTAGACCTACCCCAAGTATTCAGTGGATCTTATAGAGAAATAGCTTACCTGAGAATTAGACCTATCCCAAGTATTCAGTGGATCTTATAGAGAAATAGCTTACCTGAGAATTAGACCTATCCCAAGTATTCAGTGGATCTTATAGAAAAATAGCTTACCTGAGAATTAGACCTACCCCAAGTATTCAGTGGATCTTATAGAGAAATAGCTTACCTGAGAATTAGACCTATCCCAAGTATTCAGTGGATCTTATAGAGAAATAGCTTACCTGAGAATTAGACCTACCCCAAGTATTCAGTGGATCTTATAGAGAAATAGCTTACCTGAGAATTAGACCTACCCCAAGTATTCAGTGGATCTTATAGAGAAATAGCTTACCTGAGAATTAGACCTACCCCAAGTATTCAGTGGATCTTATAGAGAAATAGCTTACCTGAGAATTAGACCTATCCCAAGTATTCAGTGGATCTTATAGAGAAATAGCTTACCTGAGAATTAGACCTACCCCAAGTATTCAGTGGATCTTATAGAGAAATAGCTTACCTGAGAATTAGACCTACCCCAAGTATTCAGTGGATCTTATAGAGAAATAGCTTACCTGAGAATTAGACCTACCCCAAGTATTCAGTGGATCTTATAGAGAAATAGCTTACCTGAGAATTAGACCTACCCCAAGTATTCAGTGGATCTTATAGAGAAATAGCTTACCTGAGAATTAGACCTACCCCAAGTATTCAGTGGATCTTATAGAGAAATAGCTTACCTGAGAATTAGACCTATCCCAAGTATTCAGTGGATCTTATAGAGAAATAGCTTACCTGAGAATTAGACCTACCCCAAGTATTCAGTGGATCTTATAGAGAAATAGCTTACCTGAGAATTAGACCTACCCCAAGTATTCAGTGGATCTTATTCAAGGTGTTATCAAAGTCTCATCTGCCTAAATGCCAATTCCTTTTATTGTGCTCTTTAGGAACTAAAACTTGCTTCATTTTCTGTTGAACCATGGTCATTCTCAGTGATTTAGAATTTCTAGCTGCATGTCCCCCTGCTAAATTTGAGTTTCAGTAATCCTCCTTCCCTGGTGATTAACTTGACCAAGACATTGAGAAACATTCTACCATAGGATCTATAGCTGTGTTCAGACATGGACATTTTCCTCCTACTGCCGCAGGAAAAAATCATATTCGGGTCGTAAAGTTACGCCTACCCGCGTCCAGACATGCTTTTTACTCCGACCATGCTCCGACTAAACAGTTCACGTTCCTTCGATCTTCGCGGGGGGCTCGGAGTAGGTCACAGTATCTTCCGGAAATAATAGCGCCCGCATATGTTGACCCAGGAAATTTGAGACTACCTGGTTGACCTAACACGCCAATTTCCGCGCGAGATACATGATAATGATCATGGATTCAATGTTATGAGATTTACGGAGGCGATTTTGCAAAGCACATGCGCTGAATATTCATTACCATATACAACCTCATTATGCATTATTCATGAGTACTAAACGCACATGTTCGTATTATACAGTGCCTATCTTACGATGTGTACTGTACATGACTCGGGGTCAGAATAAACCATTACGTCACCAGATTGACCTCCCTTTTATAAACTTAAAAATAACAACTAACAATAACATTGTCAGTGACGAAATCGGATGACGCATTTTGTTTGTGTGTAAAAACTGCGCTACTATACAACAACAATAAATAAGAAATAGGCCTTCAACTAAGAAATTATGAATTTTAGGATGGCGTTTCTGAACAGGTTGTGGAATTTTTGAAGGAATATTAAATTGACCAATCTTCACTACCATCGTATCGTACATTAGTGTATGTATTTTTAAGCTTTATTAATGACATTTCTGGCGACTAGCAATAGGTTTGGTCCGCGAATGGCGCAATAATCATCGAAGGTCATCGCTCCTCCGACCTAGTCGTGGGAACCGTTCCACACAGGCACGCTACTCCGACTGTTCAGAGATCCTCGGACCCCTGCGGTGCGTTACTCCTGCCTTTTTTCAGGAGTATATCGGTCGGAGGAGCTTCCTCCGAGTAGCGTTCAGACAGGCACTACTCCGACCTGTAATCCGACACTCATCCGACTAGAGCCTACTCCGGGCTTCCTCCGACCTCTTCCTCCGACTGTCTGAACAAGCCTTATATTAGATCTGATTCTTTAAGCGTAGCTTCATGTATCCTTGAAAGATTTTTGATAATGGTAAATAATCCATAGGGGATTCATTTGTACAACTGATCAGGAATGTAAACATAATGCCCCAAGTCACAACCCCCCCCCCCCCCCCCCCGCCCCCCCCCCCCCCCCCCCCCCCACTATCTCAAGCCCACCCCGAACAATCGAAAATGTTAATTTTCAATGTAAACATGACTTAAATTTAGTTTAAAATTGGTCTGAACTGTCTAATTTAGAACAAATCAAGCTAATTTCAGGCAACCTTTATAATAAAAGCCAATTTTAGATGCTGGTGCTGCCACTGATATCACCCATCTTATAGTTATATACCATATTTGAATTTTACTAACACCCTTCCCCCCAAAAAAACAAAACAAACTTGACCATAAATTATTGAGAAACATTCTTCAAGGATAGATTAGATTGGATCCTTTTTAAGCTCAGCCACTTGTATCCTAGATCCTAGAGAGATTTGACAAAGATAAATAATCCAAAATGGATTTACCACTGCACCTGTAGGTACATAAGACATGTTGTCATAAGACCTAGGGGGGGGGCACCCCAATATTCGAGTCGTGTTGGTCGAAATTGGCACTGCCGGTTGAGGTTGGCTCTGTTGGCTTTCAAAGGCTCGTTTTTACGCACTGGTTTTGGGTTGGGAACTCCACGTCAACACCTGAACTTGGCCATAATGAATGCTCCGGACAAAATAGTTGTGTTTGGATAATGTCTCTCTTCCCCCGAACTTGACCAAAAACAAGATAGATTAAGCCAAGCCACTTGAATCCTTGATATATTTGACTTGAAGGGATTTGAAATCTATATTTCACCATTGCAAGTTCTCCAGGAAAACATAAGAGAAACTATTTAGCCTATTATATATAGGTATTCCCAGATATTTAGAAATTCAAGCATTCTATTTTGTTTTTCCGTAGTTTCAATTCGCGCTAAATTTATTGAACGTTTTAGAATGAATGTCAATTTCCATATAAAAGCATTCTATTTAGTAATATCGGCATTCAACCAAGACATGCGCTCATATCAGTTAGCAATGTTAGCAATCAGTGTAATGTTTTTGTCACGCTTTTTAATATTACTGCAATCAATTCGCAATCGATCGCGGCATGTGTAATCTCATGCATGCAAATTCATTTCTATGCAAAAAATTACCCGATTAATGCATTCTATACCAAACGATTTATTGTTATGCCTCATTATTCCTATCATTTTTATTTGTCAAACAAAAGTGCCATGTCATGACAATCACTAAATAACTTATCAAACAATAGATTCAAAAATAATGATATGTAATAGATGGGATAATAACGTGGGATAAGAGAAAAGAAAGATGAAAGTGCAAAATATGATAGAAATGATATAAAGACCATTTTCATAGACATACCAATGCATTAAGTCCATAGGCGTTGGAAGCAGGAGAAGGGGAGTGGGACGTGTCCCCTAAATTTCACGATCCCCTCTACGTCTATCCCTCCCCCCCAAAAAATGCCAAGCGCCACATAGAACATGTTAATTAAATGTCTTTCGTCCCTAATAAAATCGTCCCCGCCCCTCCGCCACTAAATAATGTTGATGCTTTCGCCGCCATTGCACAAGTTATATAATCAGAATAGGCCTCATATAGACTTTCGTCGAATGCCGCTTATATTGACTGTTAGACAATATGAACTGGTGGAAATGGGATATGAAAACCATGTGACATGCATTTAAAATTGTATGTGCCTTTTCACTCTTAATAAAGACATTTTCTGTATGTCTTTTACATCCGATCAACTCCTCCTGAAAGGGAAACATCCCAGACTACCCCTCTCCCCACCCTCTAACCCCTCCCCCACCCTCTATCCGGACCCCCTCTCCCCCACCCTCTATCTGGATCCTACCCCTGCACCCCACCCTCTATCCGGATCCTACCCCTGCACCCCACCCTCTATCCGGATCCTACCCTTGCACCCCACCCTCTATCCGGATCCTACCCCTGCACCCCACCCTCTATCCGGATCCTACCCCTGCACCCCACCCTCTATCCGGATCCTACCCTTGCACCCCACCCTCTATCCGGATCCTACCCCTGCAAGACAGTCTTAGGGCGTGTTCACACTATAGCTTTTTCCTCAACCCGGGTCGGACCCGGGTCGAACCCGGATTGATCGATAATTCATTTTCTGTTCACACTAGAGCGCTATGTATGTCAAACTCTGATTGTTGCAAGTGTTGGCCGTGGTTTTTTGGGTTTTTTTTTTTAACTGGATATTTAAGCTTTATCTCAAACTGTTTTTAAGCTAAAAAGTTTATGAAATACGTATAGGGATTCTGTACGCCGGTCTGAAACAAAATATCTGGTGCAGAACATAACATGCAATCTATATTCTAAAACACTGGCAAATCCAAAGAAAGATTTGGGTTCCAGACTTGTTGTTATGTGTTTCAGTATCTGTGAATTTATTTTGAGTGCTTTGATTTTATTTTGACATTGCTCAATGTTGCTCAATGTTACGGTGAAAACCCATTGCCTCCATGTAGCGTGATATATTGGCGTAAATATCCTTATTGTGGATCATTGAGTTCAAACTAATTTGCACGGTCTCATCCGCCCAGAGTTCCATCATGGCTTCCGTTTCAATTTGACTCCATTTATTTGCCATTTTGACAAATTTGATAAAGAACCAAAGGCAGACGAGAGCGTGCGAAGCAAAGCTGAAAACTGATGTAAACAACTACGGTCAGAGGTTAGCAGTCAGGTTTGCAACCCGGGTCGAACAGCGATTTCTGTTCACACTACAGTCGACCCGGGTTGAACCCGGGTTCTACCCTTCACTTTCGCAGGGTTGTAATTTTCGACACGGGTCGGTTTTTTGAGCCTATTTTTCTGTTCACACTAGACTTCAACCCATAAAAAAAGCATATTGAATTTAATGCTTATCAATAAAAATGAAAATTTAATTATGACAATTAAATCGTGTGCACTTGCACACACAAGCGAATTTGAATGCATTGTTTATATATGATGATTCAATATCTATGTAGAATGCGTCAAAATGAATTTCAATACTTGAAAATGAAATTGGTCGATGTTGAAATGAAATAAAATTTACGTAAATGAAATTGAATGCTGATAATAAGGAAATAGAAATATACATTTAGACAATCATTCAATTTAGTGCGAATTTGAATACTGGAAAGCTAATTTGGTTGATACAATTTTCAAATTGGCCGGGAAAATCTATATTAGTTGATTTTTGAGGCATTTTGAGTCCTAACTATCAACAATTATTAGTTGATTTTTGTGGCACGTGTCTGCTTGCGTGCCGAGTGCCCAACTCTCTTTCCTTGGCGATTGGAGTCAATATTTGTATAATATGACATTTTATGTTTAAAAAAAAATAAGGCTCATTTTAAGATTCTCGGCCAAGTGGCTCATTTTTATGTGACACATTCTTTAAATGTTTTCCCGTTTGGAACAATAGTATTTAACAAATAGCTTCATGTTCAGTATATAGGACAGTATGACTTAATGTGACTCATACAAAATCAGTGACTTACCTTTCATACATGAGTACCCCCTCCCCCCTCACCACCAGCCCCTGGGACATTTCATGTTTTAAAACAGATTAGGCTAATTTTAAGATTCTCGGCAAAGTGGTTCATTTTTATGTGACACATTCTTTAAATGTTTTCCCGTTTGGAGTGATAGTATTTAAAGGGGCATTAAGAGATATGGTGGAGGCAGCGCCCTCAATTACAAAAATATATGATAAAAACTGGGATTTGTTTATTTTTACAATTGCATTACATGTATGAACTTACACCTATAAGGATTAAGAAAAATAAGCCCTCTTTGTACAACAAAACGTTGATTCAAAATTGCTGGTAGAGCCGCAACCATCATTTTACATGGTAGTGGTATTCCAACATATTTAAAACATTGTTTTAATCAAGTTTTGCTGGGTTTTTTTCGTTGTAGAAACAACAATAATGGCAATTTTTAATCTTCATCTTGAATTCTGAAGTAAATTGATTAAAATAAAAAAAATTCAACATGACATTGTGTCCCTTAAACAAATAGCTTTGTGTTTAGTATATGACAATATAACTTGATGTGACTCAATCAAGCATAGTAACTTGAAGTGATTTAACTGGTGACTTGACTTGACCTATAGTCTTGTCTTGACTTTACTTTACAGTCATTGAGAACAAAAATTGACTTAACTCAAGTGAATTGACTTGTAACTTTAAGTTAAGTTACTTGATTACAACACTTTCTGGTAAGTAACAATTTTTGTATTATACTTGTGACAGACCCATATATTTCACATTTTAGATTTTAAAAAAAGATGTTGAAATTGTTTTAACATTTGATTTGAAAGGTTTACTTACAAAACCACGCTATGCGTCAAGGCGCATTTAAGATCGCCTCGGCAGCATTTTTTGGGTCTACCCGCTAGTCATAAGGGTCACTAGTCTTAACGTGTATTTTCCTATACCACGAGTGCGCTAGTCATAAAAGTATCTTAGGGTTAGGTTTAGGGTAGGTTTAGAGTTAGGTTTATGGTTAGGGGTAGGGTTAGGGTAGGGTATGGTTAGGGTAGGATTAGGGTTAGGGTTAGGGTTTATGACTAGCGACCCTTATGACTAATGACCCTTATGACTAGCGACCCTTATGACTAGCGAGTTTGACCCACATTTTTAAGCTAATTTTAAGATTCTCGGCAAAGTGGTTCATTTTTTGTGACACATTCTTTTTCCGTTGTGAACGATAGTATTTAACGAATAGCTTCATGTTCAGTATATGACAGTATGACTTTATGTGACAAAATCAGTGTCTTAACTGGTGACTTGACTTATTGCCTTGTCTTGACTTAACGTTACAATTAATTCTCTCTGTGAATTAACTTTAAGTTAAGTTACTTTATTACGACACTTTCTGGGTCGGTACAAATATTGTTATCATACTTTGGGCTCGACAGACCCATATTTTACAAATTTGAGATATTTTTAACAATCTTTTGTTGTTGCTCAAAAATCATGAAGAAAATGTTGATTTTTAAATTTTAAAATGTCAACCACAAATCAGCACAAATCTATTTTCACACAAATTTTTTTATTTTAAATCTTGACTAGTATCACCTTACTAGTAAAAATGCCTGCAAATTAATCATAATAATACTATAGAATGGCTTATTTTTGGGTAATGCAGATTTATATCGCTTTATTTGTTGTACATTATAAGAACACACCTGTCTTTGGTCACCTGCTTTTGGTCAGTGCGGTATTTGCAGCTCCTCGTGCCATATATATTTTGTTTTGCCCTCAAGCCATTCAATAACATATAAATATTGTATGAATTATCCGGAGAAAAAGGTAAATTTCTTTATATTTCTTATATTGATCTTGGACAGTGTATCTAATATATTGAATGGCAAATTTCCGGTTTGGGATGTTAGAACCCTAGATATGGAAAGACTGAATTATATATTGAACAGTATGTTCACACGGTGGTTACTCAGAGGGGTAACTTACACCAACAGCAATCAAAATTCAACAAATATTTTCATTATTTTGACCGCGTGTCCACACACACTTTACTCCTATCACCACGCCGCATAACTTACGCGGATCATCAGCTCTGCCGGAGAAGTGTTGATTAGGCAGCTTTGCTTGTGTTGACCTTTGTATTAAAATCATGAAACTTCAATATCACTCTACCGATATCAATCAAAATGGTTCCTTCAAGTTTTTGTGTGCTGATGTTTGTTCTGATATTTCGGTATTAAAAGGGTCATATTATTTACCTTAGAAATAAATTTGACTGTGCACATACTAATTTTTTTAAATTGCATATTAAAAAGTTTCTGAAAAATATTCTGCCCAAACAACATCTTTTTAAATATGGTAAAACAATGTTTTGGTCTTTGTTTTTCTCTTGATGTATTAACGAAATTTATCTGGATTTGATAAAACATTTAATTATTATCATATAGGCACAAATAGTAAGGTCGCAAACTTGTAAACAAAGGTCAAACTTAAATAGCAGGAGTAAATTGAGCGGTGCAAGGTGGCATAACTTCGGCCAGCAATCGTCCACACAGTCACTACTCCATCAGATACGCGATAGCTACTACACACCACCACACCTCTACTCGTCCTTATACCTCTGTTACTGTCCATCGTGTGAACGTAGCTATTTCTTGCTTGCTTGAAAATGTTGACAATTGTAGGTTGTCATAATGCATCATGAAATATTTACCATTGCAGGTGCAAATCAAGGTCTGGGCCAAAATACTGTGATAACAAATTGTATCTTGGATGTTCTATGAAGATCATCACATTTTTTGTTGCAACATAGGTGGCTCCCTATGAACAAATTTGTGCATACAATTGTTAAAGGCATATTATGCGATCTTTTTCATGGAACGCCCTCTATAAGTTACAGAGCAATACTTTTCCTAATTACTTCAAAATTAGATTTTGAAATAAGTTGTCCCGATACCAGGACAGTTTATTTTCTGAGTGTTTTTTCATTCGTAAATAGAATTCCAAGGCTTGACACCGCGTTAACGCTGTTTACAATTTTACCGCAACTGGTACACAAGTGAACACACCCCTACAGAATGCCATATGTTTAAAATTGAAACAAGATGTTGAAAATCCCTTAAATTGGAAGCAGATTTCCATTATGATTAAGTAAAGTTCTGTGATGGTTATGGAAAATACAGTCAAAGTAGATGAATGAGCCCAGGAAAGTCTTTCTTGATAGTCAAACTAAATTAAAAGAGAGAGAAAAATAGGTGTAAAAATTTGAAAAATATCACATAATATTGCTATAACCCTAACCCCGCCAAATCCAACAGAATCCAACGTGCCAATCTCTATGTTCCACCGGCGTGCAAGTTTTTTGAGGATAAAATATATACGCGGCCGAGTATACTCGGCCAAGAAGCCTTGATACCTGTGGTTGAGTGGGGAATTGTTCGCCGCTGGTGCTGGAGGTCCGTGGTCCAAATCCCGGGGGACTTTTGGGGTCACTTTTCTCGGCGCAGAAAAAACCCTGTAAAAAAGGCTATGTAGTCATATAGAACTGAGCCAAATTCTTATCATTTCTTGTCTAATAATCAATTTAGAAAGCTTCTATCTTACGTAAAAATCCACCCACCGTTTGCAGGTTAGAGAACCATATCCAGATTAGAAATGAGCTCTAACCATGCCTTAACACTTGATATTTGGCACAACATTTTCACTCTACACAATTAGTTACCCCGGCCGTCCGTCGTGTACAATCTTGTAACCTTCTTCACATTTAGCCATAATGTAATATTACACATATAGTTAAAAGATTGGGAGACCGTCTCCATGACAACTAGGTTCTCCCGAGGCATGATGGGAGCTCAGATTCCACAGACTTGGATAATCAATGAATCATTTGGCCGAGGCACTGTATAGTATAGTAGCGGGCGAGAAGTCCCTCGGGTGTGTGCTGCTTAGATGCCTGTCGATGTATCTCGCTTCTGACGGAGCGAAGTCGGACAGCCGTAGTGAAGCAGCAGCGTATATAGTAGTGTATAGCAACTGTTACAAACTTCACCGGTGCTGTCTTTTGTTATCAGCATCACATATATCTGTGTGTTTATCAATTCAAAACAAAAGCAGCAGTCAACGGAGGTAAAGCGAATTTCTTTGCTTAATCGGCGAAACAAAAATACACAAGGAGAACCTCTCCGTGGATATAAACGATGTAAATGCGTCATGGTGGTGGTGATGGGTCCCCTGATGTGTGACATTTCAGAGTGACATCTACAATCTTCTTTTCTCTCTGATAATTGATCGAATGGTTGTGAACTATTTTGAGAGTTTTCAAGGAAATTGGTAAGTTTTATGAAGAGCAACCAATTTGTGATGAATGCCTGAATTGTGCTTATTGATGGAAGAGTGTCTCCAGATAATAATTACAGTATTAATTAGATGATAGATGATTGAAGAAATTTTACTTATTGTTGAACTTATAAATATTTCAAAAAGTTGTGTGTTTTATATCATTTTGGTAATCTGTTCAGTAACTGCTGTTCAGTAACTGTTCTGCCATTTTTGATCATTGGCTAATGGCTTGGTGCTACGTGTGGTCATTTCAATGAATGGTGAGGAAGAGACTTACCGACTTAGTCACATGTACTACCATTTGCTTTAGAGGAGGCTATCACCTCTATATCCTATCTCCACCTGAAGTGGGTCATACACCGGTTGTATAAATAAACAAAAACCTGTTTCTCATGACCTTGACTCTGTGATAAATCGCTCAACTATAATAAACTTTGTGTCATCTTAACACTTTCCACGCAACAGGCGTCTGCAGACGACATTCCAAAATTTCACGAAAATTTCAAAAATGTCAAAATTATTGAATTTCATGATCATATTTGGAATCACCATGAGAAATGCATTGAAATAAGTACAAATATGCCTGGTATTGGTTCAGTAATCCTTGAGATAGACTGTGAAAATTGGGAAAGGTTTCTGAATAATCTGTTTTGTATGGTAAAACTAATAGCCGCGTGGAAAGTGTTAAAATGCAATTGAGGAAAATAAGAATAATAACAGTATTGCAATTTGCTCACAGGCAACAAATTATTTTCATTCTGTTCAATTGTATTTTATACATGAATCTGAGTACAAAATGCTTGAAAATACTTCTATGCATGTACAAGAGCTATAATCATTCAACAAAATAATAACACAAAGAATTCACAAACAAACAAAAGAATTGCCCTCTGAATTTTTTTTAATTTTTACAATAGCCCTTATCACTATTATAATTGTAGAGTAAATGGTAATTTGATGGAAAACCGGCCAATTTACGGCTGAGAAGTTGAAATACTTTTTATAATATTTTGTCAGGTTTACACTTATCTATCCAGTGCATTGTATTTTAACCAAGTCAAAAACAGTCGGATCAAAATCATTCATATTATAAAGATGCAAATATATATTTTAATATACGTTCAACATAAATTAGTAGGCAAGTTTTTGGTGCATGGTTATTGGGCTATGGCATGGATCGCTTTTACTGGTATTTATATATGAACGGTGCTCCCCAAATTCTAAGCATAGTTAGATAAGCTCCATATTCAGTTTCCAACACAGATTTGGATATTGTCAAATCAGCAGATTTTGAAAGGTTACACCATCGTGAATGTGTCATAAGTTAAGCATCGTCTGTCAGAAATACATCAATGGTATCTACTGAAGATAGCACATAGTCAAGTGCTTTCACAGTCAGTATTACAGTGCTGTTCTACTGATAATAGTACATAGTCAAGTGCTTTCACAGTCAGTATGACAGTGCTATCTACTGATGATAGCACATAGTCTATTGTTTTCAGTCTAGTGCTTTCACAGTCAGTCTACTGAAGATAACATTTGTTAGTGCTTTCACAAACAGGAACATACAAATACTGTCTACTGACGATAGCCTACGGTCTAGCGCATTCATAGTCAGTAAATCTATCTACTGAGCATAGCATATCGTTTGTACTGTTACTGTCAGTAAACGCAGCAATGCTGTCTACTGAAGTTAGCCCATATTCAAGTGCTCTCTTAGCTCATATTGAGCTTGTCTGCTAAACATAGAGCGTGTTTCTGCTGGGACACTGAAACAGATTATTGCCGATTATTGCCGGGTTCTGCCTGTTTCTGCTGGGCAAACTTAGCATTTATTAGCGTTTATTAGCGGTTTCTTCCCCAGCAGAAACATGCTCAATGTGAAATGGTCAAGGGTGTTCAGATTTAGTGACTCCACGATGTTGTCTACTGAAGAAAGCACATAGTTAAGTGATCTCATATTTAGTATACAGAGCGAGTAAAAAAAACTGCAATAGTGGAAATAAGCCATCTTGTTTTCCAAACCAAGTTGAGGTTTAATACTTCTTAAACGTTGCAAGAATGATATAGTTGTTACTAATATAACTGTGTGTGAAAAAATTAAGTCAATCACATTTTCCGTTTGTCTTTGGTGAACCTTTTTACTGCACAACTGAATGTATGTGTTTGTCCACGAAACATAGTGATTTTCAATTGACACTGCACATATTGCATTTTCACATTTGTCAACAAACCTTAGAATAATTTCATATTTTTTATTGAAATTTAGAATATAAGCAATTCATGGCATGGGTACGTTAAATTGATTATGTTACTGCCTTTTAAACAAGAAGGATGCATTAAATTTCAATTAAGTCATAAATTTAATCAAGTTTTCAAATTTTAATGAGAGACGCATTTTGCGATCTTATTCATGTTTTGGGTGTCTCATGGACAAACAGGTTAACCGGGTGCATCAGTAAAAGGCTCACCAAAGGCAAATGCTATTGGCTCCATTTTTTCACACGAAGTTAATAACATATATAGTTGATATCAAATATGTTATTGTTATAATACTTAAAACATTTCAAACTTTAACTTGGTTTTGAAAACGACATGGCTTCTTTCCACTATTGCAATGTTGTCTACTGAAGATAGCTCACATCCCATATGTTTAATAGTCAGTATAACATGGCTATTGTCTACTAAAGATAGCATAGAGTCAAGTAAGTTCACATTCAAAGTCTGAAACACATTAAGGATGTCTTCAGAAAATAGGACATAGCCAACTATTTCCATAGTCAGTGACACATCAGCCGTCACCGGAAAGATTGCACGACCAAGTCCTCTCACAATAATAGCACACCAGAGGTGTCTTCTGAAGATAGAACATAGTTCATTGATTCCATTGTCTGTAATGTATTGATACTGTCAACTAAAATAATATACAGTCTGTTGCTTTACAGTCAGTTAGCCATCAATGTTGTCTACTGAAGTCAGCAGAAAGAGGTGTTTTCACAGAAACACATTAATGCTGTCTACTGAAGATAGTCAAGAGTACCAAATGAGTTTTCACAGAAATACATTAATGTTGTCTACTGAAGATAGCATAGAAAGTAAAGTGTTTTAACAGCAACACATTAATGCTGTCTACTGAAGATAGCATAGAGAGTTTGAGTGTTAACAGCAACATATGAATGCTGTCTGCTGAAGATAGCATAGAGAGTATAAAGTGTTTTAACAATAACACATTAATGTTGTCTACTGAAGATAGCATAGAGAGTAAAGTGTTGTAACAGCAACACATTAATGCTGTCTACTGAAGATAGCATAGAGAGTAACATGTTGTAACAACACATTAATGCTATCTATTAAAGATTAGATAGCATAGAGCATGTTTCTACTGGGGCACTGCAAAGTAAACGCTAATATTAAACGCTAAGATCGATCGGTAAGTTTTTAATCCCTCCTGTTTCTACTTGCGAAAAATTACCGCTAAGTTTATCAATCCTAGTCGATGGGCCATGATATTTGACCTTTTGTAATACCAAACAATGCCACTGCACCTGAAAAAGATTGCTTCACAATGTGTATAACCCAGCGTGACACGGTTTATGGCACAAACCGCTAAGATTAATCGCCTTTCTGTTTCTATTGAATTTATTGCCGTTTCTTACCGGTTCTAAACCTGGTTTGTGAAGGTTTTTTGGTTTATCAAAAATACCGATTCTTAGCGGGTTCTGCCTGTTTCTACTGGGCAAACATAGAGAGTAAAGTGTTTTAACAGCAATATATTAATGCTGTCTACTAAAGATAGCATTGAGAATCAAGTGTTTTAACAGCAGCATATTAATGTGGTATACTGAAGATAGCATAGAGAGAGTAAAGTGTTCTAACAGCAACACATTAATGCTGTCTACTGAAGATAGCATAGAGAGTAAAGTGTTCTAACAGCAACACATTAATGCTGTCTACTGAAGATAGCATAGAGAGTAAAGTGTTGTAACAACAACTCATTAATGCGGTCTACTGAAGATAGCATAGAGAATTAAGTGTTTTAACAGCAACATATTAATGTGGTCTACTGAAGATAGCATAGTGAGTATAAAGTTTCTTAACAATAACACTTTAATGCTGTCTACTGAAGATAGCATAGGGAGTAAAGTGTTTTAACAGCAACATATTTATAGTTGTCTACTGAAGATAGCATAGAGAGTAAAGTGTTGTAACAGCAATATATCATTGCTATCTACTGGAAAAAACCAAAATATTGAAGTATTTTCATAGTCAGGACTCAGGAGTGCACCAATGCTGTCTACTGAAAATAGTACATATAATAGTCAAATGTGTAGAAAGTCATAAACACATTGTTGTTGTCTGTTGACGATAACATGTATAGTCAAATGCTTTCATAGTCACTAACAGAATAATGCTGTACAGTCATCACAATAAGTAACTGACCAGGTAATAAATGTGCTGGTAACTCTAAAAGTATAACTCCTACATAAACATATTAAATTATAAACATGTTGAAAAAATTCTCTTGAATTTGAGATATTACACGCTAAGAATGGCAGTTTATTAAAGAAGTTACAATCCTAAATGTACTGTCAAGTCTGACTTTCATTTTCACATTTTCATTTTCAACACAGGGACTCAGACCGGCAAATTATTGATTACTGGTAGTTGTAGTTCCAATTCACCCGTTGATGGCCTGGTTGTTGGATAGTCTGCCGGTGGTATTGTTACGGTTAATCAATACAGCACACACGCTTTACCTGTCATACTCTCCCCGTGTTGAAAAGAAAATGTTAAAATGAAAATCAGACTTGCCCTAACGTTTGGGATCGTAACTTCCTCATTAATCAACCATTCTTGGCGTGTAATATCTCAAATTCAAGAAGAGAAATTTCTCAACAACTTTATAATTAAATATGTTTACGTAGGAGTTATACTTTTAGAGTTATCAGCATGTTTATTACCTGGTCAGTTACTTATTGTGATGACTGTATATGGAAGATACAGGGTGAGTCAGAAAGAATGGGCATTTTTAGCGAAAGCGCCACAGAAATGTTAGGCCTGCATATTCAAAACCAATTAGTGTTACAAAGACCACATATTTGGCTTTCATTCAAAAAAAGAATTTTTGAATTTGAACATTGCGTCATAATGTTGCAACAATTTTAGTAGAACCCTGTATTTTAAAGCCAATCTATGGAATGGTAAAAGCGCATATTATTTTTGGCTGCCTGATTCAGAGAAATGAAACTAGTAGTGTTGAATGTTGGATACAAAATCTTAAAATGACTGGAAATAAATAGAACTGTGAAATTATGAGTAATAAAAAGCCTGAATTCAAGAAAGAAAAGTAAAAGGAGGCATATCTTCTGATTCAGAAAGCAAACCTCATTATATAATACATTAAGGAATGGCTTGACAATTGGACCATTCCGTGGATTGGCTTCAAAATTTGGGGCTTTAATAAAATTAGTGCAACATGATAACGAAATGATAGATTTGTAATATTAATCTTTTAAATGTGAATGACCAAAGTGTAGGTCTTTGTAGCACTACCATTGGTTTTGAATATGCATGCCTGCGCGTAATTCTTTTGTGGTGCTTTTGTGAAAAAGTGCCCATTCTACGAGTGCCCATTCTCGTATTTGACTCGCCCACCCTGTAGACTAGTGCTTTCACAGTCAGTGGTAAATTTCCCCAAAAGCAAATGCTTTCACAATCAGTTATGCATCATTGCTGTCTACTGAAGAAAGCACACATTCATGTGATTTCACAGTCAGTAACCAAACATTCTCTCCCTCTCATCTCATCAACTTTCCAGTGTTTTACTTTAATAAATTTAATTTATTTTAGTTTCACTTTTGTTTTCCTCTAGTGATTTTCACATTGCCTAGTGCGTATTACATCTAACATTTATCATTTGTAAATGGATGTAACAATGTTGTTGCATTATTGATGTCATACATCCATCAGAATATCAAATGTGACATGACGAAAGGAAACAAGTCACTTGCCGAATAGATTATTTTAAATCATCTGTTCTAACATTCTGTGGGTTATGAATTATTTAGAATCAAAAGCCTAACCCCCCACCCCCCTTCAAAAAGAAAAGAGACAAGCTACAATCTTTGAGCATTAAAACCCCCTATAGAGATGCCCTCTCCTGTTTTCTTTTTCAAATTTAGTGTTTTGAATGCTTATTTTTACCCATTTTACACCACCTGATGGAATAATGAAACATAAATGTAATTGTTCTGCAAATAAATGACAGTTTGTTAATGTTTTTCTCCATCAGACCTTCAATATACATAGGGCATAGTTTAGTGTTTAAGAAATTTTTTTTCCAAGTATTCTGGTGGGGGTTTTTCACTTATCTAAAACACTTTTTTATTTGCAACATACTTGATGAATTTTTTTCTCCAGTCATTTTCAAACATAATTTTCAGTGCAAATTTAAGATTTGTCAACATTTTCCTACTGCAAAATTTTAATGTTTTTCCATCATTTGCAGCACTTTTATGAAACGATATCCAGAACAAATATACAGAAATACTTAAAAACATCACTGCTTGTGCCTTTAAACAAGATAATTGAGGCGCGATAATTTGTTCTTGAAGGCTCTGTCCTGGAGAGTTTTATTTGTTGCATACAAGCGGCTAGCCCACGTCTAAATTGGTTTCCTTTTTTTGTTTCTCTCTTTCTCCGTTTCAATTTAGGCGGCTTGTCTGAAGCACATGCTAATGCGATATAGCGTAAATTGCTGACCAAAATAAAAAGATTTGAAGGAGAAGATAATTGTGAGGGATGAGAACTCTCACAGGATTTGCACTTAATTATTGACTGTAGATTTGGTTTTTTATACTTTTGTGTCCATTTCAATGAATTATGTAAGAGCACACACCATGGTTTATGACCAGGGGCTTAGCATGATAGTTTGTGATTGGGGCATTTAAGGGCAGTCCCTGAGCTATTGAATTTCCCCGTCAATTTGGCATCCTGAAATGATGTTTTATGTATACTTATCAACCAAAGTGATATCATTCCTGGCTATGAATACACATGGACTGGTATGCTTATCTCCAGTAGACTTTATCTATATGTTTTGCACATTGCTTCATGAAGGCCCTAGAAGACCTAATATAATATTAACTTACTAAAAGATAATGTGAATTCTAGTATAACTACTTAAAATACTTCTCTTGACTTATGAATGTCTTCATGGACTTGCTCCAGAATATCTCACTGACTTGATTCAGGAATACAAGCCTGTTCGCAACCTTCGCTCATCTTCAAAACAAAATCTTGTTCCACCATTGGTTAGTACAACTTCATATGGTCATCGTAGTTTTCGCCATGCATCTTGTGAACTCTGGAACAAATTACCTTTTCATATTAAGAACTCTCAGACTCTTAATCAATTCAAATCATCTCTGAAAACATATCTCTTTGAAATGGCATTTTGTAACATTTAATTTTATTTTGTATCTTTAGTTTCCTGGTATATTGTGTCTTTCATATGTTTTGCTCTGGGTTTTTTTGTTTTTTGTTTTGTTATTTGTAAGCGCTATGGGACTTCAGTGTAAAGCGCTATACAAGAGTCGTTGTATTATTATTATTATTATTATTATAACCAGAAAGCATGTACAAAACCTTCCAAACAGGTGTTTGGTCCTTGGATGTGTAGTGAGCTTTACCATGTTTACCGAAAATGAATTCCAAATACAGATTTTGAGAACTATGAGTTGCCTAAAATGTCTCCAAAATGTTTATAGGTTTACTTTAATTGCAACGGCTTAATATTAAATATAATCTATAGTGATATATGTTATGAAAGATCTAGATTGAAGCTTCAAGGGATTGCTTGATTGACGCACTTCTCATTGCTTAGGTTTTATGTAATAAAATCTGCTTCCTTTGTAGACAGAAAGTTGTTAAGGGTCAAAAATGCATTATAGTGATGTACTCAAGAATTTCCAGCTGTATTAACTGAAATAAGCTTAATATTAACTGAAATAAGCTTTGACGTCATATTTGTACTTCAGATTCAAGTACATTATTCATCGCTTAATATTGCATCAGAATTTTAACCGGAACTATTTTGATTGACAGCTGTAATTGCATTTTTTTCATTTGATAGAAAGGCAGACGCTTCATTTCAGGTTAGATTAGGTTGATAACATTAAATGTAGCGTTGCTGTCAGATTGTTTTGCCAACATAATCTAAAAATAGTCAGCAATTTCTTCGCATTAAATCTTCTTATTCTCACCTACAATTTTAGTTTTACCAAGTCCAATTCCAATATACTTTGTACTACCTTTGGTGCAAAAATGGCAGTTTCTGAAAAATAGCTCCCAGGTAGTATATATCATTCCCCTACCTACCTCCGTGCAGTGATGCTAGAGCGTATTCCTGTGATAGCATTTACCTATGAGTGCCTGCGTTGTCTTGAATTGTGGGTATCATATGTCAGTATAGAATCAGGTGTGTGATATGAGCTGTATTCACTGGAGTACCGTACTCTCTGCTAACATCACTGCACAGAGATAAACAATGGGACTGTAGTATAAAAACTATGGGGACAAATTGACTAAGGATGGCGTCCAAACTAGCTTATTATGAACACCTATTGTGATCTTGTTTAAATTTCTCACATAACATATGGCTGCCATGGCGCAATAATAACTTAAAATATCACATGTAAAATTCTTCAATTCTTCAATTTGGTGGCCGCTAGAGTTGGATGACCAACTATTACAGCAGGCCCCTGAAACCTAGGGACATGAGTTTGTTTTTTGTTTTTGTTTTGTTTTTTATGTACAGGTAACAGACCCGGGATGATATGATTGGTAGCTGCCAAATGTTAAATTAGCCTATGCTGTCTTCTAGGGACAACACAAGGCAGCAATATTCTGTTACAAAACGTCATATCTGTAATAGCTGCCAAATGTGAAATTACAAGTAGTCTGTGTTGTCTTGTTAACACATTCAAGTATCACTTTCACAAGGCAGCCATAGCACTATCGCTTGAGATCAATATGTAATAAAAGAGCCTATCAGTAATAGCTGCCTGATGCTATATTACAGGATAACCTGTATGATAATATCACTCTCAAGCAACATGTGGCAGCAATTTTGTTGTTAACCTTGCAGCGAGTTTGCAAATGAAATTCATTCATCCGCTCTTTCTCTTGGCATTTCTTTTTTGCACGATATTCTGTTACTGATAATTGTTCAGGTTGCTGAAATCTCACGTGGTATAACTGTGCCTGGATCTAAACCACTCGTGTGGATCAAATATCTCCGGCAATATCCCAGTGTTATTAGGTTTTGTACAGATGACTTGATAACGTTTTGATCAGGCACTGGATACCTGGGGACTCTGATATTAAAAAGTTTGGTGTACAGTAGCTACGTGATGTGCTGAAGATCATCCTTATAAGTCTACTTTTATATCTAGGACTTCAATAATCATGATAATAATTTGAATTGATATAGTACTTTAATCAAAAGGGATTTAAACTGCTGTAAGGCATTGCTACTGGAAGATTCATTAGAATTGTGCATTTTGTCTAAGTGCATGCCTATAAGTTGCAACAATTCTATAAATACATAGATTGTAACATTCACAACAGTTCCTCGATTGTCCTCAGGCAATAGAATGTATGATATAAACTAAATACATCCATTTTGGAATCATCATGCAGGAAACAGAGGATATCGGTTGAAAATCTGTAAGAGCAAGCACGGATAGGAATCTAGTATACAAATATGGACTGCTCATCAGGGAAATGGGTATGTGAACTATTGCCCTAAGGTGATCTGGAGACCAAACACCTACTATTTTCCCGAAGCCAAACGCTATTTCACAAATAAAGAATAGTCCATATTTGTTTTATTTATCACATGAAAATATTTGAGTGTGCATTTTTGATAAAATTACACATGAAAAAGACCTTAGAAATAATAGGCTAATCAATTCTCGACAAAACTAAGCTTAAGGGTGTTCCTATGGCTATTTTTTTATTTGATATTCCAATAGAGCTTGCTGAGCTCCACAATAATCTGAAATCTGAGCTTGATCGGAGGTACGGTTTTATAGATATGACAATTTTATTGTCCAAAATGAAGCAAAATTGAAGCGTTCATTTCTTTTGTTTCTTATTGTTTTTTTGACCCCCTAGCAAAATAATTAATCTATGCAAAAATGTTTAATTAATTTTTACAAGAAAAGTATAAATGCTACAAAGCTGAAATTTTGGGAGCTTGTTAATTATAGGTTTTAGAAACTTTCCTGTGCTGCGGGAGGCTGTAAGACATCTGCATAATTAATTATACTTAATTATCTAAGGAAGCTTTAGGTCATTAAAAAATGAGGCTAATTAAAGGGGCACTAAGAGATGTGTTAGAGACTGCGCCCTCAATTATGATAAAAACTGGGATTAGTATATTTTTATAATTGTATTACATGTATGAACTTACACCTAAGGATTAAGAAAAATCAGCCCTCTTTGTACAAGAAAACGTCAATTCAAAAATGCTCGTACAGCCGCGACGAGCATTTTACGTCCGACAGTATTCCCCTGCAGTGCGCGTGATACATAACGCAAACCATATTTGCATAGAGGGCGTTTTTCAATAAATAGCGATGATATTGTTTTAATCAAGTTTTGCTGTGTTTTTGTTAGTAGAAACAACAATAATGGCAATTTTTGATGTTCATCTTGAATTCTGAAGTAAATTTTAAAATTAATGTCCCTTCAATGCACTTAATTAAGTTTTTTAAGTTCATGCACTTTCCTAAATGTATTACCACTTGGTGTATATGTTGGTTATACTACTCTCCTTATTTCCTGTGCTGCGGGAGTCTGCAGAAGTTTTCAATAAAAAATTAGAGCAAAAACAAAAAACTAATTTTCATAGAAAATTTTACCTAGGGAGTCAAAAAAACAATATAAAACAAAAGAAAATAGACTGCCCTCTGTTGGCCGAAAAACAATACAAAACAAAAGAATTCAAAATGACTTCAAATGGTTATATCTGTTGAACCATGCACCCGATTCACCTCCAGTAAAAGACTTTTTTGTTGTACTCAACCAGCTCTAGTACTTGAATATCAAGATTTTTTTGCTAGCCAGGGGAACAATCTTAATCCATCCATAGAGGCTTAGCATAGAGGCCTAAGCCTCGTTGCAGAATGCCCTCAGGTGGATTGACAGCAAACAATTATTCATCATTCATGACTAAATGTACTGACTTGTTTGAATACAGCCAATAATATGTGCGGTAACTATGCAGACGACATGTTTACGTGTTGAGCGATTCTTCTTTTGCTGTTGTGCTCTGTGGACAGACAGCGGTGGAATCAATTTATTATTTATAACGGGTAGGGCCTACTACTAGTACTAGATTTGTAGAAATCATATATAGAGAAAGCTTTATGGAGGAATTTATGATGTTAAAGGCATATTATGTGATCTTTTCCAAGTAGCACCCTCTATCATTGATTTTTACTATGAAAGCAGATTTTCTTGCAGATTTGCATTTTTTATCATAAATCATTAAGAACTTCTAAGTTACAGATCGATATCATTCCTAATTACTTCAAAATCATGGTTTGAAAATAGATTGTACCGAGTGGTACAATCTATTTTTCAAAATTTTACTCTAAGTTCACTCTAAAGCTATGATTTTGAGGTTATTAGGAATCGTATCGCTCTGTAACTTGGAATGTATTTAGGATTTATGATCAGAAAAGTAAATCTGCAAGAAAATCTGCTTCCAATTTTTTTTCGAGGATTGAGGGTGTCCCCGGGAAAAGATCAAATAATATACCTTTAATATGTACTGCTCAGTTTCAGGTAAATGATCGGATCGAATGGTGATTTCTCAACCGGGGGAAATGTGCTACCAAAACCTACTATTGCACGCTGATAACATCAGGAGCAGTTAATAGTAGGTTTTGGTAGCACTTTTTAGACCGCCTGTGAATATTCGGGGGAAATGTAACATACTAATTTGAATGCGTTATATAATTGTACATAATATATAGATATGGTCCATACATTCCCTACTTGCCACTACTTGCTACACCACTCATTCATTTGTGACTTCCTCCCCCATTTTTTTCCATTTCTTTTGTCCCCTATTTTTCTCAAAGGTTTTTGAAACCTTTCTGTTAAATAGAAATCAGTAGTTTCCAAAGTTCCACTTAAGAGAACAAGAACAGTGCACACCCTAAAATACCAACAAAAAAATCAAAACCAGAATCAAAAACCAACCAACACACACAAAATCAGATGCATGTAAGTGTTCTCCACTGGACAGGTAGAGGGCAATCAGAATCAAAGTTAATCTAAGCATCAGTATGAAGACCCAAATTTAATAGATTGTTTTCTTCATAATGTTTGTGATTTACAAACAGCTCAGAATACTGCTTCTGTATCCAACTTTGACAAAAACCTTTAACCTAGCCAGGACCCATTTCTAAGGATGTGTTACCTCATATAAGACTAAGATAAGGCAAGACAAACTTTTGGGGTATGCTTGTGATACATACCCAATACCATCCCCTATGCCTACACCAAGACCCAAACACCCTCCCCTATGCATACACCAAGACCCTCCCCTATGCCTACACCAAGACTCAAACACCCTCCCCTATGCACACACCAAGACCCAACACCCTCCCCTATGCCTACACCAAGACCCAAACACACTCCCCTATGCATACATCAAGACCCAACCCCCTCCCCTATGCCTACACCAAGTCCCAAACACGCTCCCCTATGCATACACCAAGACCCAACACCCTCCCCTATGCCTACACCAAGACCCAAACACCCTCCCATATGCCTACACCAAGACCCAGCATACTCCCCCATGCCTACACCAAGACCCGGCAACCTCCCCTATGCCTACACCAAGACCCAACCACGCTCCCCTATGCCTACACCAAGACCCAAACACGCTCCCCTATGCATACATCAAGACACAACACTCTCCCCTGTGCCAACACCAAGACCCAACACCCTCCCATATGCCTACACCAAGACCCAGCCTACTCTCCCATGCCTACACCACGACCCAACAACCTCCCCTATGCCTACTTTAAGACCCAAAACCCTCCCCTATGCATACATCAAGACACAACACTCTCCCCTGTGCCAACACCAAGACTCAAACACCCTCCCATATGCCTACACCAAGACCCAACATACTCCCCCATGCCTACACCAAGACCCAACAACCTCCCCTATGCTTACATCAAGACCCAACACCCTCCCATATGCCTACACCAAGACCCAGCCTACTCTCCCATGCCTACACCAAGACCCAACAACCTCCCCTATGCCTACTCCAAGACCCAAAACCCTCCCCTATGCATACATCAAGACACAACACTCTCCCCTGTGCCAACACCAAGACCCAACACCCTCCCCTATGCCTACTCCAAGACCCAAAACCCTCCCCTATGCATACACCAAGACACAACCCTTTTCAACCACCTATACATCAATCAAGAAAATATCAGTATAAGCTCAACTTCTTTCTTGCATTGATACAAACCAAAATATTGATTGGAAATGAAGAGGTGGCTTTTCAATAAAATTGTGGTCAAAAGTATACAACAGATCGCACCAAATGAGTTCGAAAATTGAAACATTTTCCACTTGCGAGGGGGCACACACTCCCACCTATCCGCGCTTTTCAACAATCTATACTTAAATACTTTTTTCTTGCATTGATAAAAAACAAGATATTGATTGGAAATGAAGAGGTGGCTTTTCAATAAAATGTTGGTCAAAAGTATACACCAAATGAGTTCCAAAATTTAAACAAAATCCACTTGCGAGGGGGCGTCGAACTCACCATATCCGCGCTAGTTCCCATATGCCTACACCAAGAACCAACATCTCACTCCCATATTGCTAAGGTTGTTTTCTAGGTGTCACTGTCCGACAGATGCATCTTAATAAGTTCATTGTCCTAAGGTTATCACTAGAAGAGAACAGGATCTCATTGTCACTCCAATAATTTGTAATTACCAAATGGACGAATCTGGTCAGTTTTTATTTATAGTTGGTTTCGTTCAAAATTTGCTTGTGTTGTACTTTCCTCTACAGGGTGAGTCAAAAAAGTCAGGTCCCAATTTCAATTATTTTTAAACCAGTGCAAATACAAAAATGAATACATTAACATCAAGAACACATTGATAGCTATAACCTAAATTTTATTTCATTCAAATTGGTTATTCCAAACGAGAGATATGTGCTTTTTCACAAATTCTGTGTAATTCAATCTGTTCCAACATTGTCCAAGGGATCACTATGAAAGTAAGATTTTTTGCTGAATGGGGCGCAAGTTGAACATGTTGAAGGAAGAGCTGAACATATTAATTCAGTTTCAGACCATCACACACATGACACATGTGACAAAATCCCTCCATTTATATGAAAACATTATTTTACTTAATTAGATAGAGAGAAAGACCGTCTTCATTTGAGTAAAAGAGTGCCTGTTAAACACACAACATTCACATTGTTTGATTGCTATGAATTTGTTTGATGTACAATGCTATATTATTATCATGGAAGTACGAGACATCGTGTCCTTCCATGGTTATATTTAATTGTTCCCGGGCAATAAGGATAATGCTAACAAAATGTTGACCAAAATATCTGGAAATTATAATTTCAAACTTTTATTTGAGAGAAGAACAGATCTCATCTCTTTAAACAGTTCTTGAGTTCAATAAATTTGCGTACTTAATTAATTATTATGAATATGTGTGCAATATTGCCATAACACCTCAATATTTTGGATGCGATGTCATTTATATTATCAGAGATTTGAGAAAAATATGTAAATTAGGTTTATTTATCAAATGCTGGTTTATTTATAAAATGTCAATATTGTGTTGTGTGAATATAACTAATACTGCAGTAGTGGTAACATCCACCAACTAAACTTGGCTTCATTCCTGTATGCTTGGAACATTTTGATTTCATGTTTTTTCGTTAATATGTTGTTGTAATTATGGCTTGCAATTAGGTATTGTCTCGAAAACTTCACTAAGTATGAAGAAGTTTTTCAACTCTTATCATCAATGAAGAAATTTACCAAATATTGACAGGAAGTATTTTTACTGAATTTTTGAAAACAGGGCCTGAATATTTTGACTCACCATGTATTAGATACAGGTCGGAAGTTAGGATTTTCAAGAGGGGTATTTTTTCGCTAAAAGTGGACAAATGTGGACATTTTTATCACTGAGGACAGGAAGATATCGCAAAAGTCAATATTTTACAAACATTTTTACCCCAAACAAGCATAACCACTCTTAATGCTTAATTTGCTTCCTTTGATTGACAACAGCATTTTAAACAGATTTTTAAAACAAAAAATATGGACTAGTTTTTGGGTGGGACGGGACAATTTCTCCCCACCTTTTAAGTTCAGGCTTGGTTATACTGTGCCTACACATAGTTTCCTTTGATATTACAAAAAATTTCAACATACTGTAAAAGCCAATATTTTCGCGTACAGATATTTTCGCGGATTTTGATATTAAAGACATTTCGCGAATTGTTTTTTTCGCGGGCGACCGTCTGAAAGCATTGCATGAATGTGTAAAGCAATATTTTCGCGTGTTATAATTTTCGCGGAAAAAGATTTTGCGCGAAAAGCGCGAAAATAAAACCACCGCGAATATTTCAGCTTTTACAGTAGTGGTGTGTTGAGTGTATTTGCTACGGATCGAACTGTAGTCAGCAGAACCTTGAATTATTTCAGCTTCTTTGAAGGCTGGCCAGTGTTAAATTGAGTTGTTTTTCATTAGTTCAATTTATGAAGTGGGTGTTATTGTGTACTACATTTGATGGATGAATCGCTTTTGTACAGCTCTTTCTAAGCAAATTAAGTGTATTCGTAGTTTACACATTGAATTAACATGGATGGTCCTAAACAGGTTCTTACTTATCCTCTCAGGAGAACTCAGAAAGGTTTTCCAAAGAATCAACTAGAAAAAGAAAAACGCCCCAAACAACAACAACATTATACACAATCATTTTCATATATAAAGAGCATTTTTGGTTCTTCAACTTCCATGATTCCTAAATGATTTAAAGTTTCTATATAAAGAATATCTATCTTGAAACTCAAAACCGAAATAGTCATGTCTGCAGCCACCTGCCGCATGGGAAGTGTTAACCACTTCTCTGCGGTACACAGACTTACTAACTGTGTGCTGCTGAAAAATACCCATATGGGTACTTCATCAACACCGGGACCTTCGATTGCCGCGAAATTTAAAAATTGCATGTTGAGAGATGGCAGTTCTTATTCGTTTTTGTCATAAGTATGGTGTTTTGTTCTATGTATAATTACGCAAGTTGGGCTCGATAGTTATTTTTCTAACATAATAATACACAATGTTGTGCTTGCAGGACCCCTCCTTTAACCATTAGGCAAGGAAAAACAAACACCCTGTTTTACGGGCCCGACCGACCCACTTTTTGCATTTTTCAAGATTTTTTAAATTTATTTTTTTACATAATTTTTTCTCAAATCATGTAAAATCAGCCGTTTATTGGCCGAAAATCTGTTGAAGATTTTGGTGACATTTTAGGTTAATTTTTTTTTTTAAACCCGCCCGACTGACCGACCCTACTTGTCAGGTCTGTCCGCCCGACTGACCGACCCTACTTGACAGGTCCGTCAAACAGGGTGTGTGATTTGTTGGCGCCTTACTCCACCATAATTTTTTATCTAAACAAATGTCTATATTGATATATTAGGCCTACATTTTTCAAAATAGAATAAACTCCAAATTGTGGTGCACATTTTTATGAAACCCACTCTAAATATTTACTAATCAAATAAGCAATACAATCAATTAAACATTAGAGATTTGATGCGATTACAAACAAGTCCTCCTCCGTGCCAACAAGTGTCGCAGCATGTTTTTACAAATGAATGCGCACAATCATTAATCACTGGCACGTGAGGGAGCACATTGTGCATTTGTACCGCACCATGATGGTGCTTCCATGCCTCATCGTTAATACTCTCCCATAATTTATATCAAAAAGTATTTTATATCGATATAGATCTACTTATTTTGAACTAGAATTAACTCAAAATGTTGTACTTTTTTCTGAGACACTATAGATATTCACTACACCTCATGCCATATACTCAAGATATGCAATTACAATTGGTTAAACATTAGGGATTTAATGTGATTACAAATGAGTCCTGTGTCAATAAGAGTCGCACCATGTTTTGACAGCTGACGCACACATCATTAATGGCAGATAAAGAGGAGCATAATTCTGTGCATTTTATACTGCACCGTGAGGACTCTAGAGTGAATAATATGCTGATTTCTCTATATGAGAATCTATTTAAAGTCAGATGGCAATAATTTATTTTTATCTATTCAATATATTGCAATGCGTATGATTTTCATTCAAAGAATTGTATGCGATGTCGTGTTACCACCAGATACAGATGAAACAAGTTCATCTGGAGGCAAATTGAGTGATATCAATGTATTTTACAAAATGGTGATTTAAAAAAAGAACTTTATTACTTTTACAAGTAATTTGTACTGAAAATAGAATAGCAACACTGCAATTACAGCTAAGAATAGCAAACAGTTTATCATGTGTTTCACCGGGGTATTCACCTTCCATTGGCAGAAATAAAAACAAAAATATCAAAAGATACCGAGTGCCCACATTCAGTTTGATTTTATCAAGGAGTCATAGTACTGGGGGAATCTCAAAACCAGAGCTTCCCATATATGTTCATATTGTCGTATATATATAATACATACACGGGATGTGACTCTTAGCATAGCAACAAGAGTCGCGCAATACTTGACAACTCCAATGATTGACACATCACACGCTCATATGAGATGCGCGATGTGACTCTACAATGAGGGCGCTAGCAGACTTAAAGCTTATATCACGACAATGACAAGCAAGTGTGTAGTGGCACAGGCCTGATTTGATGGTTAAACTCTTTTTTGGGGGCCCCCCTTTAGCGCCGCCACTGCCGACCGACCAAATTCTTTTTTTTTACCAAATATTTATGAAACCTTTTTTTTTCTCCACCCTTGAAATTCACTGAAATGTTAACAAGTTTTTTGAAAAGAAACAACAACAAAATCTGCCCAACTGACTGACCCTGCCTGAGAGATCTGTTGGCCCGTAATAGAACAAGGTGGTGTTTTTTCATCGCCTTACATTGAATTCGATCATTTTTTAAACCATTGGGATTTTCAGATTCAACGCTTTGTCAAATTGAGGACACTAGTGATTAGATAGACAATACTCACAATATAAGGGTTATAGGTTCAAATCCCGCTATGGTCAATGTGTTGTGCTCTTTTGTAGTGAAGCCCTTTACTTTAGTCACTCTTCTCTACCCAGGTGTATTTGGCATGCTGGAATGATAACAGAGCTGTGAAAGAAGTTTAGCGATTTAGCACCCACCAGTGGCGGCACCAGCATCTTTTTTTTTTTTGGGGGGGGGGCAAACAGGGGGGCAAGAAAAAATGGGGGGGGGGGGAGGGGAAGACCAAAATATTGCACGGGAAGCGCCCGCACATTAAGGCTTTTATTGTAATAATTGCCTGAAATTAGCTTAAAGGGGCATTGAGAGATACGTATTGGAGTGCGCCCTCAATTATCCTGGAAATCAGTCTTTTTGCATCAAAGTAATACTTAGGCATATACTAACTACCATCTGAAACAGTTTACCAACATTCGCCGTTTATCATATAAAATTTCATGATTTTCTTAGTTTCGATATGATCATATAGAAACTAAGGTGCTGAATTCGGAAGTAATGCTAAGTTTTACTCACGGACTTTCGCAGCAAATCTCAATCCGGAAGTGCCGTTATTTGCTTAGTTTGGCATGGAGGCGATGTCGGAATTGTATGATATTTTGGATTTGGGCTATGTTGATGATTATCTTTACGTTATTGGCTCATTTAGTATATCGATACATCTCTCAATGCCCCTTTAATTCGTTCTAAATTAGACATTTCAGATCAATTTTAAGTAAATTTTACATTAAAAGTCAACATTTTCGATTGTTTGGGGGATGAAATGGGGTGGGCCTTGAGCTTACTTACTGAGTGGGGGGAGGCAAAGGTGGTGCCTGGGGAAAAACTAATCAAGATAGTCACCTGTTTCTCAATGGTTTTCCTTTTTGCACATTTTGTCAATGAAAAATCACAAAATACCTTAAATGCGAACGATAAATCCTATAATTCTTTGTAAATTGGATAAACGTCTACATTTAGATTTGAAATGATAAAATGAAAGATCTAATAATACATATCAAATTGAAAATAAATCAAATTGATATTTAAATGAATATAAACAGAAAATCCATTTAAATTTAACTTAGAAAGTATATAAATATTATAGAAAGTAAAGATAAAATAAATACAAAATCTTTTAATGTCTACATCTAAATTTAAAAATTCAGATAAATGCAATCTATTTCTCTGAAGGCTTAATTAAACTCAAACTATTTTGGGATATTAAATTGAACATAAATCTTCAGCATTTAGGGGAGAGCACGATGTTCTGAACCGTAGCAATCCAATATCTTCTAGCTGATCTGAAGCATTTCATTGTTCATTGAATAAGGCTCATCATATTGCACTCATGCATCAGGAGAGAAAGAGATTTGGTCTACAAATCTCACCCAATTGTCCAATAAATGAAACATAACCAGAGATTTAGACGAAGGGATTTAAAATAGAGAGGTCTCTTTTTCTTTATTTTTTCTAAAAATAGTTTCAATATTGTATTTCACTTTTTGTGATCCATGAAGTCATTGGCACGTAAAACATAGGATTTAGATTTCAATAATACGTTGAGCTTCTTCTGCGCATATCAAGCAATTTATTGACCATAGAATAGTTTGGAGAATATTTATTGTCATTGGACTATATTTATTGTGCTTTCTTTACCGAGGTATGCACAACTGTCCAGCTTCGCTATCCAATTCCGCAGGCCTTCATTCTGAATGCATAAGATGAAGATATTGTTTTATGATATAAATGCAAAATAGTGAAGCAAAAATGAAAGACATAATTTATATTACAGTACTTAAATTGATAGAGTGATACAGCACATCTCTGACTCAATACATAGAGTTGGTGAAATACTTTTCTAGGATATAGATCAAGGTGAGAATGTGTAAATATAGATGGTGAAAAAAGAGACCCACCCACTCGACCCATTTTTAAATGCAAATTATTATTTTATATAGATTAGTGGGAGATCCATTCGCCCATAGAACAGGGTTTTTATGTTGCCTTATCACCAGTGGCCAGGGGGGCAGGGGGGATGATTCCCCCCCCCCCCACCCCTAAAATTGCTCAGTCGGTACACAACTCATGCCGTCGGTACATTCATGATTTTGACCATGCAATATTTTTGGCCGGTTTTGAAGACAACCACATCATACCCCCACACTTATCAAGTTTTCTGGAGATGACTGAAAAAAGGGCAACCTTTTACTATTTTTTTTTCAGTACATCATGCCTTTCGTCGGTACAACTATGTATTGCCCCCCCCCCCCCACCCTTGTTTCAAAAAGCTGGCTCTGCTTATCACCAATCTATATATGTCATTTTCGTTCGTATAAGACTCTAAGTGCATCAAAAAGGTATTTTTACAACTAGAATAAGGTTAAATGTACCCTTCATATATTGTTAATGTACTACAAATACTGTCATACATAATTTCTGATACTTGCTCAAATTAGCTCGTTAGTTTAAAAAGAAGCAACGTTATCTTTCTTTCTACTCTGCACTGCTCTAACGATAATCCCCATGGGCATTACAAGAATGCGTACTGGAATCCTATAAGTATTTTGTTAAAATATTATAGAAAGTAAAGATAAAATAAATGCAAAATCTATTAATGTCTACATCTAAATTTAAAAATATAAATAAATGCAATCTATTTCTCTAAAGGCTTAAACACAAACTATTTTGGGACATTAAATGGAACATAAATCTTCAACATTTAGGGGACAGCACGATGTTCTGAACCTTAGAAATCCAATATTTTCTAGCTGATCTGAAGGATTTCATTGTATTTGAATAATGCTCATCATATTGCACTCATGCATCAGGAGAGAAAGAGATTTGGTCTACAAATCCCCAATTGACCAATAAATGAAACATAACCAGAGATCTACAGACGAAGGGATTTAAAATAGAGAGGTCTCTTTTTTTCTTTTTTTTCTAAAAATAGTTTCAATATTATATTTCACTTTGTGTGTACCATGAAAAATATGAAGAAGTCATTGGCATGTAAAACATTGGATTTAGATTTCAATAATACGTTGAGCTTGTTTTGCATATCAAGCAATGCTTTCTTTACCGAGGTATGCACAACTGTCCTGCACTGCTTTCCAATTTCACAGGCCTTCACAGGCCTTCTGAATGCATAAGATGAAGATTTTATTTTATGATATAAATGCAAAATAGTGAAGCAAAAATGAAAGACATAATTTATATTACAGTACTTAAATTGATAGAGTGATACAGCACATCTCTGACTCAATACATAGAGTTGGTTAACTTTTCTAGGGTATGGAATCAAGGTGAGAATGTAAATATAGATGGTGAAAAAAGAAACATGCCCACTCGACCCTTTTTTAAATGCAAATGATTATTTCATATAGATTTGCGTGACTTTTTGATGTCATTTTGAAGGGGGAAAGCCAACTTAACCTGGGAGATCCGTTCGCCCATAGAACAGGTTTTTTATGTTGCCTTATCACCAGTGACCAGGGGGGGGGGCAGGGGGCAATTACCCCCCCCCCCCCACCCTAAAAGTACCCAGTCGGTACACAACCGTACATTCGTGATTTTGACCATGCCATTTTTTTTGCCATTTTTGAAGACAACCACATCGTACCCCCTCCCCCACCCACCCCCCCCCCCCCCCCAATTATCAAGTTTCTGCAAAAAGCTGGCTACGCCACGGCTTATCACCAATCTTTATATGTCATTTTGGTTCGTAGAAGACTCTAAGTGCATCAAAAAGGCATTTTTAAAGCTAGAAAAAGGTTAAATGTACCCTTCATATATTGTTAATGTACTACAAATACTGTCATACACAATTTCTGATACTTGCTCAAATTAGCTCATTAGTTTAAAAAGAAGCAACGTTATCTTTCTTTCTACTCTGCACTGCTCTAACGATAATCCCCATGGGCATTACAAGAATGCGTACTGGAATCCAATTAAGAATCATATAAGTATTTTATATGGGAACAAAATTACTTCAAACAGTGACATTTTTATATCGTATGTATCCTATATTTTAGCAAGGGAAAACAAAAGATCTCTCAAAATATGAGCCTCTGAGATGATATGCTACGTACTGGGATATATAAAACTACGCTAATGTGCACTTAAAATTCTAGAGCTTCCTCTTGCTCTACTTATCATTATATTAATGGAGTTTGATTTCCCACCGTATATTTAAAATGTTAATATAAATAGTGTTACAATTTAGCAGTGTTACAGAGTTATGCACCTGAGATGATAAAAGTCTCCGGTGTTTTCTATTCATATTCAAAGGGGTAATGTATGATCGTTCCCGGAGGTTGAAATACTCTCTATCTGATGGCATTTTAAGAACAATTTTGCTTATTTGACCCCCTTTTTCGCACATAAACTAGGACATTTTGTCGGAAAAAACACCCCTTTATTTAACAACTTCAAAGATACTTTCTAAACAGTCCCCTTTTTTTGCACAAAAATGAGGACAGATTTGGTTGAAAATAACACTTTTGCCTATTCCAAAGTCTATTTGATATATGACACAATACTCTTTGTTCAAAACTTGTAAAATTACAGGGGGCGATTACCCCCCCCCCCCCTAAAATTACCCAGTCGGTACACAATGGTACATTCATGATTTTGACCATGCCATTTTTTTGGCCATTTTTGAAGACAACCACATCGTACCCCTACCCCCCCCCCCCCCCCCCACCCCCACCCCACAATTATCAAGTTTCTGGAGATGACTGGAAAAAAGGGCAACCTTTTACTATTTTTTTGTCAGTACATCATGCCTTTCGTCGGTACAACTATGTATTGCCCCCCCCCCCCACCCCTGTTTCAAAAAGCTGGCTGCGCCACTGCTTATCACCCATCTTTATATGTCATTTTGGTTCGTATAAGACTCATATTAGTGCATCAAAAAGGCATTTTTAAAGCTAGAAAAAGGTTAAATGCACCCTTCATATATTGTAAATGTACTACAAATACTGTCATAGACAAATTCTGATACTTGCTCAAATTAGCTCGTTAGTTTAAGAAAAGCAACCGTTATCTTTCTTTCTGCTCTGCAATGCTCCAATGACAATCCCCATGGGCATTAAAAGAATGCGTACCTGGATTGAGTCTTGCAGAAAGATTTCTCAGATCTGCAAGACTCAATCCAGGTGGTTTCAGTCAACATTGACTTTGGGTTTGCATGATCGTTCCCAAATCGTGTAAAAGGTGTGGTTTTCATATCATGTCCGCGATTTCCAAACATTAGGAGTGTTTTAGGGAAGCTATGTCTGCAAGAAAAAAAAAGAAAAAGGGTAGGCCTTTTATATTTTAAAGTTGTAACCCAAAGCTTTAACCACTTCATTATTAAAGTAATGCAATACATTTTACAAGTTTAAACAAAGCATTGGTAGAATATGCTCGTTGCTGAAGGAGGTTGGTCTAGGCTGCTGGAAATGTGACTTTTGGTTTTCACCTGCAATTTTTTAGGAGTTTACAAAACATGTCTCAATCCAATATTATTAAAAGAGATGGACTAATTTGGTTTTGCATACAGCTTTTTAAAAGTTCCACGAGGGGAGGGGGAAGGGGGAAGGAAGAGGCATTTGTATCCTTCATATGATGACATGCCCTGGTATAGACATTACTTCTAAAAGAACCTTATAGCAAGTATTTTTTCTCCTGCGGCAAGTAATTCAACATATTTTTCTTCCTGCTTTACAACCCTAGATGGGTATAACCTACAATCTTGGAAAATATTGTTGGTGTGTGTCAATAAAAACTCCCCCTCTCCCCTGGTTCAATATTGAAACATGATTTTTGGGTTACTGGATGGGGTACACATTGTACAGTGGGTGTCAGATCGACCAAAGGTTTCCAGCTTTCCATCAAAGGCAGCTATTTTTCAATAGTGATAATTTTATTATTATCAGAGTGTTCCAACTAAGTGACTACGATTATAGTTTCATGCTTAAAAACATAATACATTTAAAATTTATGTTCCTATTTTGACTTCCCAAGTAGTTTTCGTAAGAATACTGACCTTCTGTGAAACAACACCATTTTATTTCTTAATGATATCCAACTTGAACATTTTTTTACCCGGGGGGCTTAAAAATAAATTTCATTGGTTCGCACCGCTATCCGCGGTAACGAGTCTGAGGGGAATGTGCCCCCTTGGATTGGATTTTTGGCTTGGCTTGGATTTTTTGGAATATTGGCTATTGTCAAAAGAAAGGTTTAACCGGGAGTTTAACAAACCGTTCCTGAAGCCATGTTGTTAAGTTTAACTTATAATATGAAACTAATTTGCGTGTAGCGCGCCAAAAATGTCTATTTTAACACTAAAAAGGTCCAGAAAACGTTTCTGAAGCCATCTTGTTCCAATTGAATAACAAAGTAGTATTAAAATAATTGGCGCGGAACGCGCACAAATTTTACCCTTATGTAAAAATAAAGGTTCAGAAAAACGTTCTTGAAGCCATCTCGTTAAGCTTGAATAATAAATAAACAGTGACACTAATACGCGCGTAGCGCACAAAAAATGTCTATTTTAACACTAAAAAGTTTCAGAAAACGTTTATGAAGCCATCTTGATGAAATTGAATAACACAAAATAACAGATAATTCCCGCGGAGCGCGAAAAAATTGGCTATTGTAAAAATAAAGGTTTAGAAAACCTTTTCTGAAGCTATCTTGTTAAGCTTGAATAACAACAAAATATTTTGCAAAAAAGTATATTTTAACAATAAAAAGGTCCAGAAAACGTTTCTGAAGCCATCTTGTTCAAATTGAATAACAACAAAATATTTTTACAAAAATGGCTATTGTAAAAAGAAAGATTAAAAAAAACGTTCCTGAAACTATCTTGTTAAGCTTGAATAATAAAACATCTAACAACTAATAAAACAACTAATTCGCGCGTAGCCCGCAAAAATTGGTTATCTTTACACTGAAATGGTCCTGAAAACGTTCCTGAAGCAATCTTGTTAAGCTTGAATAATAAAACATTGAAAATAATTTGTGCAAAACTGGTTATTTTAACACTAAAATGGTCCTGAAAAACGTTCATAAAGCCATTTTGTTTAAGCTTGAATAATAAAAAAATGAAACCAATTGGCTCAAAACGAGCAATAATGTCTAGTTTACTAACTAAAATGGTCCAGAAAACGTTCTTGAAACATGTTGCAACGTTGTTATAAAGCTGGAATAAACATTCACGCGAAGCTCGCAAAAAAAATGCTATTTTAACACTAAAAAGCTCCAGAAAAACGTTCCTGAGCGTACAAACTGTCACTTTTTTAAAACTAAAATGGTCCAGATAAACGTTCCTTAAGCCATCTTTTTATAACTTGAATAAAGAAACATTGAATCTAACTCTCGCGAAGTGCGCCAACATTTCTGTTGTTGTTAAGCTTGAATAGCAATGGCGTATAGGTAGGTTATTCATATTGGGGGGGTGCGAGAAATTAAAATGAACCGACAATACTTTTGTGAGCCAAGAAATGCACGCGAAGCGTGCGAAATTTTACGACTTTACACCTATTTTTGGCACGATCGAGGTACATTTTGACTCTTAAACAAGCTTGTATCAAAGAATGTTGCACTTTGGGGACACATTATGTGAGCGTAGCACGCGAAAAACGTTCGTCCCCCCTCACCCCCCTCCCCCTGGCGACGCCACTGTTGAATAGTTAAATATTGAAACTAATTCGCGCAAAAAAATGGCTTTTTTGGGGGGGGGGGCATCGTCCCCACCGTGACAATGATGGGGGGAATCATAAAAATTGATTTTATTTTTTTTTGGGGGGGGGGCATCGTCCCCACCGTGACAATGATGGGGGGAGCACTCCCCGCTTGCACTGTCTATGCTCGTTACCCTTCCTCCTTATCTTCCTTTTTATTTTTTACTCTTTTGCAAATGTGGGGTGGGGGGGGGGGGGGCTGTCTTACGCCACTGGTGATTCAGAGGGCCGAGTTGTTGGGTTTTAACTTGCCTGGATGACCTAAAACTCTCCTTGCTATCAATATTTACTTTCGTTATAAAACACTCACATGGTGGTTCAGAGACGTAGAGAAAAAGTGAGAGACACTAATAAAAGCTCCCGGCCTCTCCTTTTCCCTCCCCTCCTCCTCCCCTCCTCCTCCCGGGCACTCAACCTTTTTTTTTGATAGGTGTGCCACCCAGGGTCTCAATTAGGGGGGCTACAGAACTGAACTGAGTGGATTTTATGACAAAAAGTAGGGTCCTTAGGAACTGATTTTTTTTCTTCAAAAAAGTAGGTCTTGAGAACTGGCCTATGGTTCAATTTTGATTAGCAAGAACGCAAATTTGCGATTTGTTTGGGCTTAAGAACGCAAAATGTTCGAAGAATTGGGGTTTGGAACGCAAAATTTCGCGTTTTTTGAATTTTCAATCAAATTGGAGTCTTAAGAACTGATGCAGGCTCCAAAGGGGTGTCATAAGAACTAGCAGCAGAGGGTGAAAAAGGGGGTCTTCAGCGCGGCACATACCTTATTATATCTATACCCTTTTTACAATGTCAGTGCCCCCCGGCTCCTCCTCCCCCTCCCTCCTCCTCTCCTCTCCTCCCCTCCCCTCCCCTCCTCCTCTCCTCCCCTCCCCTCCCCTCCTCCTCCTCTCCCCTCCCCTCCCTTTTCCCCTTTTTTTTTTTTTTTACCCTCTGGGGACCCGGGGGGCTTGAGCCCCCAAAGCCCCCCCCCCCCTGGGCACGCGCCTGTTGAAGTGCCTCTAGATAACAAAATCCACATTTCAGTTAATTTCTATTCATATTTCCAAAATGTTCTGTTTGTAACTGCTTCATTTTACAATTACATTGCTAGAAAGCAGGGATTTTGGAGTGCTAAATAATTTTCCCTTGGGATAAATTGTAACAACTTTGCATGTCATTTAATTTGCAATGTTGTGTTCTCTTGACCCAGATATTTAAGAGCATTTTTGATTTCTCAAGCAATCTTTGTGCAAGGCGAGAAATTTAATGTAGCGTGATAATTGTACACTTCACGTCAAGTCCAGTATCGATTGTGCAATTATCGGTCAGAGAAGTGTTATGCACACGGCCAGTCATTTTCAATATATAGGGCATTTATTATATTAAGGTGTAATGGATATGTGCTATTAGAGTTATATGAATTGCCAAAGCATCACTCATTACAATGCTCTGCACATACTGCATTGACTGGTTTTGATCCTGAAAAGGAAGGGGAGGGTCGAGGGATCATTCATGTATAAAGGTTGTTAGCATCCATAAGAATAAACAAAAACCACTCTTATGGGCAAGAAAAAAGTGACTCTTAACAAAGATTTTACGAAGAAAATCATAGTATTGCAAGGGATATATGCTCTCAAAATGAGGATGAGACGTTTTCCCCTCAAGCTACCTTTAGTGCAGATGTAATTTGGGCAAAGACACCCTCATTCACTGAAATTGGCAATATTAACAACCCTTAGCATTTTACAGGGATTGTGCTGGCCCGCATTGTGGCGAAAATTCGACTGGAAGGCAACGAAAAAACAACAACAAAATAATTGTGTTCTATGGGCTTGACCACCCATTTGTAGAAATTGGGGTGGGGGGGGGGGGGGGGAGGATTTTCACATGCAAATGAATACTGACCCATATTTCCAAAATGTTTGAATTTTTTTACTAAATCTTTCACAAAACAGAAACATATTTTATAGTTTAACAGTTTTGTGTGTCATTTTAAAGGGAGAAAAAGGCTCAACCAACCCTAAGATAAGAGGTCCATATGCCTATACAGAGCGGGTATTATTTGTCCCCTGATCTGTGTTTTCCTTCAAGCAGATGCTTACAAATATATATCTGAGTGCCCTCAAGGCACTCGTTATCATGCTCCCCCGCATATCATATTGATTGATTTTGTCAAAGCGATAAAGGCGGTTTTATGTGACTGACTAATCAGGTCAAAATATACTGTACATCTGTTTAAACAAAATTATCTTTCTTTAGAAAGTAGGTTCAGTTCATATTATTTTATTGATAATTTTTTTATTGAAATGTGTTCTTGAGCATGCATACTTTTACTTCTCAATGTTCAGTATCATTGATTTGTTTTGATCAAAGATGGATGGATGTGTGTACTTCGTTTCCACGCAATTTTTATTTACGTGAAGTGGCATATTCCGTGCATAACTCAAAAAGAATGGTGTTTTTTCAAAAATTAACAAATCAGGTGAAAAATAGGTCCTTTGCTATAAACTGAAAAAATAGATTAACGAGTGATGCAATTAATAACAGCTGTACATTCTAGGACTGGGGGTACTTAAGTTATTTTTTGACAGGGGTGTACTGCTGGAGGTTTGAAATACTGACACAATTTTAGGGGTGTTTAACCTCAAAAGGCTGATGACTGCTTTCAAAAATTCCCAAAAGATGTGGTATGATTTGTGCTGGAAAGCCCTTTTTGGGACCCATGTTAAGGGTTTACCAGCACAAATCAAACCTATGTTTTGGGAATTTTTGAACAAGGCGACCCATTTGGGTAGCACATATACCTGTATACAAACTTCATGAATGTGAGAATCTAGGGGCACTGAATGATGTATAGCTATGTGTAATGAGTTCCACGCTCCTAAATAAATGGTGAAACGACAAAACCAGATCTATTGACCTTGGTTCATTAGACCTACGATCTTAGAAAATATTGTTCAAACACTTTATAGGCCTAAATGTAAAGCCATCACTGCAAAATTTGATAGCCATACATTTGATTAACACTTTCCACGCTGCAGGCGTCTGCAGACGACAGTTTCAAAAGTGGTGACCATGTGGTGACCATGTGAGCTAGCACTCCTTATGCTGACAACATACTATGGTCGCTTCGCGATCGAGTCGCTCCTATTACGAGTTTTACTACATATTCAAAACCTTCCTCGGATACAGCGACCTGCTGCGACTTCCCGATACATCGATGAAGAGATTGCTTGACTGGAAACGACCGGTCATGGCCAGATCACTTAATTTCAACTCGAATGATCGGTCACTCATGTCGTAATGAACTCCATACTTTTTCAACCAATGGGGAGGTTATTTTGCCTCGATATTAGCATAACCAAACAGCAACCATTACCCAGGTTGTCGTCTGCGCGGCCAAAAAAAACCATGAAAATATGTGCGACTACCGGCGATTTAGTAGCTCGATGCGACCTATGGCAACCAAAGGTCTCACCGAAACACTATGAGCTACCGAGACTAAGGTGCAGCGACCTGTTGCGACCAGTGACCGGTTAGTATGCTTCGAGCATTACTTATATCACTGATACCTGAAGTGTATTTCAATCCAAGGGTAATCACTTAAGTTCTCATCATTAGAGAATTATCATTGCAGAATTTCTTCACAATGGCAATGATCCATTTCGTTTGATATATCGTCACTCATTGCCATGGTTACCACCACTTAGTTTTAGTATATCATGTACTCGAAAATAGTCTTCTTTCATTTGAAGGTCCCAAAATCAAATGTCATCATCTCATGATGATCATTTTCATTCTATGCATGCAGCTTCTGTATAGACATCAAATTACAATGCAATCCAAATTGAATGATATCATAATATGGCTGATGAAGATTGTAATAATTATTGTCCATATTTGCCTGTTCCAAATTTTCAGAAGAAGAAAGGTGTTTTTCCCTGTACAGGGTTGTATCCTACCCTAATTGATTATATTTCAGAAAAGTTGTTTTTCTTTTTATTCAACTAGATTAAAGGGGCATTGAGAGATACATGTGGGAGTGCGCCCTCAATTTTCCTGGATTTTGTTTTGTTGCACCAAAGTAATACTTGGGCATATACATGTATATACTAACTACATGCATACCATCTGAAACCATTTACCTTAATTCGCAGTATATCGTGTAATATTTCACAATTTGGTAATTTCGATGTAGATCACATCGAAACTATATGCAGAATTTGGCACATATGGCTTCACCAGATTGTCTATCTAGCGCTATCACTTCAGCCTTTTTCCAATGAAATATTACGTTTCAGGGTTCTATCATACCTTATCTATTGAAACTTTTTTTGTTTTCAAATTTCATTTTTATCGCCAATCTCTCCATGGCCCTTTAACTTATTCAGTACCATCTCACACGATAGGGGGTAGAGGGAAGGAGAGGAGAAGGGGAGGAATAGCAACCAGATTGTTTAGCAGTGCCTTCAATTTCAGTTGATATTGATCAAAACATCTCATCACTTATTTATCAATTTCAATATATGGCTGACAATCGAATGAATTATTCCTATAAGTGTCACTTTGTAACCTGACTGAGGGGAAGATATGAGACGATATCAACCTGGGGGAAGGGGTCACTCATATAGTTGTAGGCAAAGAACTCTCAGAAACCACCCTTATAGTGGATTATCACAGTTAAAAAGTGACCAATATCAAGGTTTTTGCTCAATGAACCATAGAATGGCGTTATACACGTTATTGAAGCTACCAAAAGCACAGATACATGTTGTTAAAAACAAATCGCCCTTATTCTCAGAAATTGGCAATTTTGATACCCTTAGAGTGGGCTTCACCAGCTTGCCTTGTGTGACATGAAAAAATGCACCTGATGCTAACAACTTCATATCTGAGTTGCGGCACCCCTGGATGTGAATGATACCAATAAAGCTTCATACTCGTCACCATACCATATTGAAAATAGGGAACAGATGGCAGTATCAAAACATTTCTAAGATATTCATCAAATTCAAGCACTATAGAGAAAGTGTTTAGATTTATTTTTTTAAATTGTAATACAAAAAATGTCAATATTTAATGTATTAGGGGCCCTATAATGCTGTAACTAATAATGTGTGGCATTGCCTCTAAATGGACATGTCATTATTGTAATATTGCATGTAAAATACTGTAAAGCATGAAATGTTCGCGTGCATGAAAATTTCGCGAGTGCAGATGACTCGCGAAATTTTCATGCACACAAATGTTTTGCTTTTTAACCTGTTATGACTACTCAACACATTCACAAAATTGTTATGCCGTGAAAAAGGCCAAAGTCGGTGATTCGCGAAATTGTTATGCCATGAACATTTCATGCTTTACAGTACCACTATTGGTATACTTTAATTAAAGGTGATATTTCACTGGAAAATTGGTCATTTTCTTGCGTATATATTGTATTGCTCTAGCATATTTGAATAATTTAACATGTCTTTAAACTGGCGGTTATTAACTCAAACTAATTTAGAATCATCAGCCTATTTTTATCTATACATCAAATTGTTCAGAAGTAGATGACGTTCAACCAGTTAAGAATATTCTTAACTGTCACTGGTTCTCAACACATATAGATGAAAAATCTGATAATAATTCACCAGAAACATTTGTACGGCTTCTGTTTTTCCTCTGACGGGCAATTCTCCACAAAAATGTTTAGCGTTCAAGTTTAGTATTTTCTCTATCCGATGTGTCAATGATCCAAGCTCTATGATTGGTGAGTTCTCTGATTTAATGTAATTCGCTTCATCGTCTCAACACCAGTATCGACCTATGGCTTATATGGGCGAAGATTGCATGCAGAGATTGCTTGCCATACTCATGAATTACGCCACCACTTATAGCTAGAAATTTCTAAGGGATGTGTGGGAAATAAAGCATTAGCAATATACTCCATTAATAAAACACAATTTTGTTGTTGTTGATACCAAACCGGATATTTGACCCGGATCACAATTTTCAAAGAGAAAATTCTAACTAAATCGCCGGGGATCGGCCAGGAATCGATCCAGGAACCCTCCGCAAGTCGGCCGTCGGCCCACCCACTAAGCCACAACCCTAAGCTACCCGTTCGTGCAGTTTACCGCGCTCACTATATAGGCTCGGGTAATTATGTCATCGAAAACCGTCTGCGTGCACTTTCAAATAGGCTTACAAGTAGTATTTTTAGTACTCGGGGGGGGGGGGGGGGGGGGGGGGGGGGGGGGGTGTTAAACTGACACCACACTTGAAACATAGGCAAGTATAAGATATTATAAAGAGTTACTACAGGGTGAGTAAAACAAAACTGCAACAGTGGAAAGAAGCCATCTTGTTTTTTATAAAACTAAGTTGAAGTTTGAAAATGTTTAAACGTCATAAGAATACCCTATTTGTTACTAACTGTGTGTGAAAAAATTAAGTCATTATCATTTTCCGTTTGCCTTTGGTGAAACTTTTTACCCGTGCACCAATTTCATACGTTTGTCTACGAGATACCCAAAACATGCATAAGATCGCAAAATGTGTCTCTCGTTCAAATTTGGAAACTAGAGTAAATTTGTGATATAATTGGAATTTAATGCATCCTTTCTTGTTTACATGTGAGTCAATTTACCTCAGCCATGCTATGAATTGCTTATGTTCTAATTTGAATGAAAACTGAACCTTCCAATTTTTTGTTGGGCGGGATATTCAAATATTAAAATGCAATGCGTGCAATTTCAATTGAAAATCACTGTGTTTGTGGACAAACACGTAAATTGGGGTGTGCGGCAAAGAGGGTCACCAAAGACAAACGGAAAATGTGATCGACTTCATTTTTTCACACAAAGTTAAGAACAAATATGTCATTCTTGCAACGTTTACAAAGTTTCAAAATTCAACTTGGGTTTGAAAACAAAATGGATTCTTTCCACTAATGCAGTTTGTTTTGTACTCACCCTGTATACTATTTAAACCAGAATTGTATCTAGACTAGTTTGTCCATTAGATCTAGCAGTTGCATCAAGGCATTCCTTGGTTGTACAAACATCAACATCGTCGGCTGAAAGTGTAAACATTCTTGACGCACAAACTGTTTGACTCCTACAGTAATTATTAATAAGTATCTAATTGCAGTTACATTACACTGCCACTGAAATATTTATGCGTATTATGTGTCAAAGTAACCCCTACTCTGCTATAGCTGCGGTGTGTTTTACTATGTATCACTATGAATATCAAACACCAGGCAGCTATATGATAAGGCTTTTTACATTACGGCTGCACAATACAAGAAACTCCAATAGCTGCATTGAGTTATTTTACAAATATTTGAAGGATTCTGCATATAGACCAACTAACATTCAACACACATCAGCTATTGCAGATGCTGAACATCTTGACACTAATACCTTGATATATAGATGGAGTTTAGAAGATGACTTCAGTAATATCTTACCAATTTTGAGGTATTATAGTACTATAGTATTGACATTTGGCAATATATCCCAGTCAGTTTAGTTGGATCCAAACATTTAGATAAACCAATATTGATATAAATGTAGCTGTGGACGTGGCTTTAGAGATATATCTTACCGCAATTAAGAGGTTCTGTAGAGGTACTGTCCCAGTGACAACATGTCCCTGTTTTATATTTTGATTGTATCCAAAAAATGTGGATAACAAATCCAATTTATATGCACTGGCCTATACTGTGGAAAGATAAATAATTGAATTTAATACCGATAATTGAAATAAATCTCTCTCTGAACATGACTTCAATAACATCTAACCAATAGGGGTAATGTCCAAGTGAGATTATAAAAAGTCTGTTTTTTTATATTACAGATGTGGGTAAAGTACACAGGAAAGCATTACAAAAAGCAGACAACTCCAATTTTCTACTCTCTAAATGTAAAACGAGTGGAAAGAATGGAAATTCACTCGTAAAGGGAGTGAAACGCAGGACAACCCGTTTTTGAGTGGAAAATGTCCACTCCAAAATGAGTGTAAAGTTAATTTTTCACTCTCAATAGAGTGGAACATTGTCATATAAAATCCCCTTTCACTCCTTTTAGAGTGTTTTTCCACTCAAAAACGTGTTGTCCTGCGTTTAACTCCTTGAAAGAGTGGAAAACCACTCTTTTACATTTAGAGAGTAGACAATTGAGGGCTCTTCTCTATAATTTGAAAACAAAATGATTAATCTCATTGATATACACTGAGCCAAAAAAGAAACTTATAAAAAAAGAAACTTATACAATTTTAACAGATCACCAAATAATATTCTGTGCATGAAAATGTACCAAATTTGGATACAATATTATTGCAATGTATCGCTTCAAATGGCAGTCAATAACCAATTGTTTGCTTCAATGACACAAGAGAAATGTGCACTGCCCCTATGGTGATCTGTTAAAATTGTATACGTTTCTTTTTTGGCTCAGCGTATCTTACTAATGTCGAGGATCTGCTAGGGAGGGATCATTTCTATAACAGTAATGATACATCCCGGATGATTGTTGTAGAAAATCTTGAAATAAATATGATTGACATAAGAATAAGCTCTGAACATGACTTCAGTAACATGATAAAGATAAAAATAACCAATAAACTAAATAAGAATGAGAATAAAATAGTTCGTAGCTGTTTTGCTAAAGTTGGTCTCATAATGTGTAGGCTATACATTATTTGTGTCGTCGTGTATGGTGGCCGCACCAAAATAGCCTACATTATGAGACCAACATATATACAGGGTGTCTCAAAAAAAACCGTGTAAATATCGGAATTTCACCCGGTTTTTGCTTATAAGTGATGGAAATGTTGTTTCTAACATAGGCCCATGCTAAAATATTTCAGGAACACACAATAAAAATATTTTTCAAAATGGCGATTTTTTTTTGTTTTTGTAAGGTGGCAACCACCCCCCCCCCCCCCGACTATCAGACTTTGACGGCTTACCCTACCCCCGGGTAAGGTGGCAGCCTCAATTTGTTTTCGTCAAAATGAGTGCAGGTAATGTAAAAGCGATCACCTAGACGCCCTAGGTCACTGTTTTTTGCGTTCGGTGATCACCCTCCCTTAAGAGGACGAGGGTTTTAATGCTTATCTTAAGCATTCTTTCCGTAAAAGTGGCACAACTTCGATTTTAGGTAGCTTTAGTTAATTGATCATATCTCAGGATTGACAAAACCAAATTAGATGAAATAAACGGAATATGAAAGCTAAGTGTTTGGTCTTTCAATATGTATACAATTGCTACACCAAATTCTAGAAGTTCATGGTCAATAAGTTGGGTAAACACGTGCACGGGTTTTTTTGAGACACCCTGTATAGAAAAACAGCTACGAACTATATTTTCTCTAAATCAAACAAAAATCCTTATTCACATTACTATCTATATTTTTTTCACTACCTTTTCTTTTTCCTCTCTTTATTTATATTTGTCACATTCCTTTGTGTGTATGAACACCCACAACACCTCGGCTTAGTCCCTGATAATGTAACTATTATGGGTAAAAGCTGATGCCACAGTTAAACTTTTCAAAGTTACCAATTGCCGAATATTACACAGTTCATAAATGTCATTCTTGATCACCTTTTCCTTCTTTTTTTGTCTTTTTCAGAATCCAGATTCTTGTATAGGAGGACAAGGAGGAATGCTGAGTGACCAATGTGATCTTCATCTCAATGGTAGACATTAACATACCAAGTCAACATGTCCCGGCATTTCCTGATAGTAAAAGTTGCCTCAGCTTTTTGTGATGATAATGCATGAGGGATAGGAAAGAAAGGAAAGAAAGAAGAAAAAAAGACGGCAAACAACATATCCAAGATAACAATATGCAATGTTGGATGATAAAATGACGTCGGTCAAGAATATAAATAGTACGGCGACAGCTGCACCCGATACAAATGGTAGGTAGACTGATTGTGTGATGTGATTGGGTTAAAGGTAGAAAGTAAGATTTAAAAAAAAAAAAATTGGGGGTGGGGGGAGATGCAAGGAAGGTGAAGTGTGCAGATATTTGGCCTTTGAAATTGTGTAACAATTACAGTAGTTTGGATAAGCCCCCCCCCCCCTATGAGGCATTTCTGGGCTGAGAGGGATTCTTAAGATCTAACAAACAAACAAATAAACAACAAATAAACTAACAAGCGAACATAAAACCATGACATCAGAATTCATTACCTTTTTCAAAGATAATATTCATAAAACACCTCCCATGTAATGATTTCTCAATAAAAATGAAATTTACACAATAGATGACGAATTAAGCTTCATGGTTTTAGATCCTTGATATTATGTTATTACATATATATGAAAAACCCAACTATTCGTCATTGATATTCTTGATATTTGTAATTTCAAAGCTGATAATATTTAATATAGTTATTTTGTAGGGTTTTCTGTGATATGTGGAGATAAGTAATGACAATACATAGAAATTATAGGCATTCAATGTTTATTATTTTGCATGGATAAAGATACACTAGTATACAATTCTTGGGATTATGCGCAATCTTTATAGTTAATTAATTAAAGGCATATTATGTGATCTTTTCCAGGGGGCGCCCTCTATTCATGATTTTTTTAGAAAGTAGATTTTCTTGCAGATTTATATTTCTAATCATAAATAAATTCTGAGTTACAGAGCGATACAATTCCTAATTACTTCAAAATTATGGTTTTTAGAGTGAAAATAGAGTGAAAATAAATCTATTTTCAACCATTAAAATACGCTGTGCTACGGGAGATGGTTAAGGTAAGGCCTTGGGGTTGATATAAGCCATTTTGGGGTGGGGGTGTAAACGAAGTATGTGGTTTGGGAGGTAGGGGGTAAATGTGGAATAACCGAGGGCCATGAAATAATGTGGTTTCTGATATAATAAAAACATGGTATGGTGAATCTGAATCACGTAACAGTGTCAGATGTGGGATGGGAGATGTAGTCCTGATTATTTACGAGATTTAAATGATTCTAAATTGCACTAAACCATGGGATATAGCTTGGGGTAATGACAGGAATCATTCGATTTCAGCTCAACATATAGGCCTGCATTATATTTACTCATGTATGTGATGGGGTAATGACGGGAAACATTCAATTTCAGCTCAACATATTATAGGCTTGCATTATATTTACTCATGTATGTGATGGGGTAATGACGGGAAACATTCAATTTCAGGTCAGGAATGTATTCTTACCAATTTCGTGATAATGTTTGTATACTTATATATTTTTTAAATTTTGTAGGTGTCTATCTGGTGGTAGGCGCTATTTACTAGCGGGAGCCCGTTATCCTGTTAGTATTATTAATTGGTTAAATTTTCCACAGTGATGCCTCGTACAGTCACTTTATGAGTTTTTCTTATTATATGGGCAACCTTTAGAATAGTCAATCAGGTATAGACAAATACTTTTTATGAGACTTGTAATCTCTCCATTTAGTTTGTTATATTGAAGATCTGATCTCTTGGTTCTTCTGAACATCAACTACGGTTTTGCAGGGTTATTTAGGGGAGGGGTGAACTTAATGGTTGTCCTGATCTGATTCTGGCTAATCTGAGGGTATATTTTTCCTAAGAAATCAGTCACCTTTATTGTTCATAGTCTATTAAAGAGATATCTAACATTTAGAATGGTTATCAATTGACCGATAGGTACGTTTTGTCTCTTAAAATAGGCCAAACGACTGATAGCACTTCGGCGATATTTTGCTGTATTTTATCCATTTCCGTCACACTAAATGGAAGTTTGGTTTTACTGCATCTCCAGAAAAGTACAACCATTACTCAGACCAATTTACAATGAATTTGTAGCTGAGGTTCCAAGGTACAATTGTGTAATATATCATGAGACTGGCTAATACACCCAACAAAATATTTAAGTTCCCCCTAGCATATACTAGAATATTTCCAAAAACATTTGATGGATTTAAGTAATTTTCAGCTAGAAAGATGCACCCAATTGTTAAGCACATTTTGATACCATATTTGTTGGCCTTGAGACAATGCAACGATAAGAAATTGTGCCATTTACCAATTTGTATACAGAAAAAAAAGTGGCACTAAATCTCACTGGCTATGGCTGGTTTTATCCATAAACTAACAGACATTTTCTTCGTGCACAGACATGGGAATCTACCAAAGAATTATGTGTGGCATCATTTCAAGAAAATCAATAAGCAGATCATAATTATATGTGGCAAGTTCGTCTGATTATGAGCGACGTGACATGGCAATTTGGTCCGATTATGAGTGACATGGCAATTTGGTCCGATTATGTGCGACATGACAATTTGGTCACACATAATCAGACCATTTCGCCATGTCACACATAATTGCCACATGATGTCACTCATATATTCTAGTATATGCTAGGGGGTAACTTACATATTTTGTTGGGTGTATAATAACAAAGTTATGAGGTAGGAGGTAGAACTTATTGAATGACCCTCGTATGATGACATGTTTAAGATCATGGATTGTCTGGAACTATTTGACTATGCTTAATACAACCTAAAACTCAGGACCTCACGTATCAGTAAATAATAATGTCTTTACTCAGGCCAAACACTAGGCCAACTGTTTCACTATAAATAGAATTGAAAGTTATTAAAAGTGTGGCAACCTAACATAAATCACGGAAGTGTAACACACTTCCACAACTTCCAGTGGTTTTGACTATCTGTGTTGAAAATAAACAAGGAAATCCTCCACAACTTTCAGTCACTAACGATTAAGCGATATGATTGTTGGGGTGGGAACCCGACCAGTGGGAACCCGATCAATGAAGCAGAAGAATAAATTAACCCGTTCAATGCATGCATGCGTTATTCATAACCTTATAGGTCCATATGGCGAGTCAAGCAATATTCGAAAGAAGCCATCTTGTTTTCAAAACCATGATGAATTTCGAACTTTTTAAAACCTTGTAAGAATGACATATTTGTTAGCAACGTGGTGTGAAAAAATGAAGCATTTGCTGTTTGTCTTTGGTGAACCTTTTTACTTCGGTACCCAATTTACACTTGTCCACGAGACATAATGAATTTCAATTGAGACTGCACATATTCAATTTTCACATTTGAATATCCCACCACCAAACTTTTCAATAATATTATAAATACAATACACAATTCATAACATGGGTATAAGTGAACATGGTGGGAGTGTTTCTCTCATCGAAATAAGGCATAGTGCGTACACATTTAATTTACACTATAAATTATACTTGGGTTTTCGAAATTGAATGAAAGACAATATTGTGCTCTTATGCAATGTTAGATGCCTCGTGGACAAACATGTAAATCAGGTTCCTCGATAAATAGGTTCACATAGGACAACCAGTAAATGCGATTAACTTTATTTTTTTCACTAAGTCACTAATAAGAATATTTTTCTTGCCATGTTTAAAATTTTCCAAATTTCAATTTGGTTTTGAAAATAAGATGGCTCCTGAAAACAAGATGGCTTCTTTTCACTATATACGTTTTTGACTCGACCTACATAGTGCATATTAGTATATAATCAACCAAATAGGTAAGAATGAATGGAAAAAAGGTTCTTTGTGTCCAATTTAAGGGACAAAAGCGCCCCCTCTCCCCGAGGTAATGTTGATCTGAGTCGTGTTATCAGAAGACTTGGCAGTTCCCCTAACATTGATTAATGGGAGGGGGGTGATAAGAAAGGGGGACTTCTGCTTTCTATTAAACAGTGTTAAAACTGATCTCAATTGCAAGCACAGGCATGGTTGTAATAAGTTGCATCATGCGTTCCAACTATTTTTTTTCATGATTGTAGCTTAAGGCTGGTGTCAACCCTGTTTGGGCCAAATTTATCAAGCACTGTAACTTTTAAATTATAAATGTGATGTACATAAAAGTATACATTTGTTGTAATAAAATGAGTCAGAGAATCCATTTTTGGTATCAAATTTTACTAAAATTAGTGATTTTTACATTTTTGCCCAAAAATCACCTTTTTGGCACCAACAATTTTCAGACAACCTAACAATATCAGTTTTTGATTAAAAATTCCAAAATTTCACCAAAATCATCTAAAGTCAATTATTTAAGGTTTTTTTTTTTTTGGGCTTAAAAATTGTTTGTTTTGAAAATATTAACCAAAAAGCGCCAAAAAGGTGATTTTTGGGCAAAAATGTAAAAATCACTAATTTTAGTAAAATTTGATACCAAAAATGGACTCTCTGACTCATTTCATTACAAAAAATGTATACTTTCACATTTATAATTTAAAAGTTACAGTGCTTGATAAATTTGGCGCCAAACAGGGTTGACACCAGCCTTAAAGCGTGTTTCTATTTTAAGGGAAGTGTCAACCCTATTATTTTGATGATCAACTTTTGCTTCTAAGTTTGAGAATATTGAATAAAAGTACATAAAAGTATACATTTTTAGAAAGGAAATTTGATAAGGAAACCGATGGTGATATCAATGTGATACTAAATAAACTAATTTTTGAGAAATGAACCAAAAAGCCATTTTTTTACCCCAAATTTTTCAGACAGCATAACTATAAAATAAAAAATGGTAATTTGTTCTAATATACGTTTTTGTAAACAAAACAATTTTGTCTAGGAGGCATTTTTTTCTTTTTCCAAAATAAAGCTTGGTTTTGGAAATATTGCTAAAAACATCGGAAAAGTGTAAAAGTTGTGTTTTTTTGCGTACATTTCGCTAGAAATGGATGCATATCTCGAGTTTAAAATCCATAATCGAAAAAATAAAAAATTGCCTCCTAGCGCTGAAAGTCCTCTACACAAGGGTAGTAAAAGCTTACCTGATAGTGTGATATATTTTTAGTTATGTTGTCTGAAAATTCGTAAAATGCCTTCAAATTTGAACTTCTAGAAAACATCGATTTAGTAAAAATATTGACATTTTCCACCATTTAAAGCTAAATGTTCACGGAACACAACGGCGTGTGACCTAAAAAGCGAGTATACTATTATGAACAATCATAATAAACTATCAGATTCAATTTATATTGTCACAATGTGAAGAAATTGGAAGAAAACTGAAATTTAAATGATCGTAAGATTGGCCTTTGTTTACATTTTAGACATTGTTTTGCGCTCTTTTGTTTTTCGCGTCTACGTCGCGGATATTAAGCGGCGCGTCTAGTATTACGCGCGGGAAGTTTCAGCGCGCGACGCAATGATCGAACAGCTGTCGCAGCATTTGAAAAGCGCGGAACTCCGCTTAAATTCCCGCCAAATAACCAGGCGCCTTTTCCTGACTTTTCCTTACCAAAACAAAATTTAAAATCACCCAAAAGAACGGGAAATAATCGCTTCCGATTAGTAACTTATGATGGTAATGATAGAATACATATAAAAGTATTAAATAATAGAGAAATATGAAATTCAATTTTTGAAACAAGTGCCGGGTTGACACTGCCCTTAATGTAAAAGGTGGTTATATTGGTGGCGATGCGTTGAATAGAAAGAAACACGCGATCACCACCTTTTACACCGCCTCCATCACCACTAAAAAAAAGTTGGTTGGCTTGTTAAATATGAAATCGGCGATCTATAAGGACAGGTCTCTTCAACTCTTCTCTAAGACACCTCCAAAATAGATCCTGTCCGTGTCCATCGTTTGGCCATTTAAGACATCGTACTTTGCACAACAGCTGTCTCAGTATCAGAGTCATCTTCTCGTTTGGAATGTCTTCGAGGATGATCAGGACAAGCACATTGCGACCTTCTTCCAGTAATCTCTGATGAGCCATGCTTAGCTGGAAGTAGCACCAATTATCATCGATAAACCGAGGAGACACTATAATTAGAGATTTCCTGCTCCTTTGGATGCACATAGAGACTGCATTGATTAACAGACGCCCAGCGGGAACGTCTCTGTTCCTAAGACAAAGTCTGAAGGGTTCCTCGCCTTCTTCGACGTTCGGTAACAGCTCTCCATCTACCCAGTCTTCATCCTCTCCGTGATACGCGACGTAAGCATCAAATCGAGGGATTCCGTTCTCATCATCATCATCTTCATCGTCATCATCATCGTAATTATTATCAAAGTAATTGTGATAGTTTCTTCTGCGGTTGAAGAGCAAGAACAGTCGATATTGAATATGCCATCGATATCGTACAACTAAACAAGCTGTCAGTATTAGAATAAAGGCGCATGAAAAGCTGATTGATAGGTATAACCAAAGCGGTGAGCGACAGTCTAAATCTATCTCTGTGATACTTATACCTCCGCTAGATTCTGGTAACAAGCATTGGTATACCCTGCCAAATTCTACTCCATCCAGAAATACATCTTCATCTCCGAGTATCCATTTCTTGAATATGTCAGCACCGGGACAAACGCAAGCGAATGGATTGTTGCTAAGATCTAATATATCCAAGAATAAATGATTTGATCTAGATAAAAATATCGTAGAGACCGTAGTTATTTTGTTTCCATTCAAAATCAATGTTTGTATGTTTGTGAGGTACTGTAGGTTCTCCACTGATGTTAGCTGATTGTCTGCTAAATTGAGGTAGTTGAGATTACTCAAGAATATGGCATCTTCTTTATCAATAAGGCGAATCTGATTGAAACTCACATGGAGTGTTCTCAGCTGAGGGGCTTCAAATATTTTCAATTGTTTGACTGATGTTAATTTGTCAAATGACACCAATATTCTGTCAACATATAGCTTATTTAAGCTAGGAGCATGAAGAATTGCATCATCTGCAAAGTTTAGATTCCCATATGAAACATTTAGAGAGACCAGATTGGAGCATACACTTTCATCATCTAGAGTGAACAGCCATCCTGCAGCAGAAAGGGTGTTCAAATGATATGCATGTTTGCAAAATGTCCCAAGAGGAAGATACCTAGGATGTGGTAGTTGGTGAATGTCAAACGTATCTGTCTGCAGATTTTGAAGGACACAACCGTCATAGCCAATATCAACAAAGTAAAATCTGGGGTTGTCTAAAAGATTCAACAGCGTTAGGGAGGATATTGCACAAAACTGACTGAGATTCACATAGCGTATGTCGTTTTGATTAAGACTCAGACGCTGCAAAGTGTTGTAAGAACCGAATATTTGAAAAGCGCCGGTAGGGAGAACATTGAAATTTAAATTCTTTAAAGCTAATTCTTCTAATTTGTCTAATCCGTTGAAAGCATTTTTTGAAAAAACATCATATTTTAAAAGCCCATCGATATGTAGAAAGCGAAGATTTGGAAACCAATCAAAAGGTGCACCTTCAATCTGGAAAGTTTCCTTCAGTCGTAAGTTCAGTGTGTGCAGTGAGGAGTTCCATTTTGCCCATGATCTTAGAGTTGATGATTTAAGCATGATATTGGATTTGTCAGGATAATTATTAGATAGAGCAAGGGTTAATTTTTCAAGTGGAGAACTTATCTTGCCCAAACTCTGGACAACCATGTCAATGTTGATATCAATGTCGCTAATGGAAATGTCCAGATCAGTTAGATGATTCAGCAGTTTGTAGGGCTCGGGGAGCGTATCATCCGACAACCATGGATCAAATTTAAAAGATGTCAAGTTCATCTTGTATATGCATTCATCAAAAAATACATTGCTGACGCCAACTATTTCCAATGAGCGCAGTGATCGGAGTGAGCAAATATCGGTATCCGTCGTCAGATTGCAAGAACTACTATCCAAGAACAGTCCTAGATACTGCAGTTTGTTCAATCCTTTGAATAGACCCGTGTATTCAATACAGTCAATCGATATGGTGAGAATCTGAAGAGATGCTAAGTTTAGGAAAGGCAAGTCTGATGGTTTTTTTACAAATATGCAGTCTTCAATGTCAAGAATCAACAGGTTATCTAAACCTGCAAATGTCGTATTAGTGAGATCCGACATGATAATATTGCTTCCGAGGTATAGTTCCTGTAAACTGTGGAGATCTTGAAAATATGGGGTTGTTGTCAAATTGTTTATGGTATTAAGTTCAAGGCTAAGGAATTGCAGCTTGTGTAGCCCATCAAATAGACCATCAGGTATAGTATGTATAAGGTTCGTAGTGAGATCAAGCCTTCGTAACTTATTTAGTCCATTGAATATATTATGTGGCATATCAGTTAATATATTGACTGACAAATCAAGAGTTTGTAACTCATAAATACCGATAAATGCCCCCTCGTCAAGATGGTATAGCACATTTTGGGATAAGTCAAGATCCTGAAGCTGTCGAAACCCATGGAATACATTTCTAGGCAAGCGTGATATTTTATTCACGCTGATGTTGAGCTGCTTCAGTGTCTCATTGTGTGGTAGCGGTGGAATGCTGATGAGCTGTCTACATGCACAGTCTACGCTGGTACCGTTGTATCGCTTGCAAGATATAATTCCTGTTGGGTAGATGTATCTTGTAGAGCCTGGCGTGATGGTACTACAGGAAAATATAACCAGAGTGACACATAGTAATTGTGTGATGAATTGTATTACCGATGCCATGTTGTGGTATGGTGGTAATAAATGGGTGCATAGCAAAGAACATAAACGAAACCGTGTGCCTTGGTTTAATATATATACATCCAACTATAATGGTGATCATGTCTTTCTAGTCTGTACTTGCAATAACTTGATGTTTTATATTAGGTAAAGTAAAAAACAAAACATGTTTAGCGGGCTCACTTTTTCAAAAAAAGAAGAAAGAACAAAATTAGCCCAAAATCTCACATGTTTGCAATAATAATTGTGAACCTTAAAAAGGAGGAGGCCTCTTTAAATTGTTTTTATTTAGTCATGGTTCTCAGGGGTTGGTCACCACAAACACAAAACTTGCTTAAAATGCTTATAAGAAAGAAGGAAAGCTGTTATGCCCCAGTCACATGTATCCATGTGAGCTGGGCGGCCCCTTACCGTGTGAAAAATGAGTGCGGACATTTCAAAGCTTAAAATGTGCTCTTTCAAGTCATACCAATAACTCAGATTTGACTCGGGCCTCCAACATGTCTATTTTGAGGTCACATATAGTCGGGCAACCACAACTAAATGTCCATCTTTTTGCAGCCCGTCGCTGAGATGGTCGACGTCCACCACCCTCCAAAATATGGCGCGGATGGCTGGCAAAGTCTCCTGAATGTGTTCAACAGACGGGAAACTGCCCACCGTGTGTCTTCACCGTGTGCCGCCTTCCGCACCAATATTTCACACGTTAAGAGCGCTCAGCTTACAAAGCACGGTTTGATGATGTCATCAGGGCAGTTTGGCCGGTACCCAGGCGTTGCAGGCTGGCGAGGACCCGGTATAGACCTGGTATAGAACGGTATGGACCCGGTGGCAAAAAATAAATAAATGCGGCCGTTGACATTTTTTGCTGATTGGACTCTGTTGTTTTCTATTAGACGATAAGGGGTCGCCCAGCTCACACTGATATATGTGACTGGGGCATTACAATCTTCTCAAACTCTGAAACACCTGAACAAAAAAGTTATGAATGAAATAAAGAAAAATAAGACAATTGAAGAAAACCCCAAAAAGGAAGCAGGAGTGACGCTAAACATTTTTAAAAATTTGTCTAAAAAAGAGATAGCATTTTAATACCGCAGGAAATGTATGGGTGTTGCCGTGTTGGTGTATGAATTTCCGTGTTTTGTAAAGGAATATAGAAGTTCCTGTATTGGTTGTGTTAGTTTCTACTAGTGCTTGTGAAAAATTATGGAGTTGTTAGTTTAATTGTTACATTATTTAGCTGTTACATCCCGGATTACATTGTAAAAACACATAAAAAGGCTTATTTGTACAAAATCCTGTCCATATTTTGCTTGTTTAGGGGTCAAATTGCGAGAGATCAACACACCAAATCCGCATTTTTAGTGAATTTCCACCTTTTACAGAAATACCCATTTAGGGGTGTCTGAAAAATCTTTGATCACACATGCTTACAGCATGTAATTTGACTCTCCTCTCTCCCCCAGGTTCAATCAAAACAAACAGTTGAATTTTTGTTTCATGATAGAAATCTACACTTCCGCAGAAAACAACAAGTATGAGTACAATAACATCTAGAATTCACGGAATGAATTGTTTTGTTTTATATAGGCTATTGAGGAAATTAATTTTGAGATTAATCTAAATGTCACCCAAAAAGTACATAATTATCAATTTAAAGCAATATTATGTGATCTTTTTCAATTTTTTACACATTTTTCTCTCTTATAACACAGTTTGACTAATCAGGAAAGACTTTCCTGGACTCATAAATCTACTTTGACTGTATCTTCCATAAAAAAACCATCACAGAACTTTGCTAATGGAAATTTGCTTCCCAATTTAAGGTATTTTTCAACATATTTGTTTCGATTTTCATCATAAAGCATTCTGTAGGGGTGTGTTCATTTGTGTACAGTTGCGGTCGATCATGGAGATATAAATGTAGTTTGACCAAAAAATTAATTTCTAAGAAGAAAAAAAAATCGCAGATAGAGGCGTTCCATGAAAAAGATCGCATACTATGCCTTTAACCTTAATTGGACAGTATCACCACATTTTAAACATCATTTTGCCCAACCCGCCTGAGAAAAATATGGGATTCCCATCCACTCTGAAAAATTCACAGACCTATCATGGTTTTCATTATTTAAATTTGGCGGCCAAAATGTTTGAGTGAAATTGTAGCACCACATTTATATTGCAAGTGGTTTCTATGTTTCTAAAGGTTTACAAATTCTAACTCTGATATACCTTCTATCTACTGAAGATATATTTACTCTGATAGACTTGCTATCACTGAAGATAGACTTACTCTGATAGACTTGCTGTCTACTGAAGATAGCAACTTGTTCTGATAGACTTTCTGTCTACTGAATATAGCAACTGACTCTGATAGACTTGCTGTCTACTGAAGATAGCAATTTACTCTGATAGACTTGCTTTACTCTGATAGACTTGCTGTCTACTGAAGATAGCAACTTACTCTGATAGACTTGCGATCTACTGAAGATAGCAACTTACTCTGATAGACTTGCGATCTACTGAAGATATACTTACTCTGATCTACTTGTTGTCTACTTCAGATAGCAACTTGCTCTGCTAGACTTGCTATCTACTGAAGATATACTTACTCTGATCTACTTGTTGTCTACTGAAGATAGCAACTTACTCTGATATACTTGCTATCTACTGAAGATAGCAACTTGCTCTGCTAGACTTGCTATCTACTGAAGATATACTTACTCTGATAGACTTCCTTTCTACTGAAGATAGCATCCTACTCTGATAAACTTGCTGTCTACTGAAGATAGCATCGTATGTCTACTGAAGATAGCATCCTACATTGAAGATAGACTTACTGTGATAGACTTTCCTATATACTGAAGACAGCAATTTATTCTGATAGACTTGCTATCACTGAAGATAGACTTACTCCGATAGGCTTGCTCTCTACTGAAGATAGCAACTTACTCTGATAGATTTGCTATCACTGAAGATATACTTACTCTGATAGACTTGCTATCATTGCAGATAGCAACTTACTCTGATAGCCTTGCTCTCTACTGATGATAGCATTCTACTCTGATAGACTTGCTGTATACTGAAGATAGTAACTTACTCTGATAGATTTGCTATCACTGAAGATAGACTTACTCTGATATATTTGCTATCTACCGAAGATATCAACTTACTCTGATAGACTTTCTATCTACTGAAGATATATTTACTCTGATAGACTTGCTATCACTGAAGATAGCAAACCTACTCTGATAGACTTGCTATCTACTGAAGATAGCAACTTACTCTGATATACTTGCTGTCTACTGAAGATAGCAACTTGCTCTGATAGATTTGCTATATATATATTTCCATTCTTTACTCTTCTTTTCTAATTTTTCGTAGTACACCTTGCTGGCTAGGTTAGTTTTCTTGTTTGCATAGGTAGGGCTTAAAGGCGCCTAACCCCTGGAAAGACTAAAACATCACCAGTGTCAATTGAACTCACCTGTAAGTCAGGTAATTAGTACTTGCATCCAGCTATGGCTGTAATAGTCAAGGTAATCCCATTTCCTTGGGCGGATGAAAGGGTCAACCTCCAACAGCAAAATGGCGCAAGGCTCGTTATCCTTTACCGGCCAATGGATAAAAACAGGCAGTCTGTATGTCTGAACCACTGTAGAATTTTGGTTGGAGACTAGATCTCTAGAGTTAAGGGCAGAGGAGAAATTATCAATCTGACAATTTTCAACAGTCACCAGACAACCTTGTTCTATTTGCACAGTATAAAACTCCACTAGGCTATGTTTTGTGTGGAAACCGGGGGAGGGGGACAAAGTATGATTTTTTTTACCCAACAAATCGCAGTGAAACCCCCAGGATTCGATCCCGGACCCTCCAATCACCACCGCCACGTTCCTTACTACTAAGCTAACCTGCCAACGCTTGCCTGGGTAGCGATTCCGTACCAAAATATCAGCTCGGATGATGACGTCATCCGAATCAATGCTGTAGCATGCGTATGGACATTGTTTTTTTGCTGTAGTAAATTGTAGTGCCTAGGAAGGTTAGGTTAAGGACCATGGAAAATTGTGTGTTTTAACCCTAACCAGCCAGGCTATGTTTCTGTGTGGAAACCGGGGAGGGGGACAAAGTATAATTTTTGTACCCAACAAATCGCCACAAAACCCCAGGGATTCGACCCATGGACCCTCCGATCACCACCGCCACATCCCTAACCACTGAGCTAAACTGCCACCGCTTGCCCGGGCAGCAATTTTGTACCCACATATCAGCTCGGATGACGTCATTCGAATTGGTGTTGCCTACAAAGTAGCCTCAAGTCCAAAATCAAGCAAAAAAATAACAGCTCTAGTCAAATAAAGTTGGGTTAATACATTTTGTATAATTGCATTCAAGTCATTATTTTTAGGGAAGTCACTGAATAAAATCTTAAGTCAATACGAAAAAAAGTTGCAATCCTGACAAAACTTGATCATTGAAAGTTGATTTATTTGTTTGCATGTGAATAATGCATACAGTTGAAAAAATGGATTTGGACTATTTTGAAAAATGTCTTTTTTTGATATCAACTAATTTTAATCAATGAATGTGTATGCTTAAAACCTACATCGTCAGCCTGCTTCGATAATTGCCTTACTAACTTTCAGCGAAATTTAGTTTTTTGCATAAATTATGACTTCATTACATTATGCACATGCTGTAAAAATACCTAAGTCATTGACAAATCAAAAGTGTTGATAAATGCACAATTGCAATTCTGCCTAAGTCAGCACTGTGAGTTAGGCAGATTGTAATACTTAAGGCAGAATGTAAAATGTTTAAAATGGGTCATATTAACTTGTATTAGGCCTATAACAAGCCACATCTCACTTAAAGGTATATCCCCAACCTAATTCTATCCAACATGTACTGCTCCTGTTGGAATTCACCTGTACTATTCATGGTACAATTCAACATATCGTCAGCCTGCTTCGATAACTGCCTAACTCACTTTTCCTATTTTTGTTGTTTTCTCAAAACTAGAAAAAATGAGTTAGGCAATTATCGAAGCAGGCTGACGACATGTTCTCTTGACACTGTGTGGCGTTACAGTTGCTCTTGACTTATACATCTTTGCACACACTCTTGTTAGGAAAACAACATTTGTTTTGCCTATTTCTTATAACACTTTCCAAGCGGCTATTAATTTTACCATATACAAAACAAGATTTTTTCAGAAACCTTTCCCAAATTTCGAATCTCAAGGATTACTGAACCAATACTAAGCATGTTTGTACTTGTTTTAATGTATTTCTCATTGTGATTCCAAATATGGTGATGACATTCAATAATTTTAACGTTTTTGAAACATTTTGTGAACCTTTGAAATGTCGTCTGCAGACGCCTGCCGCGCGGAAAGTGTTAAGATGTACGGCTAACAAATTTAGCAGTGATGGCCACAGACCTGATTCAATTATTCTTGTCAAAGGCGCATACATCAATAACAATACTTTGTCTAAGCAGTCTGCCAGTAGCGTAGCCAGTGGGGGGCCGGGGGGGCAGACTGCCCCCCCCCCCCCCCCCCCCCCCCGGAAACCTAAAATGGGGACGAGAAATTGTTCATGTAGTACATTTACTGTGCGATTTTCTTTGACTGTGCGATTTTTTTTTTGGACTGTGTGAAATTTTTTGCTAAAATGGGACGGAGAAGCGGAAAAATTGGGATGAGAAATTGTTCATGTAGTACATTTACTGTGCGGTTTTTTTTTGACTGTGCGATTTTTTTTTGACTGCGAAATTTTGTGCTAAAATGGGGACGGAGAAGCGGAAAAATGGGGACGAGGTAAGTGACTAGAAAAAAAATTGGGGCAACCTTTTACGAAAATTGCAGTCTGCGCTGTTTGTTTTTAAAATGAGATTTAGCTCGTAGCACTACGCAGTAGCGATGTTTTTTATTTTTTTATTTTTTTTGTCAACTACTAACTAGTTTGTTTTCAGCGATACTCTGCAACTTTTATTATAAATGTGAAATTTGGAATCAGCAAATTATTGCAAAACTATTGACTATATTATTTTGATTTTTATGAGAGTTGGACACATATTTGTATTTGTTAAATCACTACAATGCAAGTTTAATATTTGAAAAAAAATCCCATATTTTTGTTTTAAAAAAAGTTGAAAAAATAAGACAACACATAGTTTTTTAGGCAAAAGGTGCTGAGACAAATTATTTAATTTGTTGGGCCTTGTATATCTTTGCACACACCCTTGTTAGGAAAACACAATTCGTTTTGCTTATTTCTTTTAAGATGTACCACTAACAAATTTAGCAGTGATGGCCTCAGACCTGATTTGATTATTCCTGCCAAAGGCGCATACATCAAGAACTGATCAGTAAAAATGTGATTGGTTACAAAGATAAATTGTGTTCCGGTTGTATTTCAAAATGCCACGGCACTTACCAATTTGGTTGATTTTTCCGTGTACTGATTAAAAGAACCAGTGATTCCCACAGCCAGCCATATACTGTATATAATCAAATTTGTTGGGGACAACGTGTTACTAGCTGAACTTTGGGAATTGGTTAAAGGTAGGGCAGTGATTGTACGACACACTAGAATGAAAAGAGATGCAACTGCACAAATAAACTGGATAAGCATAACAAACAAACAAACGAATTGAAAAACATCCAAGAAACAAAACGCAAAACAAACAAAAATATATTTGGGTTGAGATTGAAATTTGGGATTATGTGTTCAAGGTGTATGTTCCGATCAGTTTAAATTTTTTTTCTTCACATCAACATATTTTGATATCAAAAATAAAATCCATATTTTCTCATTATTTCTGTAAAATCTTAGGTGCAAGATATGTTCCATTTAGATATTATAGGCCAAAATGTAGTGAATTACCACCACCAAAGGTGGATAATCATCTGGCTAGTTTGTATACTACTTATTGGGCAAATTGTATGTCACCTCGTGGTTCTAAAAAGTGACCCTTCATGTAGAATAGAAAACATCAAGTTTAAAATTGGGCCAGAAATCGGAACATCTACTTTGAAACCAATACAAATGACAGATTTAGGCAAATTATATTCACATATTCATATATCATAGTCTGAACACTCAACCATTTCCCCGCTTGTTTTGCACTGGGCAAACTGTTAGTGCCATAGCTTTATCAAATTTATAGGTGACACAATTGTTATAAACAATTTCACTAAAAAGTGGTTTTTTTAAACCATGATAATATTGGCTTTATTACCAATACCATTATTTTACAGGTTCCCAGGCCGCTGTGTAGAAATGTGCGCAAATTTTACATTTAAACATTTTCTTTGCTTTCATTTTTAGGTAACCCCTATGGAGCCTAAATCCATGGGTTCTGTGTACAACTCCCCTCACTTCCCCCATACAGCTATAAACATTCATAATAAAATGATATAATTGAATGCCCCATACAGCTATAAACATTCATAATAAAATGATATAATTGAATGCATCAATTAGATTGACCAGGTTACTTGAAGTCACCAGTATTGATGCAAAGATCACCAATTGATGCGTGATGTTGTTGACCAGGAGTAGGGTCAATAAAGTGAATTTGTTGTCATTTAGCGGGCACTTCATCAGGTACATTTGGACAGCATTAGACGCATGGAAATGTTCATGTTTTACCCTTTTTAAATCTGTAAGGACATGGTCAAAAAGGCAAGGTGGCTTGATGTTGTCCACATTTTAATGTGACACTGACATTTGTTTATACAATTATGTTAATATTTGTCGTTTCCATTCCTTCCTATTAGCAAAATGTACACAAAAATAAGTAGCGTAAAAAATCAGCCTATGCGTTATCATCAATAAATGACCCAATTTTGTTTGCAGCAGCATTGAACAATTCTTGCATTAGGTTGATTGATGAGAGTGTTTGTAATAACCAACAGAATACACCTGTGCCACAACTGATGGCTCTATAGAAATGATAACAAATTTGGCATATCAATGCTCATTTCCAAAATGAGTGAAAATTGGGTATAGGTAGTTTTCATGTTATGTATGTATGGGCGGCCAAAGGGGTCAGAATGGTATCAAAGTATGCAAAAGGTGTGGATATGAGGGAAAGGTGTATAAACACTAGAGAAAGTTATTGGATTGAGAATGAACGGTCTAAAATCTATAAAAAGTATAGATAAAACAAGAGAAAGGGGTCTAGAATGGAAAAAGGTTTATAATTTAGAGAAAGGGGTCTAGAGTAGAAAAAGGTGTGTACTTTAGAGAAAGGGGTTTAGAATGGAGAAAGGTGTATAATTTTAAGAAAGGTGTCTAGATTAAAGAAAGGTGTGTAATTTAGAGAAAGGGGACTAGAATGAAGAAAGGTGTGTACTTTAACGAAAGGGGTCTATAATGGAGAAAGGTGTATAATTTAAAGAAAGGTGTCTATATTAGAGAAAGGTGTGTACTAGAGAAAGGGTTTAGAATGGAGAAAGGTGTATACTTTAAAGAAAGGTGTCTATATTAGAGAAAGGTGTGTACTAGAGAAAGGGGTCTAGAATGGAGAAAGGTGTGTAATTTAACGAAAGGTGTCTATAATGGAGAAAGGTGTCTATATTAGAGAAAGGCGTATACTAGAGAAAGGGGTTTAGCCTGGAGAAAGGTGTATAAGTTTAAGAAAGGTGTCTATATTAGAGAAAGGTGTGTACTAGAGAAAGGGGTTTAGAATGGAGAAAGGTGTATAAGTTTAAGAAAGGTGTCTAGATTAGAGAAAGTTGTGTTTAGAGAAAGGGGACTAGAATGAAGAAAGGTGTGTACTTTAACGAAAGGGGTCTACAATGGAGAAAGGTGTATAATTTAAAGAAAGGTGTCTATATTAGAGAAAGGTGTGTACTAGAGAAAGGGTTTAGAATGGAGAAAGGTGTATACTTTAAAGAAAGGTGTCTATATTAGAGAAAGGTGTGTACTAGAGAAAGGGGTCTAGAATGGAGAAAGGTGTGTAATTTAACGAAAGGTGTCTATAATGGAGAAAGGTGTCTAGATTAGAGAAAGGCGTATACTAGAGAAAGGGGTTTAGCCTGGAGAAAGGTGTATAAGTTTAAGAAAGGTGTCTATATTAGAGAAAGGTGTGTACTAGAGAAAGGGGTTTAGAATGGAGAAAGGTGTATAAGTTTAAGAAAGGTGTCTAGATTAGAGAAAGTTGTGTTTAGAGAAAGGGGACTAGAATGAAGAAAGGTGTGTACTTTAACGAAAGGGGTCTATAATGGAGAAAGGTGTACAATTTAAATAAAGGTGTCTAGATTAGAGAAAGGTGTATATTTTAAAGAAAGGTGTTTAGAATGGAGAAAGGTGTGTAATTTAGAGAAAGGTTTCTAGAACGGAGAAAGGTGTATAATTTAGAGAAAGGTTTCTAGATTGGAGAAATGTGTGTATTGAATAGCTGTAACGTAGAACTGGAATACTTAGTACGTGGAAAGAGGAAACACTGCCCATAACTATATATAAATGATATGTCTGTTTTATTTTAGATGAGCCTTATCACCCGCCATCAGCCACTGTGCCTGCAGCCGCCTCTGCCGCCAGTCTTATGATGGTTTTAGCAGCAATTGTGCTGTGGTACTTTCTGATGAGAAAACAGTAAGTTTCCAACAACTTGAAATTCGTACATAGGCCATGCTAATGCTTCAACCAAAGACCATTTGAGGGACATAAGGAGGGAAGGGGTATAAGTATTTACATCAATGCACTCACTGGTCATAAACTGTCATAAGATTTTCAAGGAGTTTTTCTCCCTTACAAGAAAATATAGAACAAAACAAAAACCTAAACAAACAAGTATGTAGCCACTGTTTGCGGCAAACTTGACTTCCATAACAAGCGTTTGTCTCAAAAGTACCTCTTCACAAGGCAAGAAAAGGTCACAATAAGCTTGATATACATGCTTTAGTCTAATGGAAGAGGAAATAAGGGTTTCACAATTGATTTGCGGAGAATGTTTTGATTTTCATCATGTTCTGAGGCTGATGTGTGGGACCCAATTCTTAATGGTTTTCTTTAAATGTTAAAGGGATTTCCTGTGACCCAATTACATGGCAAATGCCTTGTATATACATGTACTCTGCATGTTCCAAATGCTTCTGAATATCACCACAGGGTGGTTCAAAAATGAATCCATGTTTGACAGTAACTTTCAGCTTCTTTTACTGATAAACTTTTCTAAATGTGTTTTCATTTTATAATTATGACAGATAACACTACAATCAAGGAAAAAAAGGTTGGCACACTTTGGCCCAATTAAGGAAAAAAGTGCCCCTCTCCCCCGAGGCAATGTTGATCCGAGCCACATGTCATCAGAAGCTTTGGCAGCTCTCTCAACATTGATTGATGGGGGGTGGGGAAGGATGAGAGAGAGGGGGAGACCTCTGCGTGCTATTAAAGAGTGCTATGTCCCAAGTCGGTTCTCTGTTGTGAGCACAGGGATAGTTGTATTAAATTGTATCAAGTGTGCCAACTATTATTTTCCTTGATTGTCTGAGCGAAATTCTAAATTCACCATCTGAAATCAGTCTTAAGGCTATAACTTCCAAACGAAATGTCGGATTGTGATCAGATTTCGCCAAATTATTCACAGGAATAGTGTTAATATTTCCTGAAATTGACGCGTATGAGTCAAGTCATTTAAGGATTGGTCACTCAGTACTATGGTTGCATATACGTAAAAACATGTTATTTTTTTGCAATTTATTCTTATGGATTTAAAACAAAATGTTGAAGCACAATAACATTAGGTATATTCAATAATTTATTTGTAATCAACATTTGACAAACGGCATACAAGTGCACACAACAGTGTATTAAGGACTGCTCATTAATTACTAAGCCCTATGTATGATAACTGTGTGGGGCTATAGGTCTATAATAATAGGCAATTAGTATGGGTCGTGTAAATATTACTATCTTCAGAAGATAGCAATTAAGGACACAATGACATGTTATGTTTTCATGGCATTACAAAATACCACTATGGGAAATAAATAAAGTCACATACAAAAGAATGCAACATGAAGACGAAGCTCTATCCATATAAGATAGAAGAACGAACAATCATTTTGAAATGACTGTTCACGCGCATTTTACTACATGTGTATAAGGATTAGAAAAGTCATGCAGATTTGTTTCTGTTTTTATTTTTAAAGTTTTTTATTAGGTTCACATTATTATTAAGATATAAGTACCTCCTGAATTCAATGCATTTTATAAAACATCAGTATAACAATTAACAAACTAATCCCTGTTAGTCACAAATGAAAAAGAATTAATTCATTTACATAAATTCTTGGAAAACTGTGAACATCGTGTGCATCCTTTTGGTACCATACTAATGTCGGCTTATATGTAAGATACCGTGACCATGATTTAAGAAACAGCGTAAAATGTGGGTCTAAATTATCAATCAATTAAATTTAAAAATCAATCAATCAACCATTAAAAGCAAATTAAACCAAATAAAATACCTTCCCGAGATTCGAACCCGGGGCCACCAGAACTCAAAGCCCAATAGCTAACCGCTACACTAGACGGACTTGATCTGTTGCGTGTCAATTATATACTACTTATAAAAGTCATGTATAGGAATGGTGATTCATTCTCAACGGATCACATCACAAATCATCTGATTTTGTCATTATTATGAAATGAAGAATTGTTTTTTCAATGGATTAGTGTTTATTGAACTTATTTTAAACTTATAGGCTATTTATGGGAAGAAATGAGTCGCATCATATGTATGTTTCAACGGTTCACCGTGTTGAAATAATAAATATATGACACTATAGATTTATTTCATTTCATCAGTGGTGAACCGTTCGAAAGTAGATATGCAGTGATTCCTATTTTCTTTAAAATGGTCTATAAGACGGGTTTTTGTCCACTAATCAACTATCCATGGAAAAACAGTTCGGCATGTCGTAATAATGACACATTTCATCATTTTTCACGGTGAACCGTTGAAAATGAAGCACCATTGCGCAATGACAATACACGTGCATTGATCAAGTAAAAGTCAGTTACATCATGCATACAAACCGTTTGGTGTAACGGCTCTGCCGTGGGACTTGCACGCATTCGCCCTGGGTTCGATTCTGTGTCCAAACTTCTGTTTTATAAACGATCTTCATTTATTTCATTTTCTTAATAATTATGTCTAACGATCATAATTTCCATTATTGTTTTTGATCGCCACTATCATTATGTCATCTATATATTTGTTGAATGATAATAACGTTCTTAATTTTGTTAATGTTTTTGCTGTATTTAACACTTTCCACGCGGCTATTATTTTTACCATACACAAAACAGATTTTTCAGAAACCTTCCCCAACTTTCAAAGTCTATCACAAGGGTTACTGAACCAATACTAGGAATGTTTGTACTTATGTTAATGTATTTGTCAAGGTGATTCCAAATATGGTGATGAAATTCAATAATCTTGACATTTTTGAAACAATTGGTGACATTTTGGAATGTCCTCTGCAGCTGCCTGCCGCGTGGAAAGTATATTAATCATGTTATTCAACAGTCATTGCTGATTTACTCGCTCTTTAAAAAGATAGGGGTATTATTACTGTGTACGCATGGCTTGACAACTTTGGTTTATTGTCAAAACAAAACATGCATCACACTTTTGTGATACCTTTTTAAGTTCAAAAAGACTGAATTAGACACATATATTTAGGCACTTTATTATGTTCAACTTTTTTATATTTTTTGTCAACTCTGAAATAACATGTTTTTACGTATATGCTACGTTAGTATTGAGTGACCGATCCCTAAATGACTTGATGCATATGTGTCAATTTCAGGAAATATTAACACTATTCCTGTGAATAATTGGGCGAAATCTGATCACAATCCGACATTTCGTTTGAAAGATATAGCCAAAAGACTGATTTCAGATGGTGAATTTAGCATTTCGCTCAGACAATCAAGGAAAAAAAGGTTGGCACACTTTGGCCCAATTAAGGAAAAAAGTGCCCCTCTCCCCCGAGGCAATGTTGATCCGAGCCACATGTCATCAGAAGCTTTGGCAGCTCTCTCAACATTGATTGATGTTTTCGTTTGAAAGATATAGCCAAAAGACTGATTTCAGATGGTGAATTTAGCATTTCGCTCAGACAATCAAGGAAAAAAAGGTTGGCACACTTTGGCCCAATTAAGGAAAAAAGTGCCCCTCTCCCCCGAGGCAATGTTGATCCGAGCCACATGTCATCAGAAGCTTTGGCAGCTCTCTCAACATTGATTGATGGGGGGTGGGGAAGGATGAGAGAGAGGGGGAGACCTCTGCGTGCTATTAAAGAGTGCTATGTCCCAAGTCGGTTCTCTGTTGTGAGCACAGGGATAGTTGTATTAAATTGTATCAAGTGTGCCAACTATTATTTTCCTTGATTGTAGTTTCAACAGTATGGATCCTGAAATTATTCACCAGGAATCATGATTATATGATGCTGTCATCCAGTTAATTTGAAATTTATGGTCAAACAATTATGGCTCCTGGCTTACTATCCCCAAAATTTCTGATACAAAAGGAGCCACTTTCCTTATAAAACATCTCTTGGTTCTTGTTTCACTAAATTCACTCTTGCTTCAAGGTCAACTTCTTTGTGGTGACAATGGACAGGGGACAACATTTGAGAGCGGTAGGATGGGGGAACTCCACCCTGAATCACCCATACTCCCCCCTTCACTGGCTATGACACCGCTCATCCTATATTGACACACATCTAACATTCACCAAATATCTCGTTTCAGATTACGCAAGAAACAGAAGATTCCAGGTCGGTTTGGCAGCCATAAAAGTACCCATGGCAACAGTTTTATCACCAACAGTTTCAGGGATTCCAATCGTCATGGCAGCATGAAAGAACGTGCCTTGATGACCAAAACCTCACGCAACTCTTCACTGAGCAGAAAATCCAATGGACACACTCATAGCAAACATTCCAAGTGCACCTGTGGAGAGTCCCCACTTCTCAGGAAGCACTCGCCAAGGAGCAGTCGGCAGTCCCTCGGTGATCACAGCAGCTGTGCTGGCAACTCACCGTACTGTAACCACACAAAGAGGTACCTGTTCCAGTCGGCAGTGCCCGATTCCATGGACTCAGATTATTATGCAGACGACGATGCCACACATTCGGGAGGCAATAGCGATAACAACATCTGTACTTGCGGTGGTCACAGCGCCCCCAACAGGATTTCAAAACATTCTCTTCCTGACACCACAGTGGTGACAATTGAGAACAATAACGGTAGTCAATGTGCCATCAACCCTCCAATAATGCAACAACGTAGCCCGGATAAGGTGCGGCGCTACCAAAGGCAGCCAGCTCGCGGAGTGAAGTCGCAAGCGTTGAAGAGGCTGCAGTTGAGTCAGCCGTATTCCTACGACATGTGTATGTGCGAGTTGCCAAGCACGTCAAACACGACGAGAACGTGCAGTTGCTTGATGGCAACCTCGCAAGGGATGTTGAGCGAGCAGCAAAAACGGGGATTCAGTGCAAGTGCCCCCAATATTGCTGCAGAATTAGTTACGCAAGAGGCACCTGTATAGCAATTGATAACGATTTAAGGCCAGCAAAAAATATAGTTTGTTTCTCCTCAACATATCAAACAAGTGGAGGGGAAGGTGGAATATTTCTGTTTCTTAATATTTTCTGAAATGTCTGTCAAAATTGTTAGATTTCATCAAGTGATGGATCACTAAAAAAGGTACAAATAAAGTGTTTAAAACATTTTTGTAGAAGAAAGGCAAACTATTTTGTCGTTCCCAATTTGGTAGTCTTTTGTACTACCCATATAGGTGGTCGATAACTAATAAACTTCATTTTTTGTTGGCTTTATTCAAGACTTTTTATGTTTTACCGCAAAGCTTTCAATACATGTATAGATTGTAAAAAACAAGACTTTCTTTGTGTAGTAAACATTAGGATTGCTACAAAATATGTACATACATTTCAAATTAATTTGTGTACATTTTAATGATATCAATATTGACTTTATTGTTCATTGGACAGAAAAAACAGCAATGTTTTAATAGGTTGGGGCGGACCTACGTCATGCCGGTGAAAACAAAAACAAAAACAACTTGCGCAGATCAATCAATTAAGGCAACCGAAGAGTGCGCATACTGCGCATCAAGTGCATAACGCTTATATTAAGTGCGTGCATGGAATGTTTTACTTTTGAACCACTTGTTGCCAAGCAAATTTGCTAAAAATAACTCAAAGTGCCCGTATGTCCGCACCGTCCTATAGAAAGGAAAGTAGTGAGTGAATCAGCAAATGCATCATCTAGGAAAGAGCCGCCAGGTTGCTTCATTATCAATGTGGGTTTAATGTAGAATTACCCCTTGAATTGAATATATATTATATATATAGTGTTTCAAGGACATTTTGTTACCATCTGACCTAGATTTTGTGCAAAACAAATGATATTTTGCCTGATGAATACTGCCTGAGTAATTCAGAGCATGTTTCAAAAGATGGTGATTGTTTATAAAGACAAAACATACTGCTTTTTGTGAAATAACTTTTTAAAAGAATTTGAGATTATTTATTTTTGAGATTTGACATGCATTCACATCCTTTAGGCCAAATAAACAAATTGTTATGTTGGGAAACTTGGAGTGGGTCGGTTGGGGGTTTCAACCTTTTTACATGTTATTTTGGCAATTCTACAGTAATTTACTAATATTGTGTAACCATTGGACGGGCGCCTAAAACACAACAATTTCAATAAAAACGGTTAGATTTTGAACATTTCAATCAATCACATTTAAAAACCTCAACAACAACAGACATTAGGGTTGGTTGCAGAGAGCAACACAACAATTTGTTGGCCTTATTTATAAGCATGAACCTCTGGAAGATAGTAAGATTAAGCTACAAATGAAATCCAAATGCTGATATATTGTTTTCCTAAGTGTATTATGTGGAACAGATATGGTGGCATTGTTATCACATTTTGACCATGATGTATATATCTATGTGACTCATCACATAAAACCAGACAACTTATCTCATCTTACTATAAATCTGGAAACGGTGTGTGTTTGTGTGTTTGTTATCCTTATTTCTCCGTTAGGTGTGATCAAAGTAGCGCCTAATTTGCATGAAAGATAGAGGAAATAACGGGAAGGGTGTTAAAGTTTATTTCAGTGAAATTGGCTAACAATTGGCTCCAAAAACAGCAAAAAACCTCTCAGATTTGGCTCATAAATGCCACAGAATTGAACAACATTGAGCGTTGCGCGTACTACCGCGTAATCATACCGTGGTAACTCGCCCGCGTGCATGTATGCACAACATAACCATCTAGCGGGGACGCGATGGTACGCCGCTAGTCTCTATAAATGAGAATTGATATATAAATCACATGTTGTAAAGCTTTTCAGCTTATTGAATTCAAACTTGGAACTAAAATGTGTGCAGTTTGAGCTGTTACAATCTCTTTTTATTTTTATTTATTTTAGTATTTTGTTCACATCTTCTTCTATTATATTCTGTAAATAGGGTTTGCCGACAACTAGTCTGTTGGATGATGCAATGGGTCACATGTAATGTCTTAACTTGATTTGACAGGGGTGTGCTTCTTAATCCAGTAAGTGTTAGATTTCAGATTTTACAATAATTAAATGACAGAAATATACACAAATGTAGAAAAAATGTGTCATAATTATGTTATTTGAGAGGAATATAGTTTCATAAATATGTGACAAATAACATGGAAAGGTAAATTTTGTTTAAGAACCATATTTCATATTTAATGTACATTTTTTACAAAATATTCTAAAGAGTTAATGTAATGTGACGTGTGCATTGGAAATTTATTTTTAAATGTTTTTAAAAAAGCATACAGCTATATGCTAATGAAATAAGCTCAGGTCTTCAAAATACCATTAGGTCTATATATTTGCACAGGGTGTAATATAAAAAAGTGTTGCTTTTTATGATACGCCCTGTAGTGGGGGGGGGGGGGGGGGGGAGGGAACGGTGCAATAAAGTAACTTTTATGCCTTAGATTGTAAGAAACTTATTTTGTAATGTATAGAATATGTATTTTATGGTTACAAGTTTTCAATTGAAGCCTCCGTAGTGCATTAGCATTGGCTTAATGTTTCCGACTCCAATTCAGATTTCACAAAAGTTTGATCTATTTTCACATGATTTTCATGAATGGAAATTATTTTGTAAAAATGACGTTTTAGGAAATGCTAAAACTGTACAGTGTGTATTTGGAAGAAATTGTGCAAATGCAAAATTATAAATCATATACTTTTATCTTTACTAAAATTCACAATATATATATATGTACAGGAGACAATTATACATAGGTATATAGTATTTGATATTTGATATTTTTCAACATAACATACACTAGAGCTCTAAATTGCACAATTAGCTTTTTGATACCGATTTCCAATTTTAAATTAGCTAACATAAAAGACCTGATGAGGAACTGTTTGTGTTCACTTTAACTACGCAACTCATGGACTGCGTGTATCATGCAATGTATAGGGTCATGTGTTAGAAGCTCGCCTCCTTTCGTGTTACACACAAATATTGGCTTTCGCAACATGATTTTAACTTTATACATTTATATTTGCTTGTATACCCCCTGAGGTATTAAAAGTATACATTTTCTGAAGGGAAATTGCATGAGGAAACCAAATATGCCATTGAAATTATAGTACGACCAAGGACTAATGGTATGATTCACGTTCGGAAAAATATCAGAGTTTTTTAATTTTTAATTTGAGATCCATATATTTTGTATACCTACCCCTATCATTATTTACTTTACATATTTGAATTCATAATGAAATTACACATCAGATGATATACAATTGTCAAAGGTTACTACGTCGATAAGGTAATTATACCGGCTAGTGAATATCTCCAATTTTTATTTTATATATATTTAGAATTTTCAGACATATTTGTTAAGGATGTACCCTTCCCTGATCTAAATTGCATTTCTGAATTCCTCTAGCTACAAGCTTTCCAAAAATGTATACTTTTGCTATCATAGGTTGAAAACTTTTTCTGTTAAGTCAATTTTTATAAATCCGGTAAATTGAGGCTGATTATTCATGTTGACTGTGTATAAGAAGAAAAACTGATGATCATGGTCTTATCCATAATTAATAATTAAGCTGTTACAAATAGTTGACAAGTCTGTTGAACCACATATTCTTTAAAATGGGACCAGAATGGTGTTTGTAACATTAGGGGATGACTAGTTATTGTAAAAAGAACAAAGCATGGGATTATCCCCATTGAGTTTGTACAGGCGGCACCCCTACTGGCGGCACCCCTTCCGGCGGCACCCCTTCAGGCACCACCCCTGGTCCCCAAACTTCAAACAGCTGTATCTCCCCTTCTGTATTAAGCTATACCAATGCCATTTTGCAGGCAGATAGCTTGCTATAGTATAAGGGCTTTAAAATGATACCAAAAATATTTAAGGAATATGACAGCATGAAACTAAAAAATGTAACAGCACCACCCACCACTTTATGTAGGAGGCGAGCTCATAACGTGTGACCATAGTAATGTGCTCATTGTTATGCATTCATAGCCAAACTTGTTATAACTGGCTGAGACTTGCATTTACTTGCATAATGTTGGGGAAAATTGTTTCCTTTTCACTGGCTACACTGTGCACATTTGTGACCTATCACATCAAAATGGACATGTTGGTGGCCCGAGTCAATTCTGAGTTATTGGTATGATTTGAAATGATACCTTGTTGAATGTTATCAGACTTTGTAATCACAAGATATGAATTGAAGAAGCATATTTTTGTCTATTATTTTCATTATATTTCACCAAATATATTGCCTTCTATCACAAAACTGTGTTTGCCGACAACATGTCCTTTTTGACGCGACTGGTCACATTTTATCCTAGGGTTGAAACATTGGTGTGTGATACACAGTGATATTAAAACAGCTTTAACTTTCATCGAACTTAATTTAATTGTATCTTGGGTGCTTTACAGCCTGGAAAATAGAGATAATTGATTGGCTTCATCCCCAAATGGCAAGTGTGTCAGGCTCCTCATATGCATTTATTTATTTATTTAAAAATAATTATTTGAATTGTCAGCACAGGGGCCATTAATTTGCCATTTTCAGAACAAAATCCTCTGCAACCATAGGTTGTTGTTTTACACTAGTCTGTTTCCTGATATACAATGGTGTCAAACAGGGGTGAATTTTGTACAGAAATACAGAAAGAGGTTTCTTTAAACCTTTAAAACTTTAAACTTAAACATTTTTAAGGTGAAATTGATTAAAGACCACTTGCAAAAACACCACTTTTCAATGCTATGCACATCGGAATACAAACTCCTTATATGGTCCTTCCAATCTAATATTCATGGAATGATACTTTATGGATGAGACGGTTGTAATTACTTTGATCACTTGTTATGACAGATTCTGCTAAAACATTTCTCAACATTTTATGTTTCAGGATGTGTGAATATTGCCCAGGGCTGCGCTCCTCTGGTAATTTGTTCATAGCTAAATAAAATAATCAAAGTCAATAACCTGTAGTCAGTGAGCTTAGACCATTAAAAATAATACTATTAAGTTTAATCATTCCTAGTCGCTGGACGACACTATTAAGATGTACTATCGGATGTAGACATATCCCATACGCAAGTATATGGGTCAACATATCGAACATGATGGAATGAAAGAAAAATGATATCAGTGAATTTACAGCCAAATAGTGGAAAGGGTAAATATTCTCACCGGAAGTTAAAATCTTTAAGAACAAAGTTATCGACGGGGAAAAAAAGTTATCGATGGAAATGGAGGATATTGCAATTTTTCTTTCATTTCATTATTTTCCATATATTAATGGTCTAAGCTCACTGGTAGTCGTAGTATGGTACCTATATGTAATTTGCCATAGTTATCTTTATGCAAAAGTGTTACAGTACCTTCCGATTATTGTATTATCAAACATATTATCTTGGTAAAAATGTTGCTTTCCAGTCAGGACATGTACAAAAAAAATGGTTCTATTGGTGGGTGGAATTTTGAAATAGAGTCCATAGGTTGCTCAGTTGGGCTTTTGTCAAAAATTCAGATTTATTTTTAAAGATCAAATTCAGCCGTGTAGAAAAGGTGTTATTCATTTTGTTGCCTTATTGTATCATTCATGTATCATCTTGATTACTTTCCCATTAGGCAAAGGCAACAAAACCACTTCTACTGGCCTGATGACCAACACTTGTTTTCATTTTTTTCATAATTTGTAACTGGAGATTCTTTTTAATCTTTGATAATTTCAAGAAGAAAAATAGAAGAAAAATGAAGAAACAAAAAGTAAAAACATTACAGATTTTTTAGTGTAAGGTCCGTAGAGGTTTTGTGTCACCTAAACGAACACCTCAATAATTCATTGAAAATCCCACCACCATTATTTCTTATGAAATAGTGAAAAAAGGGCCGGACTCAGGTTGTAGAGTGCCATGCAGTAATGTATTTTGTCAGCCTGTCGACTGTTTTTTAACCACTTCACTGCGGTATACAGACTTACATAATAGCTATGTGTGCTGATGGCAGAATCTCACGTAGACACTCTGTCAGATGCATGGTGATTTGATAGACAACATATTCTTGTGAAATTATACACTGATATTTATGATTTGAAATAACATACCAGTTCATATTTCAAGCTAGAACTGAAGTCTGAACACAATATATCCAAGATCGCGCAAAAAATATATCCCAATTTAACCATAATGTCACATTTTCACTACCTCCGAAATTCATATACACAACCACGCATATGAACGCAAACATGACTTTTAGGTGGCTATACATTATACAGCCCGGGATACATTGTATGTTAGTGAATAGCGCCATCCCTTTATAAATGTTATTTTCTTTCAGGGGTATCCGATAAAGCCATAATTCTGTTATAAATTTGGTTGGTGAGTGATTGAAGTAAAACAGCCGTCAACGCATATATTTACGGGCTCCACACAGAATGGAAACTTGCTCAACCTGTAGTATTACGGGCGCCACAGTCAAGTGGTTATAAATCCATTCATTTTGCAAGTCGATAGTGCTGTCTTTATAACACAACAATGAGTTGATCAATTTGGCCAAGCCTCTGAAATGCACTAAATGTGTTCACTCTCGAGGTAGCTGACAAGGAAAAGCTGCCAGATGTTATTTACTTGGTAACTTTAAACTAAACCCTGAGTGATATACATGTTATAAACCAAAACTAGCTTTGACCAGTGACTTTCAAATAAAAGGGACGGCTAAGCCGGTATTTTGTGTTGAAGCTAAGAATCGGTAAGTTTGCCCAGTAGAAACAGGCAGAACCCGCTAAGTATCAGTATTTTTGGTAATCCCAAAAACATTCACAAACCAGATTTGGAACCGGTAAGAAATGGCAAGAAACCCAATAGAAACAGAAAGGCAATTAATCTTGGCGGTGGCATTGTTTGGTATTACAAAAGGTCAAATGTCAATATCTATATTTCCCTCATTGTGCCTCATTTGGGGTTCATCTGTTTGAAATTTGAAATAAAATGCAAACAATAATTTGACATTTTTGAAGAAAAACACACACAAAAATCAAGCCTGACTGACCGAGCTTACATGAGAGGTCCAAAATTTGTAAAGACAATTATTTGTGTACAGCCATAGAAAAAGGGTGCAGTTGTCTCTCAAAGAAAACGTTGAGATCTTATGCCAACAAAAGGACCTTTTGGAAAGCTTCAAAATGACACCTTTGTGGTTATGATTGGATACTGCTTTCTGATTTAAGGAAGAAAAATGACTGTAAATTGTCTTTATATTCTTTGTTTTTCCATGCTTAATTCCATCAATATCTCAAAATGCATTTTACTGACAACTGCACCCTTTTGCTGCAACGGTACACATTTCCTATATGTCATATGGGTTCTATTTGCATTACTTTAACATACAATTGCTGCTGAGTGTGATAGAAGTATTACAAAGGTTGTATTCACAGTGAGATGTTATACTTGGTAGCTTGAAACCCTGTTACAAACAGCACACAGCAGCTCAAGTCTTTGGATCTTTCTGCATTTAAAAGAGGTACATTCAGTGAAACAAAACGTTTATTTTCAGGAGTTTAAAGAATTTTTAATAAAATACATAAATAAATACACATTGTATTATTTTTTCTTCTTCAGAATCCAAACAAAATGTTTATTTTCAGGATGTTAAAGAATTTATAATAAAATACATAATAAATACACTAAGAAATGCCAAGCTCGATCATTTTCACTTGAAAAAATTCTAAATAGTGAAAAACATTGTATTAATTTGTTTTCTTCAGAATCCAAAAGATAATTTATGTCCTGATATTGTAAAAATTCAGAAGATCAACATATTGATATCTGGTACCCAACACAATACTGATATGTGGCATCCCAAATACAGTATATTTGATTGGTGGTTTTATACAGTCCATTCAGTTTATTCTCTTAATTGATGTGGGAGTTTAAAGTGATGTTAACTCGCATGAATGAAGGGTGGCGGCGTTGCATTTTTGGTGACGGATCATCCATCTCTCTCTATTAACTCAACAACTAAATGTGGTAGAGCTATGGTGTAGGTGTCATTTGAATGCCTATTTATCTAGCTACATTGTGTGAAAAAATCAGGTATTTCTATAACTGTTTGGCTGAGATATGATTGATTATATTTCGAAAGTCAGGTGTGGCGGCGGTGGCGGTGGCGCTGTGTACAATCTCTATGGGGAATATAGAAAATGTTCCCAATTCTACATTCAATTTACAATAACTCGATCCTAATATCTGTATGGTACAAACATGATTTTGCTCTCATTTTATAGATTGTTTTATATTCTATAAGTTTCTGTTTCAACAAACGTGTCAACTATTACGTAACAATTGTAATCACGAATCGATTGCATTGTCCTTGGCTTTTTCCCTATTCGCTACACAGTGAACTTGCCCTCGAATATAGTAATTCATCGGTTTTACATACATGACTATAACAAAAAAAGCTATACAACCGATGATAGCAAAATTATACATTTTTGAAAGCTCTCAAATAGGGGAATTCAAATATGCCGTTTAAATCAGGATAGGGTGAATAGCCAACAAATATGTGTAAACTCTAATAAATATGAAATGTAAACGTTTGTGCTCATTCCCGATATAGTATATTTCAACAAGTTACCCTTGACAACCATTATGTTCTGATGGGTAAATTGCATGAGGAACTAATATGCCCGGTAAAATGATGATTGGGATAGGAATAAAAAAAATATTGAGCTTTAATCAAAATATGAAATTTTTTTTATATTCTTTGAACATTCTTAATCACAACATGTTACCATTAGGTCCGCTGCAAATTCCAATAACATATTTAGATTCCTTGTGAGATTACCCCTCAGAAAATATATACTTTTTATTGGGTAGAACAAATGTTATGGTAATTCGAATCTCAGATGGTGTAAAACATTAAAATCTGTACATGCAACGGTAAGGGTGTCGAGTTAAAAACACATGGCCTATGTGATGTGGTGTTTTCCATAGAAAAAAATCTACCTTCAATCAGTCAATCAGCTCAGATCAGATAGAACAGCATAACATGATTCATTGCGGGTTTGAGAAAATATAAGTATCTCTTTACTGTCTTTGGTATCATCCAGTAATTATCCAAGTGAGTCCCCATGAGGGCTTAGCACACAATTATTAATGTGAAATCCATACCAATGTGAAACCCATACCCTCGATAACAAGGATTTAGCTCGACAAATCATATTCTTAGCAAAAGATATAGGTCCTCAATGCCAAAGACAGTTTAGACTGAAATGATCATATGAAGTAATTGTATGATTCAGTTTTGTTACTAAATTTGTCTTAACAATATTGGACTATAGATATTTTTACAATGACACGTGACTATCGGCACAAGCTACCTTTAGATCGGATTCAGGTTGGAATATACACCCTTATTCTCTGAAATTGGCAATTTTAATGTCCTTAGTACGGGCCGCCTTATGGTCGAAAAAAGCAACCTGTATTCATGTTTTCTTTAATGCGGATGATTACAACATTATACCGGACTGGTCTCCCCCAGGATTTTAAAGGTCTGTCGACCATCATGATCACTGGCGGGGATGAAGTAACAATATTGTAACAATAACATATAATTAACCCCATTTGGGTACACTCAGTTTGCGTGGCACCATCATATGTGCCTTTTCTGGTATAAACAATTTGGCATGGTCATGTTATTTAAGGCTGTTATTTAAGGATGTGTAAACATCTGAGACAAAAAATTGTAAATATTTTACATCACTTTGTAAATTGTGAATAAGATTTTAATATTGTGGTCATTTATTTATTGGTCTAATTTTCTCATCAAAAATACTGTGTAAATTTGTACATTCTTTTTAAAAATTATGAAATTCTGCTGCTGCAAGTTTACTACTTTGTAAAAATATTGTACATGTTCTATGGCAATGAACGCATTAGAGTAACTTAATAAAGCTAACTGCCTTTACTCAAGGGAAAAACAATGCATTATGTAGTTGTGTAGTAATCTTGTAGAGTAGCCTGCTCTGATATTTTAACACTTTCTACACGGCAGGCGTCTGCAGACGACATTCCAAAATTTCACAAAATGTTTCAAAAATGTCAAAATTATTGGATTTCATTACCATATTTGGAATCACAATGAGAAATGCATTGGAATAAGTACAAGCATGCCTAGTATTGGTTCAGTAATCCTTGAGATAGGCATTGAAAGTTGTGAAAGGTTTCTGAAAAATCTGATTTTTATAACCAAGAGCCGCGTGGAAAGTGTTAAGGTTCTGTAATTAAGTGAATGGAGCAGGAGCACCGGATCGGTCGTCTGCAGGGAGGTGCTACAACACCGAAGGTGCGGTTTACATCATTTGTACAGGAGGAGCATATAAGCTAAAGAAAGTTTTCTACTGTGAAGGTTGGATAATAAGACACAGTGATAGCATCGAATTCAAAAGATTGAAATTTAGAGAGCTGTACCATTTACGATGGGGTAACATGTGATGCAATCTTACCATATGCTAAAACTTCCCTTTTGCTATATTTTTCAATATGTTGTCATCGTTTCTTCCATTATGTGTAAAAACCACAAAATGTACAATTGCATTGCACTCTACTAGATGAGATATGTTTGAAGAATTTGTCATTTTGACTATTTATCTATCGCAAGACAAGGGCGTAACTGCGTCATAGAATAATTGCAGCACATATCATAATTGTGCATGCCTACTCAAGGCACGTGGCATAGTACTCACACACATAGAAAGACAGAAGATATATAAATGTGCGTAAATGCTGCATCTGTAAGGTTACTGTCAGGAGGAAGAGAAATAGAGTATACATTTTCGTATAGTCGATGGAATTACGTATGGTTACATTTCGGTCAATTTTTAGATTTTTGCCTGTGGTTTTGAAATATAATTTACTTCCATACCCCAAAGAAACAAAATTAATGAATTGATCATTAATTAAATAATCAATTTGGCATGTAGCAAAGTTAATAAAATATTGTTTTTACATACCGACGTAACACTTATATGTCACTATGTATTAACACCAATGAATTGGCATTTTGTCCATTTTTACAAGACATGTTTGACAACTAGAAAATAAATGTAAGGCAATGTGGCTTTTAAGCTTATACAATGTTGGTCTAATGTTCGTTATCAAAACAACCATTTATCACTTTAGCTGTCACCCACCAGATTTATGCACCAAGAATGTAGGAGTAAGTGATTTCATGAACTGCATGAATGTCACATCATTAAACAGTCACTTAACATGTCGGTGTGTGCTTTAAAAAGCACTTTGTAAGAGTTTCATTTTAGAATCTTTGCACTTGACACTTGAAAGGATGTTTCACAATGAAGACCCCTTTTTCCCGCATTTTTTGAGATAACAGTCACACCAAATGGCCCTGGAGCTTGTTTTCATTATTAGCCAAACTCAGTGGTGCTATTTGATGTGAAGCGGGCTTCCTGTGACATCATAAATGCATTTAAAGGCATATTATGTGATCTTTTCCAGGGTCGCCCTCTATTCATTATTTTTTTAGAAAGTAGATTTTCTTGCAGATTTACACTTCTGATCATAAATCATCAATATATTCTGAGTTACAGAGCGACACGATTCCTAATTACTTCAAAATCATGGTTTTTAGAGTGAAAATAGAGTGAAAATAAACTGTTCGCTAGAGAACAATCTATTTTCAACTCTTAAAAAACATGATTTTTAAGTAATTAGGAATAGCATTGCTCTGTAACTGGGAACATATGTATGATTTATGATCAGAAATGTAAATCTGCAAGAAAATCTACTTTCTAAAAAAAAACATGAATAGAGGGCGCCCCCTGGAAAAGATCACATAATATGCCTCTAAGTATTTCATGTACGCATGTCATACATACACCCATCAAAATATGTAAGTTCCCCCCTAGCATATACTAGAATATTTCCGAGTATGAGTGACATGGCAATTCTGGCAAAATGGTCTGATTATGTGTGACCAAATTGTCAAGTCGCACATTAAATCAGACCAAATTGCCATGTCACTCATAATCGGACCAAATTGCCATGTCACTCATAATCGGACCAAATTGCCATGTCACTCATAATCAGACGAACTTGCCACACACATAATTATGATCTGCTTATTGATTTTCTTGAATTAACTGACTTAATTGTTGAACATCAGATACAAATACTTTGCCTCACTGAAACATGGTTTGCTGGAAATCAATCTGATGATTTTTGTCTTCAATCAATGACACCATCCGGTTATGACAGTGTCAATGTACCGCGTGGAGGTGGCGATCCCCATGGTGGAATAGCAGTGGTGTACAAAAAAGGCTTTAAGATTGCATCCAAGACAGACAACACTGATCGCCATATCAAGAGCTTTGAGTACTCTTCTATTGTTTTCACCTCCAGATCCAAGTGTTTCACAGTTGTCACTATATACAGACCTTGTCCATCAACTAAGAATCGCCTCACCACAGGAATGTTCTTTGAAGAATTTTCCCAGTTTATGCAGGATTTGGCCATTGCAAAAGGGGACTTAGTGGTAGTAGGCGACCTGAATCTCCATCTTGATATTCACGATGATCCGAGTACTCGAAAATTCTGTGATCTCATGAACGGTCTTGGCCTCAAGCAATCTGTTACTGGGCCTACTCATCGCTGTGGCCATACACTTGATGTTGTAATATCTCGCGATAATGATAACCTTGTTGGAAACACTTGCGTCTACGATCTCATTTCAGATCATGCCCTTGTTGCGTGCACTCTTTGTGTCCGTACACCTCCTGTTCCTAAAACTACTATTACTTCGCGGAAATATAGAAGCATCGACTCTGCCAAGCTAAATGATGACATCGTGTTGAGTAAACTTACCACTTCTCTTGCTACCACTGTTGATGCTACTGCTGATCAGTACAATAAGGTACTGACTGAGTTACTTGACTGTCATGCACCATCTCGTACCATAACTATTGTTCCTCGTGCTCAACAACCTTGGTTCAGTGACTCTTTACATCAAGCTAAACGTGACCGTCGTAAAGCTGAGCGAAAATGGATCTCTAGCAGACTGACTGTTGACTTTGAGATTTTCAAAAAGTTGAGAAATAAATATAATTCTGCTCTGTACAGTGCCAAATGTGAGTTCTATAACGGCAAGATTCTTGATTGTGGTAATGACTTTAAGTCAATGTTTGCAGTCATCAGCGACATCCTCAAGAACAAAAAATGCTCTTCCAAGCTACCTGATCACAGCTCTTCTTCTGAACTGGCAAATCGGTTTGCAACATATTTCACCAGTAAGATACAAACCATCAGGATGAATCTCACATCAAATGCTCCTGTGTCTTCTGAGATTCAATCAACCATATCCGCCTTGTCTTGGAAGGAGTTTAACACAGTTTCTGATGCTGAGATAAAGGACATAATTATGAAATCTCCAAGTGCCACAGGGCTTATTGATCCTATGCCAACATGGTTGATCAAGAAGTTACTTGATTCACTGCTACCCATAATCACATCCATCGTGAATATGTCACTTACAGAGGGAGTGGTACCATCTTCAATGAAATCAGCAGTCATTAAGCCTCTACTCAAGAAACAGAGCTTGGATTGTAATGTCTTAAAAAATTATCGTCCTGTTAGCAATCTATCCTTCATCTCGAAAGTTCTTGAGCGTGCTGTGGCTAAGCAGCTGAAGCAGCATATGTCTGATCACAACTTGCAAGAACAATTTCAATCGGCATACAAACAATTCCATAGCACGGAATCTGCTTTGCTGAGGGTCCACAATGACATACTATGTGCAATGGAGAATCAGGGTGTCACCGTGCTAGTACTTTTGGATCTTAGCAGTGCATTTGACACTATCGACCATGCAATATTACTTGCCAGAATGCAACATCGTCTAGGAATAAGTGGTCTCATCTTGGACTGGTTTAAATCATATCTTTCGGATCGGACTCAATGTGTGCATATTAATGGAAAGTCTTCTGCTCCACAACATCTACAATATGGCGTACCGCAAGGGTCAGTGCTTGGGCCTCTACTATTTTCCATCTACATTCTGCCACTTGGGGACATTATTCGTAGACACCAAATGGAGTTACACATCTACGCGGATGACACTCAAGTTTATCTGTCTGTCTGTCCAACAACTCCCAATGGTGTCAAGCTTGCTGTATCTAGACTTGAACAGTGTGTAAAGGACATCAATGAGTGGATGTCAGCTAATTTTCTCAAGCTGAATGGTGATAAAACAGAGGTCATTATGCTCGGTTTTAAAACCCAACTTGCCAAGATTAATCTCTTAAATGTGAATATCGCTGGCATCGACATACCTATCAAATCTGATCCTGTGAGGAATCTTGGGGTTATGTTTGACTCCGGTTTGACAATGGCAGCTCAAGTTGCTAATATTACCAGATCGGCAAGTTTCCAACTCAGAAACATCGGTAAGGCCCGGAGAATGTTAACCACGGATTCCACTAAAATTGCTGTGCACACATTAGTCACTTCAAGACTTGACTACTGCAACAGCTTACTAGCTGGCATAAGCAAGACTCTCATCACAAGACTTCAGAATGTGCAACGTACTGCAGCACGGTTGGTGATGAGAAAGAGAAAGTATGACCCTATATCTCAAGATCTTGTTCACCTTCATTGGCTTCCGATTGAGTATAGGATTGATTTCAAGATTTTAGTCCTCACATATAAATCTCTCCATCAACAAACACCGGACTATCTTGCAAACTTGCTCCATGTTCAGACTGGTCGCAGGTGTCTACGCTCCACCTCTTCTGCACCACATTTGGTTGAACCCAGAACTCACCTTATCACATTTGCTGATCGTGCCTTCTCATCCTATGCTCCTCGTCAATGGAACCGGCTTCCTGATCATATCAGAATTGCAGATTCCATCAACATATTTAAACGACTTTTAAAATGTCATCTTTTTGAACATGCTTTTGTAAAGTAGTTTTCTCTGTGGTACACTGTGCCAAAGCGCCTTAGTACAAGTTTCTTGGTTCTGGCGCTATATAAATTTCAGTGATTGATTGATTGATTGAAATGATGCCACACATAACTGTTTGGTAGATTCCCATGTCTGTGCACGAAAATCCACCAAGAAAATGTCTTAATTTATGGAAAAAAAATAGCCATAGCCAGTGAGATTTAGTGCCACTTTTTTTTCTGTATAAAAATTGGTAAATGGCACAATTTCTTATCGTTGCATTGTCTCAAGGCCAACAAATTAGGTATCAAAATGTGCCTAACAAGTTGGTGCATCCTTCTAGCTAACAATTATTTAAATCCATCAAATATTTTTGGAAATATTCTAGTATATGCTAGGGGGGAACTTACATATTTTGATGGGTGTATAAGAATACAAATTCTTATATAGTGAGAGTTCTATTGAGTGTGCTTTGGCTGTCATCAGGCAATTTGATTAGGTTTGGCTGATTTTTAGCCAATCATATTATGAGACCGATAATAGTTTAGGATGGGGCTTAATTCATACCTTCAGTGCGTATATTCATAACCAAGTGCGCCCTACACAAAAGTTGTCAGCGTTTGTGCTGTGCGTATAACGCAGAGTTGCTGTATGTGTGCGTGCTAAAGAACGTGATTATTAAACAACTCCCAGGAATATTGAGTTGTGCCACTTTTTAGGAAAAAAGATGCTTGTGTAAAAGACCTTTTGCTCATTTAATATTCAGTATTTACTAATTGACGTTTATATGAGCTTCAAGATGACCAAATTACCTTTCAAATGCAGTTTGTTTGGTCTCATTTGCTTTTTGATCCTAAAAATGTGTTTGATTAAAGGGGCACTGAGAGATACGTATAGTAGTGTGCCCTCATTGTTCCTGGAAATCAGGTTTTTTTTGCACCTGTTTAATACTGAAACCGTTTACCTTAATTTACCGTCTATTGTGTAAAATTTCACGCTTTGGTAATTAGATCAGGAATCAGCACCACTCACCACATACAAATGTCTATCTTGCACTATAATTCAACCATTTTCCCATAAATTATTAATCTTCAGGGTTCCTACATAGCTTATCTATTGAAACAATTCATTTTTTCCAAATTTCATTTTTCTCAGCAATCTCTTAATGCCCCTTTAAGTTGATAATAAAAAGTCAAATTTGTGCTATTTTATGAAGGAACACAGATGATTTATGTAAAAAAACTGACACAACTTTGATTTTGTTTGCTCGTGGTCAAACAAACATATCTTTGGATAGACTCAAGCAAATTTGACAAAACAAACTACATACGAAAGGTTATTTAGTTATCTTCAAGCTCATACAAACATCAAATCCAAATACGATGTTTTTAAAGATGAAAATGACACACTCCCCTAAAAACATCGTTTTCTAAAGTGGCACAAGCCCAATTTTGAGTGCTCTTGTTGATTAAACATATTTTCAGATTGAGAAAAGTAAACATAATCAAATAACGGAATTTGAAAGCCAACTAAATGATCTTTTAGATTACATCCAAATAATGAGTAATCAACGAGGGCAATGACGTGGAACATGTGCACCCTTTTTAGGGACACCCTGTAGATGAAATTGATGTTTGTCAAAACCAGGTTGTACTCACGTAAATTGATATTTTGCCCTACAATGTAGTTTGCACTTCTTCTGAATGGTTTAGATGCACTTTGACAGATAGATACCTTGTTTCCTGAGTGCCATGGTCTTTGTTAGTGATGTTGTTGTTGCTACTGTCAGTGGATCATGTGACTAAGTAATGGCGTAGCTACTACGGGGGGGGGGGGATTCCCCTCCCCCACCGGAAAAAGCCCTTTGTGCCCCGCCCCAGCCCTATTAGGCATTTCCTATTTTCAGGAAAAATTCTTTCCTAGGCCTAAACAAGGTTTATGATTCAATCATATGAGATATTTGTATGCTCAAATCATATATCATTTGAGATGTTTGTATGCTGAGATATTTTTATTTTCAAATCATTGTCATATAAGATATTTGTTGGTTTTTTATTGGTTTTTAACACTCTCTCAAATAGCCTTTGGGGAGGAGGGAAATTTACAAGCATAAAATTCAGATTTTTTTTTTGGTAGGGTTGTGCCGCCAGCGAAATTAAAAATTGACCCAAACATTTACCAATTTTGGGGGAAAATAGGCCCATATGTTTACCGGAAACCCACAATTTTCCTATATATTTGATCGATTTTGCTCAAATTTTTGTGAAAAACAGTAAAATCAAGGATTTTAGACCCATATATTTACAAAAAATGGCTTTGAAAAGTGGTCATTCATTTCCCAGATGGTGAAAATGGGACCCTTTTGAGATGGGAGCATTTCCCCCCCCCCCAAAAAAAAATGTCTGCCCCCTTCCCACTCCCCCCCCCAAAAAAAAAAAATCAATTAGTTACAATAAGACAAAATTTGACAATTTAAGCATAAAAAGGCTAACAAAACTCTGCGTTTTTCACACATTTTCTTGCAAAATTTAATAGGTTAAACTAGAATTTCATACCAAATTTTAGCATAAAACATATACATTTTGCACGCAAGCGTCCATTTTCATACCAAATGTGACAATTTTAGCTTAGAATGGCAAAAACAATTGCCGCACATCTTTTTTCTTCATGCCCCCCCCCCCCCCCCCCCATAAAACAATTTTTGCTCCCCCCCCCCAACAAAAATTATGATACTGGCATTGCCACTGAATCTCGCTGGAATAGAAAGTGGATCAAGCCATTACCAAAGAAGTCTTCTGACCGGTAAGACAAAACCGTCTAAACGTGAGTAACACAATGGATTTGTTTATCATTTAAATGTTCACCCAAGAGTCAATCAATGATCCTGATGAACTTATTCAAAGGAAAATGGCACTTTTAAGGCTGTTTCATCATGGTTTCATGGTGGAAAGCACTGTATGAAAAATTAATGGGCGTAACACACTTTCAGCCACAGGTAGTTTTAAGTCTGTGGGTTAAGGTTGTGGGTACGAGCCCCTGTTGGTGCCAGCGTGTTGTGTCCTTGGGCAAGGCACTTTACCGCACTTGCCACGCTTCACCCAGGTGTATAATTGGGTACTGGCATTAATTAATGTTGGCAAGTAAAACAGACTCGCTGTGCGGGAGGAGTGGCAACCCCCCACAGCCAAATATTACATGGGGGAGTCTGGCCCAAACGCTAATGAAAGAGAGATGGGCTCTCCGCACCTAAAGGGGCCTTAGAGATGTGTTGGAGGCTACGCCCTCAATTATGATAAAAACTGGGATTAGTATATTTATACAATTGTATTACATGTATGAACTTATACCTATAAGGATTAAGAAAAAATCAGCCCTCTTTGTACAACAAAACATTGATTCAAAAAATGCTGATCGGGCCGACAGACAGTATCCCCCTGCAGTATGCGTGATAAATAACTCGAACCATATTTGCATAGAGGGTGTTTTTCAATAAATAGCGATGGTATTGTTTTAATCAAGTTTCGCCGTGTTTATGTTAGTAGAAACAACAATAATGGCAATTTTTAATGTTCATCTTGAATTCTGAAGTAAATTTTTAAAAATTAAAAATGTCAACACCACTTGAAGCTCGGCGCGAGTCTTTACTTTTTTAAGTGGACATGAAACACAAGTTGCTTACAGCTACTTGAAAGATCAAACAGCCAGTTGCTCATGAGTTGGATGGAAATCAACTGTAGCGATTCAGGTATAGTTTTGCAGCATTGCAACCTGAAGCAAACTGTCCCAACTTCAGGCAAGTTGCTGCCTCATAGGGAACGGAAAACAACATTACGTCCAATAATCTTTCGTCTAAACAAATTTTGTCCAATCATATTTTGTCCTTTTTTTTGTTGTCCAAGCATTATTTTGTCCAAAATATTATCAGCCAAGCGATGAATTATAGTCCAAATGATTTTTGTCCAAAGTTGGCCTCAATACTTTTGGACCAAAAACAAAATGGACAAAAACTTTTGTATTTGGACAAAATGTACTACGCCCCATTTATACCTCTCTTTTTTATGCCGCAAATATTTCCAATCTACCTTGTAGCAATGCATTGCAACGTTTACACAATGTAACTCCAAAGTTTACATTGGTGAAATTTCCATGCCTTGAATTAGGCCAGCGTATTGCTGATTTGTGAAATGTTAAATAAGTCGCAAACAATTCTAGTTTTACAGTATATTAGTCCACCACACAGGGTTAAAAAACAAACAAAAATAAAGCAGATAAATTAATGAAAGCATTTGATATCCATATACTAACTATCTGCGAAGGGACGGCATATACTAACTATCTGTGAAGGGACGGCAGATTTCCCTGGTTGGGTCAATGGCCTGGATGGAACGTATAGCTGTGTTTGACAATGACGGAAACGTAACCGCATGTTTCCATGGAAACAAAGTGATTGCACTACCGTAAAAAGAACAACGGTTTTAACAGTACATTAATTTTCATGGATTTTAAATTAAAATAAAACTAATAGTGTACGAGGGTATCAATAATTTTGTGGAACAAATTCTTAACAGTTTTCCGTAAAATAAAAATTTGGGCAGGTTATTGCCACAATTTTGTTTTTGCAAACAGGTTAATCATTGTGAATATATAAATCTAGAATTTGTTTTTGAAATTGACAGTGAATTAAATCAGTTGTATTTATTACATATGTAATGCTGAGTATGAAATGTGAGCTAACCCAAAGATATGTTTGCTTTTAGCTTGGAGCTGATGATACCCTAAGCAAAGTTAGATAATCTCTGCTGTTTTATTGTATCGTCTTGAAATGATTATGACCAAGTTACGAGTGTAGATCATAGCACAATAATGTATGTGTGGAGGAGCTGTGTTAAAATGAGCCATAATTAGGCTTCAATATTCACACACCGGTGACAAAAATACCCACCCTATTCATCTGGCAGATCTCTCAGCTACGGTCAGGCATTTTTTATTTATCTATGTCTTGTCTTGTCTTGTCTTGTCTTGTCCTGTTCTGTTCTGCTCTGTTTTCAATTCATTTCATTATCTTTTTCATATTTGTTATCATGATTTGTATGCCCTCCCATCCCTGGGTCTTCTGATAGCTGTTAAACAATTTATAGCTCATTATTTCATGCATTATTGGGATACCGAGACAACATAGGCCTTTTTTGTTGTTGATAATTTTCAAAAGGTACAAAATTAACTTTATGATAGTGCTGAAATAAGATGAGGATGAGGAGATTCTTCATTCTTGTTTTAGGAGGGTACAGAAACATTTTTTTTTTAAATTACGGATGGCAACATTCTGGAAAGAACCCCCCCCCCCCCCCCCCCCCACTTTTTCTTGAATTTTCAAAGTAAGGATTGTTTGGATCAGGACAATCAAACATTTTTTGACCTAACCACAATGTTAGAACATATTGTTCAAACACTTTGTAGGTGTAATGTATTGTAAAGTGTTCTCCCTTCTCCCCCTGATCAATGTTGAATCCCACAATTTGTCAATCATCAGCACATGGCCTCGTAACATTGATTGGTGGGGGTGGTATGAAGAAGGGGAGATACTTCAGGATGCCATAAACAAGTTTCCATTTTCTTAAACTCAAACAACGTGCGTTTTCTGATACAAACAGCATGGTATAGAAGAGACGCGATTTAATCATCTAAACACTTGATGATTTATGAACTTGCATTACGTAACTTCAGTAACGTTTATCAAGGTAATTATAGGACCCGGAAAGGGACCACCCCTACTCTGACTTTGGGGGAATTGCACCTATTTGGGGATGACACGTGACAAACCTAACAAAAGGATAACCAAAAGGGATATACGGATGTAAAACACAAGGACACACATCACGTGATTGCAATCGATCGAATCGATAATCAATCAATCAATCAATCAATCAATCAATCGATCGATCGATCGATCGATCGACCGACCGACCGACCGATCGACCGACCGACCGACCGACCGACCGACCGACCGACCGACCGACCGACCGATCGATCGATCGATCGATCGATCGATCAATCAATCAATCAATCAATCAATCAATCAATCAATCAATACCATCAATCAATCAATCAATCAATACCATCAATCAATACCATCAATCAATCAATCAATCAATACCATCAATACCATCAATCAATACCATCAATCAATACCATCCTGCACCAGGTTCTTACAGTAGAAAATAAATTCAAATACAAAGGGGGGGAATCCTCTCACAAAAAAAATGAACTTAATAGAGCAAGTATTGTCCACTTAAATAGATTGTCCCTCCTTCATACTATTTACCTTCCTCTCTATTTCGATAGTATCACATTACCGATATTAATAACAGGAAGATGAGCTTCGCTATGAATCCTGGCAGTATTCGCATACTACAGAAGTGGTATTGTTTGCGATCCTGGCAGTATTCGCATACTACAGAAGTGGTATTGTTTGCGTGAATCCTGGCAGTATTCGCATACTACAGAAGTGGTATTGTTTGCGCAATAAATTGTTTGTGCTTTGCCTTTGAACTATTTTAAAAGCTTGTTTTTTTTAAAAATAGGAAGTTTATTATATAAATTTATACACAATCAATCAATTTTTACGTGCTATTATGTCGCGGTAGCTACTTGAAGAGCAAATAAGTGTGATATTTAATGAAGCTCAAAAATGTGCCCATATGTCAGTACCCTGATAGCTTTATAAGGCTATTACTGTCAGCACCTGGTGTTGTTTTGCAGTATAATCATCGGTTTGAGTTCCAGATGCGAGAGACGCAAGAGACAATATCTTAGTTCCCACCAAAGATGATTTTAAGGATATCCCACAATGCATTGCGGGAGCACCAGCCAACTAAGGCTTTTTCATATGATGCATTTGTGGAGCTCTTACGTTTTAGAAATAAGATAAAGGAACACTAAGAACTAATTTATTAATTGATGTAAATCTAAGAGCTCCAACGATGAATGCACTATGATACCATGATTTTGTGCATATGTCTATGCATGAGAACCAAGACGAATTGGAGACAAGATTAAGGGCATTTTGCAAAAAACGCAATGCATTGTGGTGGTATCTTTAAAATCTTCTTTGAGTTCCCACATTGCATGTCTACTCTTTTCCCCATGCAATATGGGCTGATAGTGACAAAAAGTAACTCCTAATAATAGAGCACTGTTAGATCTTGTCATTTCTTTCTTCAAGTCATGTTTAGCCAGGTTATTCCGGGGGAGGGGGACACCTAGGATCTGGCAGCTATGCATCCGCATTCCAGAAAAAATGTCAAGATTGCGCTATATGATGTCGTTGATGTCTCTCTAAATAAAATAAAAATAAAAATAAAGGGTGGTACATTTGAGTGCAGTCCATCAATGTTTAGGGTTAGTAATTGTTTAATACCCGTTGTGAATGACTATTATTTCTATGTTAGTAATTGTATAATTTGTGAGTGGAATAAAATACATGAGATTTGGTTTGTAGTTGTTACTTATTGACTGTTTGCAGTGAAATCCACATCATGATGCTTGTTTTTTAATGTTGTTTATTTAGGGCTCTTGCTCTTTTCAAACCTACTTGTTCCCTCAATAGCCCTGCTGCATTGTTTCAGTTTGCTGTTTCTCTTTTGTTTGGCGCCCTATAAATGCCTTGTATGTATGTATGTAGAGGAAAGCTTGAAGAAAGAGCGGGGAAAGGGCGATCCTTTTTTGTATATTGTTTAAAGGAGTGACAAAGGATCGGTGAATAACACCTCACTGAATGGGTACTTCCCCGCTCTTTACTCTACTTGTAAAAGGGCAAGAGCAATTACACAGTCAGTCCATGCAGACGCACACTTAGGTCCTGAACAGACCAGAGTCAAGCAAAATGCTCAGACCAAGCTCACAATGCTCAGATCAGGCTCAAAATGCTCAGACCAAGCTCATAATAATCAGACCAAGCTCAAAATTATCAGATCAGGCTCAAAATGAGCGTATGTTTCTAGTCTGTCTCACATTGAGTGCAAGTTACGCCTTTTGGGTCTGGGATTAGTGTTTGTGCTTTAAGGGCCTATATCAGACGAGCTTGGACGAACATGGATAGATATACATTACATGGAATGACACCCCCACCATGGTTTATTCTTGATACGAAATCAAAAGTGACCTATACAGTGTCATTTGATAAATAAGGAGATCAGATTGAATAATGCAGACCATTATAGCAAGAGTCAGGTACTATTCCTGGTTTTCCCCCATCAAAATTTACAATTTTTATAGCAAAAGAAAATCCATATTTTTCTCATTACCCCTGTCAAGTGTTAGGCTTCTGAGAGCACTGGGCCAGGGCCCATCATTGCGCAATAATGGAAAGGTATAAATGTTTTTCCAATAAGCTGGGGTTTTTTTTAAGCGTGACCCATGTGGTGTAAGGCATTGACTAGGGTTAATTATAGGTCAATAAATGCATATGTGTTGTTACGAGAGAAATTAGACAAAGCAATACATGTGCATTGATGCTGATGTGTGAATAATGGCACGACCCGGTAGGGGGAGTGCTATTGTGAGCATATCAACATTTGCGCAATTGAAATGATTTGTCTAATTTTTCTAGAATTTCAACATTGCATGTGTTGACCTCTTAGACACCTTCAATGTACTCCCCATCATTTAGTTTCCTCCTGTCTTATTGGTTCGTAACTACTAAGAGATATCTGGACTGTAATAGCACTGAGAAACTCGTTCATGCATTTGTCTCTTCTCGTCTGGACTCAAATAACAGCATATTATATGGACTTCCAGCTTCTCAATTAAGCAAATTACAGCGCATCCAAAATGCCGCTGCCCGGTTGGTAACCTTGACAAAGAAGCGTGTACATATAAGCCCAGTGTTAAAAGATCTTCACTGGTTGTCTGTGGAGAGCCGTTTTGTTTTTAAACTTATGCTTTTGACATACAAAGCACTAAATAACCAGGCTCCAAAGTACTTATGCGACCTTATTTCCAGCAAGGAACCCACACGCACTCTTAGGTCAAATGCATCTGTCATCTTACAACGGAGGAAAACTAACACTGTCACCTACGGCCAAAGATCATTCTCTCATGCATCTCCTGATGCATTGGAACCGGCTCCCATCTCATGTTAGAAATGCCACATCACTGCAGCAATTCAAGAGCTCGCTCAAGACTCACCTCTTTCAGCAAATGACTTTATAATGTTTTGTATCTTTGTTCATATTTTGTACTTTTTTTGTTCAGCGCACTGGGGTCTTGCGACGGAGTGCGCTTAATAAGCATGGTTTATTATTATTATTATGAATAACATACAATTATTAATGTTATGAAAAATAATACTGTTTTATAAAATACCATAAACACCTTATGATTATACATGTAAAAAAAAGAAAGGGAGAGAGAAAAGTCAACAATTTTATTTATCTCATTTTATTAATAAATGACTATACACTATTTGTTCGTTTGGTTCTTATTATTAAAACAAAACAAAAAGTAAATAATAATAAATTGCCCTATCTTAACACATCTCTACATTATGTGAGATTAATTTGGCAAGATTTAGTTAGCACACATTGGAGTTACATAATCATAATGATGTTACAAATATTACAGGACGTAAGATAATACTGTTGTTTCGTCTTATAGAACGGACTGTAGTCATTGCCATAATCTTCCACAATAGGAATGCAATGCTTAGGCGAGGAAAAAAATCCCTGTTTTACGGCCCCGACTGTCCCACTTTTTTGCATTTTTCAAGATTTTTTAAGATTTTTTTTCTCAAATCATGTAAAATCAGCCGTTTTTGGCTGAAAATCTGTCGAAAATTGTTTTTCACTAATATTGACATGTCCGTCCGCCCGTAAAACAGGGTGTGTTTTTTTCGTCGACTTATCGCTAAAGATCATGAATCATATCATATGGATAATGATTTCACTGTTAATATAGTTAGATTTTGGTAACAATCCCTTGGACATTTCATAACATTACCTGTGTATGCCCACAATATGATAATCAGAGATGCAGTCACCTCGAGGGTTTAGTGCAACAAAGGGCTATCTACAATAGCTGCCACATGTTATATATTAAGGATGCTTTAAAGATATGCCTTTATGAAAACACAATCTAACAAATGGCAGCCATTGCATATAGCCCTTTGTTGCATTAAACCCTCGATAGTGTACTAGATTAGGGACGCTGAATCAAGACTATAGGTGGACTAATAAATATCACCAAAGGTCACACACCATTTTATGTGAACAGACAATACTGATTTCTGTGTCCTTTCATAATGCAAATGCAATGTGTATCCCACATTAAAAGTTTTCAACATATTATATGAACAGACTTTTATGAATTCTGTGACCAGTCACAATGTGAATATAAAAGGTTATGCACCAAATCCTATACATTTACTATGGTGATTTCACTCTAAAGTGGAATGTTACTGTGACCTTTTACAAGGTATCATGATAGGCCAGATTTCAACCATGTGATAGTTTTTACTATCATTATGGCTGGAAAAGAATGATATGATACATGATATAAAACAAATATTGAATGCCTTTTGCTTGTGCAATAGTAAAACTATATCACTCGGTCCAATTTGGATTATTCCATTACACTCGGCTTCGCCTCGTGCAATGGCAAAATCCAAATTTGACCTTGTGATATAGTTTGTACTATCACACACTCAGGCATTAAATATTTGTATACCATAACACATCATTCCATGGACTATATAACTATAGTGGTTTCACTGTTAAGTGGAACAAATATCCTTTTACAATTTGGACACAATGCATGTCACATCCTGAAAGTGCGTATACAATCTTACATGAGGTGACAAAAAAAGAATGAACCTCTTAGGTATGGTCGGTTGGGCGTTTCCAACATATGTGTAAAAACAGAAATGAACTTTAAGATGTTTAAAAAAATGTGTTAGTCGGGCCCCTATAACAAGTGTTTTTTCTTTGCCTTAGGCGATGAAAAAAGAAACCCTGTTCTATGGGCAAACAGACCTCACAAGATGGGTTGGTCGGTCGGGTGTTTTTTAATTTTAATTTTTAAAAAACTTTTCCCTGTTGAAAATGACAGTAAAAGTCAAACAAATGTGTAAAAATGTGCAAACACATTTGGGTCTGTATGCATTTGCATGTGAATTTTTTCAACAATTTCTAAAAAAATGGATCTGTTGGGCCCGTAGAACAAGGTTTCTTTTTGACGTCGCCTAAGCCAGCTATACTCAAACTTATCATATATAATTAGGCAGGTTGTTTCTGTCAACAAGTGATCCATGGAACAATCATCTATAGAATAAAATGTAACACATATCATGACTGTATTTTGCCACAAGATTAGTTAGTAGTAGCTTTAGTATAATACCATCCACCATGATATAATGAACAATGCATAGACATACAGTAAACAATCAGGATGGATGGTATTCAAGGTTTGGTAAAACATATGCAGATCACTACTAAAAGTCGCCTTCAAGGAAATAATGTACTTTCGGTAAAAGGTCTTTAATAAAATACAATGCATCACTATGGTTGTCATGGGTGGGACACTTCATCTTGTAAGTGATGTATGCCTGGGACCTAAACAACACTTTATCCACCCTTCAGAATCCCTAACAAGGCATACTTAACCGCCCACTTGCCTTACATAAGGCAAAAAAACAAAACTGTTTGCTTGCCCTCGTTCCAACCGACCGTGTACTTTTTTTCTTTTCTTTTTCAAAAAATTACATTTCCCCCCCCAAAAAAAACCTTTTTAAAGTCATGTATATGACCTTGATTGACCCCCATGTGACCCCATATGGGACATACAAGGTCCTGTTTTGGACTTAGACTATGAAAAAATGTTTAAAAAATATATTTCTGGTATTCAGGTACCTAATTTGGAAAAGCAAAAAAGCAAAAAAAAGAAGACAGAAATCCGACCGACCCTACTTTTTTTTGGCCTTTAGTACACGTGCGCATGTCATTGGTTAAGGATTCTCAAGGTGACTATAGGATAATCAAATTCACAGTCATAATGTAAATGGTGATACGAAGGGAGAAGCGGGTGTTCTCAAATATTTGTGGTAGATATGAGTGACTGGAAAATGAAAATGTACACACATTTTTTTGGGGGAAAATCTAAAAATCACTTACATTTTTCTTTAGAATTTCATGAACTTTTGACGATTTGTTTTGGGAAAATTAATCCACTAATTTGCCAAAAACGGATTTGAAAAGTGGGCCATTTCATTAACAAGGAGGGTGACTATAAACGTAGGATGTTCATGTAACCAGAGTGGATGGGGAATAGATGTAACAAATAAATACGTTTGACATAACAATAATAAGGTTGGTCTATAAATAACTAAAGCCGGTCAACCGGCCCGATTTTTCTTTAACAGCTGTCATTGGCCACACCCTAGTTTTGCCATGTGTAAACCGCAATGATTTGTGGTTTGTAAATGTATTGCATGGTTTAGGGAAAACTAAACAATGTCAGGCAGCAGAATGCATCAACTGTCAACTGTCAACAAAATAGAACATTATGGCAACATTTTTGCACATAATCTCCTTTTTTCTTCCTCTTTAGTTTGTTGTAAAAAATGGCTCAGTTGAAAGCGGAATGGACATTTTAATCACATTTATATATACACGCATATAAATGTCTCTAAAAAGTAGTAGGGCAAGTATGGTAAGAAATTTGATTATAGTCAGTAATATGCAATTTTGATTTACAGTTAGAAATAGTTAAATAAAATACTGCAAGTCACGACTTGCTTATCCCCCTGGCTGGGAGATCAACTAAATGAGGTCAAAGGTCATATATGGGTCATGTTCCCCCCCCCGGTGTTAATGTTTCTTTTCTCCAAGTTTGAGGTCAATCGAGCAACTTTAACGATTTGACCTCTAGATGACCTTTGACCTCAGTGCCTGATATTGGTCTTCCGCACTACCATACAAACCCATGGACACAGAGAAACAACACTACTCCGCATAATTGATAGAGCTATTCAATTAAATAACCCCATTGTTCAACAGGCAGGGGCGATCCTCTCAATAAAGGTTTGGTTGGTTGATTAAGCCTTTTTTGGGTAATTTCAGTTTCAATACATTTTTTAATGTATCAAAATGTATCAAGATTTCTCCATAACAAAATTATCCCCCCCCCCCCCCAACATTTTTTCCCAAAAAAATTGATAAAAAACCCCAGTCAATTGAGGAGTGATGGGCTATTAAACTTAATTGCATGCCTCCCTCAATTTATCTATGGTTTCCTTGTCAACAATGATAGCGGACAGGTCACATTATCTGTCCAATAAAACAATAACATTGGAATGAAAAGTATAAGGAAACACAAACATCCATGTAAAGGAATGACCAGTAATCACACTACAATTGTCTATTCCCTCATAGAGCTGTAAGCCTCTATGCACCGAAAAGTCAAGTTTCATAGCGCTATTATTATTATTCATAGTGTCTCTACCTTGCTTCTGGAGCCTTTCTGTCTTCCAACCCCATCCCAAATAATACAATCTATAAGGGTGTGCTGCACTATTTTAAACACCAGTCCCCTAGCTTAATGGTTAATCTTTATATAGCCAATAGCAAATCAACAACTGAGCTGTTTATACTTGATCAAACATAAGTCCCTTGTCCCTCCTATCTCCCCTCCTCAGTCAACTATTTGTCACAGCTTATAAATGCCCAAAGGATAAAGTGCTACATCAGCAGTACTAGGTGTTTCTTTTAAATGCTCTAAGTGAAAAAGTAGTGAGTATCTTCAACAAGTAGTCCCGCCCCATCTCTCTTTGCCTTCCCACATAAAAAGTAGTCCCGCCTCATCTCTCTTTGCCTTCCCACATAACAAAGTAGTCCCGCCCCATCTCTCTTTGCCTTCCCACATAAAAAGTAGTCCCGCCCCATCTCTCTTTGCCTTCCCACATAAAAAGTAGTCCCGCCCCATCTCTCTTTGCCTTCCCACATAAAAAGCAGTCCCGCCCCATCTCTCTTTACCTTCCCACATAAAAAGCAGTCCCGCCCCATCTCTCTTTGCTTTCCCACATAAAAAGTAGTCCCGCCCCATCTCTCTTTGCTTTCCCACATAAAAAGGGTTAACAAGCATGTGGCGATATCAACATTCATCACAAATAGTTAAATATATTACACATTATAATACAACACTATAATAGGTATGCCCTATTATACATCAGAAATAGTCACAAATGTAGTAGTAATAGTAGAAATACAGTTGTTGGCAAGCTAGTAAATATTTTGTACATTGTATAAACTGGAAGCGTTTTGATTTCTCAGGCCAATTTCTGGTACGATTACGATACAGAAGAACAATCTTGTGCCTTTGTTTTAGTTTTCAATAATACTGTACAGAATAACTTAATCAACACTGAGCAGAATTAGCAATTTTAAATGTTACAACTTATTTTAGGGTGGATTTTCTTTGTTTTGTTTTGGCAATAGTGTACTTAATGCCCAGTCATACAATAAATAAAATAAATGTTAGTTTTTATATAGTGCTTTATCAAATTAATTATGCTCAAAGCGCTTTACATTTATTCCGCTGCTCAGTATAGGATACATCAGAATCAATTCGCTTCACTTAGGTTATTGCTGCATATCTTACAAATTCTGATAATGGCGCGTATTCCTATCAGACACTTAGATTGAGATGATCCCCAAACAGCCACCCATTTTACACCTGGGTGGAGAGAAGTAATTGCTGTAAAATGCCTTACTCAAGAGCACAACATGTTGAGCGTTGGGCGATGAGGGCAATGCTTAGTTCAGACATGAAGGTAGCATGTTTGCCCCCACCACATTGTAGTTATGCATCTAGTATCATTCAGCGATCACTTGAATACGTACTGACGCCACCTACCAATTTTGAGTGGAGACAAAGGATAGGCTAAAGTGTTATATTGCATTCATCTAATTTGCAGTGACTTCAGAGCATATTTAGAGAATGATTGCACCTCATTTATGCTTGTGATTGTAAATCGTGGCACATGCACATAAATGCTGCTGCATCGATTTCTTAACGGGTTCCACGCGGCTATTGGTTTTACCATACATATACAAAACAGATTTTTCAGAAACCTTTCCCAACTTTCAAGGTTTATCTCAAGTATTACTGAACCAATACTAGGCATGTTTACTTATTCTAATTCATTTCTCATGGTGATTCCAAATTTGGTGACGAAATACAATAATTTTGACATATTTGAAACATTTTGTGAAATTTTGGAATGTCGTCTGCAGACGCCTACCACGTGGAAAGTGTTAAGTACGCTCTGACATCACTGCACAGTGTTAATGAATGGAGACAGGAGACATTGATAGGAGAATATTCGCACATTTTGTAAAGCTGGGAATAAGCTCATTTTAAATCCATCCATAAAGGTATTTCTGTGTATATTGCAGCTATTTAGGGACAACATTGTCTTGATGAAGCAAAACAAATTATAATTTTAACCTCTACTATATCAAAGTTTGTTTCACCATGTTGTGACACCCAATATAAAAAGCCATGCATAGCTTACACTTTAAAGAATTTACGATAGTAATCAAAAAAGCACCTTTACAGATGACAAGCAGTATCTCTAGAACTAATAGAAAAGTAGAAAATGAGATGCAAATGGTATGTAAAAGTTTGTAGCAAATGTGTAAACAAGCAACAATTGAATGTGCTTTGCATTAAGGATGAGAGGAATGTACACCATATCAGAGAGGTTTTAGCACTAATCACCATGGCGTAGTTCAACAACACATATCGTCGGCTACATTACATACTGCGCTATTTGATGTAACACTTTTTACAAGAAAAATATTGTCACATAGAGATTGGTTGAGATCTGTAAAATTTTAACTTTTATCATCATTAATTAAAAGATTAGTATACAGATTTCACCAAAATAAAAATCTCAAGGGTCTTCTTGATAAAGAGAGCATGTGTGGTCCAGTGGAACAGCACGGGACTTGTGTTCATGAAGTTGTGAGTTCTAGCCCTGCTGTGACCAACTTGTTTGAATCCTTAGGCAAGATACTCAATTGCCTCAATTGATACTCAATTGTCTCAATTGCCTCGTTAACCTAATCAAGATTGGGTAGCTGTTAAGAAGTGTGATATTACAATCTAAATGCTGATATGGTTGTGTACCTAGCCAGCTGCAATTAGAGGAAGCAACATGATTGCAGAGCTACCAACACCACAATCTTACATTACGGTTTATCGCAAATACCGGATTTGTACATTTTGCGATCCCACAATGCATCAGAAAAGGATAATCAATTGATTTTTACCTATTTGAGATAAACCTTATCAGGAAGATTTGGCCCAGGAATCAGGAAGATATTAAAAATTATAAAGAATCCTATGGGCAACCAATTACAGAAATCAGGAAGATTGATAAATTTATTCACTTTAACAAACAGGGGAATATCAAAACCATTTTCAGGAAGTCTTCTGCAGAATCAGGAAGGGTTGACACCTCTGTGAATGTAACAATTTCCTAATGTCAGCATATAATAATAATGGCAATTGTGCCTGGAGCGTCCTGTAGGATGGATAAGTGCATATATAAACCAACATTATTACGCTATTACATAAAGAAACCCTTTTTATGATAATTGATCAAGCGATTGTTTTGATTAAAGTAAAATCTATATATGTGCGGTGCGTTAAATAGACTAGATCTGTGAATGATGTGCTTTTGCGGTGCATTAAATAGCGCACTATGTGATGCGACTGACGATATGTATTCCTGTAAGACCCTACAGTTTCTTGGTACATAGACTGATATACACACTATATGCAAATTATTTCTGGGTGGATATTGCTAATATGGCCATCTATACACTCTTGAGGTTTTAGCACTAATCACCATGGCAAAGAACTGAACGCCCAGAAGAGATGTCAATGCATGGGGTACAATAGCAATACTGAATAATCTGATAATTAATCCAAGCGATCGGTATTGTACTCAATCCATGCATGTCTCCTTCTTATGCAGATGATGTCTGAAGGTTCCCCTTGTCACTCCCACTGTAACGTTAATGCTACTACACCTGCAGTTCATTAAACAATGTATTTGGTCTAAACACACAATTGGCGAACAAAACATTGTAAGTCGACCCTTGGAATGAATAAGACTATACCACATGCAGTCCTGGAATGAATTCTCTTGAATAACAGCTACGTCATTGTAAATGTTTGCGTTAAATCAATAAATCATAAATCATTTAAAAAACAACCCAATAGCCTTGTTAGTCGACCTGGAAGCGTATGGATAAGATGCACCATACTACAGCTGACACATGTACAAAATAATGTTTGTCTCCCTTTTTCAGTCAGGGAAAAAAACTTTGGAGATACATAGTAAAATAATTTAAGAATTCCCGTCACCTATTGCACTGAAGCGCAACAGCAAGCACCGGGTACCGGTGGTCACACATATTGCCACGGTTAAAACTTAACAATAATTTTTTGGTCTTTTTCTGTTTTTACTATAAAATTGTCTTTCTTAATAACCTAAAAGCGGCTTTCTTAATGGCCACGATGGAATGAATGTCAAGAGATGTAAATCACTTCACTTGCACAAGTTTGAGCTGTAATTCTCACATAAATGTTTCAAATCTCTCTTGTGCAAAACAACTTGTAAATTCTGACGAATATGTATTGTCAACAAAATTTGAGAAAGCGAAAAAGGATCATGTTAAATTATCTGATCGATAATTCATTATAACACAATCTGGTGGAACAGTCGTTATCTTTATAAGTGATAGATGGAACTTTTTCAAATGTAAATTCAAAAAAAGATAGACAGAGAGAAGGATGTGATTTCCCCTCATTGTATACTTAAGCCGATTCAAAATTAAATTCACAGATGGGACACAATTTTTTAACTTATAATTACAACAACAATATAAATTGCCACATTGCTGACATTAGATTTTTTTACCGGACTAACAGAGTTGTTCAAATTGAGCTGTATAATATTGAGGAACCAGCCTCTTTTAAACACACAAATAAAAACTCATATAGTAAAAAAATATCATTTGTTTTGCATAAATGCATGACCAAAATACACTAGAAGCTAACTTGTGCTTCAACAACAATGTACACTTTACCCATTGGGCCCTGACAGTGCCTTTGATTGAATAATAATGTGACATGATGATCCAATTTACCAATCAAAATAGAGCTTCTAGATCGCGCATGGACACTTTAACCATTGCGGGCTAACAGTTCCTTTGATTGGTTTAATGTTATATAACAATCTAATTGACAGATCAAAATTACCACACTATATACCTCATGAAACATTAAAGAATAATCTCTTTGCATTTGTCAAGCAGAATATATCTAAGACATGTCCTAATTGGCTAGAACCAATGACATAAGCCTATTCTCAGCCAATCAAAACAGGTATTAGGGCCCAATTACCAAGTAGTGCACATCAAGAATGACTGGTAAAACTTCCACATCACAAGTCGCTGAGGTGATTTTTGCAATTACTCATTAAGTGATTTACAAATCTTGAAAATCTGGCAGGCAACCCACAGGGTGGATGGATGGGTTGAATATTACAAACTGCCTTTACAGCTATCCAATTGCTTACAGATGGTCTTGAAGGTTGGTCTTTCCACAGGATCCTCACTCCACGACTGCTTCATGATGTTGTATACATACTCTGGGCAGCTTTCTGGTCGTTCCATCCGGTAGCCCTTCTCTACGTGTTGGACAACGTCTGCTAGAGGCTATATTTGTTGGCGAAATGATAAACAAAACAAGATTAGTATTGAAAATGCATATCTAAAATCATCATCACAAAATATACATATTCAGCATCTAGTGTTCCATTTGTAGAGCACGTGTGGTCTAGTGGAACAGCGCAGGTTTCACGATACAAAGACTGTGAGTTCGAGCCCCGCTACGGCCAACGTGTTTGTATCCTTGGGCAAGGTACTTAGTCTCAATTGCCTCGTCGACCCAAGCGAGATCGGGAAGCTGTTAGGGAATATTACAATCTAAGTGCTGATACAATTGTGTGCGCCTCGGCTGCCCGTGTAAGTGAAGCGAAGTGATTCTGACGATTTCCTAATGGCAGCAAAAAATACCGTGGTTCGGAAGTCACGTAGAAATGGTGGTCCCGTGCATCGGAAGAGCAATACCCGAGCACGTTAAAAAAGTTACAGACTCGTTCGCAAAGAGTAGGGGATCATCCCGGTCTGTATCTGTTCACACATCTTTCGGATGAGCGCTACGATCTCGATGTAGCAGCGCTATATAAATACCAATAATGTATGTATGTATGTATGTATATTAGACTGGGTCCCTGCGTCCCTCTATATGGCCGCCATCTTTAAAAATGGTAGGCCAAAAAGAGGGATTGGGAAAATAGTACATCCAAAAAGTGTGCGGTTTCTCATGGAATTCCTTGTGTATTTAGCATATATGAATATGCAAACCATCCATCTAGCATGCGCATTTGCGCCCAGCAACATCAGAAATACCACCCGATTGGTCTAATTCAAAAGCACTGCATAGAATGATTATCACGCCGCGCCACGGGAGGCAAATCGTGCAGCCTATTGCATTATGCGGTGTACAATGCTGCAATCTACCGGCGCACTGTGGCGTGATGGTGTGTGAATAAGCTAATGTAAATTCAGCAGTTTATCAGTGCACACTTTTGAAACTGTATTTTTTCCAATCTTCACATGTAAGCATCCTCACAGGAGCCGTGTGTAAAGCACGGAAGATATGAAGGATCGAATCTAGTGTTCCATTTGCTTGGAAAGTTATGTAAGACAATTCTGGTTTTTCAGTTATGTCTGATTTCTCAAAATAAATAACAGTGTAAGAAGATTCCATAAATTAAAACTTACAATATCAAATAATTAGAAATTATCCCTCTGGTGCTAGTTATATAGCACTTTGCTGGAAGTCAAACTGCCCACAACTCCTCCCTTCCTGCCTCCTCTACAATCTTCTCCCACCATGCCCCTCAGGCCACTCATACAATTATAGTCAGAATCCCACCCCTACCTCCTACCCTTCCATCCCCGTCCCTATGGTACTACAATTCTTTCTACAACTTACCACTCTTGGGTATGGTACTCTTCCATAAGAGTACAGCTCCCATAGTAAAATACCAAAACTCCAAACGTCAGATTTGTTAGAAAATTGCTGTAAAATGATTTAAACAAAATTAAATTGATTAATTTCCATTTATATTGTAATCTGTGTTTATACAGACACACATAAGTGTGCATAGCTGCAAACACGTACTGCACATTCCACACATTCCATTCGAGTGGCCTTTGCGATAAAACTTTCACTTTCTTACTTTTTGTTCACAACATCAATAAGGTTAAACTTACTTTCAAAAAACTATCAGGATGCACTACAGCATGAATCAACCAAATCAAATTGTTTAGTTCAAAACTGCAACCAAATTTGGATTGTTCCATTACACTCGCCATTGTCTTGATCACTCACAGGCATGCAATATTTTAAACTAGTATTGACCGATACTAGAACACCCAGTACCATTTGATTTTGATGTGCTTTGGAGGGCTATTGCAATGTATGTCCTATTGTCCTTACAGGTGCTCATATCTACCAATAAAGTGTGCATCCCACATGGCTATTACACTTGCAGCTACTAATGATGTCTCAGGTAGGATCGGTCGGTTTATTATAAACAAATCAAAATGTTTTTTGAAAGTCAGTTTTAACCTTTTTTTAATTTGAGACTTTTTTTCTTCCTTCTTGCACACAGATAAGGCCAACAAAAAAAATGTTTGGTTGCCCTTTCCCGACCGACCGTTAATATTGAAAAATCTCGATTTCATGAATATAAATGCTTACGAGATGGTGAATTACGGTTGCTGTTCATTTAAAATGTATTGCAGACACATATTCTTAGGCCATATATATTTTATTCCTCTCTAGGAGCTTCTAGGCTGATGCTAAAAGAGCAGGTACATGACAATCGTAAACATAACATTTCACCTCACATGTTTCGCTCGGGCAATTTTAATAAAACACCATATGCACTACATCAAGTTTATAGATATCTGATTTGTCTGTAGGCATGCGACCGTGACACGGTTCAACCGTGTATCGCACATATAACCCGTGGCCTGTAAGCAAAACACAGTATACGAAAACACGAACTAGATTTTACAATTTGAACTGACACATTTTCAAAATTAAACACAAGGAAATACAAGGAAATTAATGGATTATTAGCCGCACTTCGATCGCTTGAGTCACGATGGAAATACGAAAGCGCCATTGTTATACGATTCCTTTTGTGCCCATGGTGCACCGAAATATTAAAATGTCCAGACGGATGCGGCCGTTCCCAAAATCATTTTTATTGGCTAGCATCAAAAAAGTGACGTCATGATTATAAAATTCTCCGACTTGCGCAGAAATCCGCCATTTTGTACCGATTTTAAACCGACAGAAAAAATTCTGCGCAAGTACGTGTAAGGTAATGTTTTTTTTAACTCTGACGAAAATGCAATATTAAATGCCGATACTTCAGGATTTATGATACTTTTGCTAGTTATTTGAAGATGAAACTCAATCTTTGTAGGTTTGGCTTTGATGCTACGTGATCAGAGATCAATTAGGGAATCTTTTTGCGTCACACTTTTGCTAAATATTTGTGCATTAGCATCGCAAAGTCTTCAAAAGTGTTTCGCATTTCGCGATGCTACATTTGGTTAATGCACTATGCAGGTTATTGCTGGGCTTGAACTCTACTCCCGGTGTGTTTGAGGAAATTCACGCAGAGTGAGACTTACGGGATACGGGTACCTGTTACACACACGTATAGAATGACCCGTGTCACGTAAGAGAAAAAACACGGGATAACCCAACACTATTTGTCTGAGTGTGAATTGTTTGTGTAAGAAAAGATTGGTAATGTATGCAAAAATCATGTAAAATCCCTTTCATCTTCCATTTTACATTTGTAAAAACACTTATATTTCCAAATAAAAACATATTTAATTCACTTGAAAGTGTATTTTTGGCATTCTTTGACATCTAAAAAAAAAAAAAAAAAATTGACCTACCGACCCCCCAAAAAAATTGAGGTGAAAGGGCAACCAAACTATTTTTTTTTGTGCCTAACTATGAGCCTTACAATGTGTGCCTTCTGGTACTGTACTATAATATTAACAAATTATAAGATAACATACTGCTTTTCTTAGTGCTTCTGGAGATGTCCATTTGATGGGGAATTTCCCGCCTTCTTGATTGAGCGATGCTTCTCTCGACAGTCCGAAATCTGAGACCTTCGCGACATCGTGATCGGATATGAGGATATTTCTGGCGGCTAAATCTCTATGTACAAGACTTTTGTCCTCTAAGTAAGCCATTGCTGAAGCTATATCACTATGAGAGAAAATGCACACACTTTTGAATAAGATTGTAGGTCATTACTTATTGGTATTGGTCATATTTTATTTTTACATAAAAAGAAAGTTTATTGTACCGGTTTTATTTTATTTTTACATAAACATTTGTTTCATGAGCAAATGGCCTTCCAAAGGATTTGTGGCTTCATCAGTCCAAAGTTACATTTATTTAGAGAAATTTAAAAATAGGGACAGCGGTCCCAAATAGGTCGTCCGTTTATATGGGTAGTTTGGTTGCAATTGTACTTCATCTGTTTAAATGTAATCAATTTTACATATGCAGCCAATTTTACATCTTAACCTCAGATGACCTTTGACCTTGGTATGTGACATTTGACCTCATTAACATATGAAGGTTTCCACGTTGCATCTATGACCGAGGTTTGGTTGCAATTGGTCATTGTATGGAAAAGAAATGGACAATACAAAAAGTATGTACTAAATTTTACATCTTGACCTCAGATGACCTTTGACCTTGGTATGTGACCTTTGACCTCATTAACATATGAAGGTTTCCATGTTGCATCTATGACCGAGGTTTGGTTGCAATTGGTCATTGTATGGGAAAGACATGGACAATACAAAAAGTGTGTACTAAATTTTACATCTTGACCTCAGATGACCTTTGACCTCATTAACATATGAAAGTTTCCATGTTGCATCTATGACCGAAGATTGATTGCAATTGGGCATTGTATGGAAAAGAAATGGACAATACAAAAAATATGTACTGAATTTTACATCTTGACCTCAGATGACCTTTTACCTTGGTATGAGACCTATGACCTCATTAACATATAAAGGTTTCCATGTTGCATCTATGACCGAAGTTTGATTGCAATTGGTTATTGTATGGAGAACAAATGGACAAAACAAAAAGTGTATACCAAATTGTTGACATCCCCCCCCCCCCCCCACCACAGACAACACACACGAAGGATGCTGCCATAAGGTCTCTTCAGACAGACGACCTAATAAATTAACCTGTTTGCCTTTATTTGCATATTTAATTAGAATCAAGTCAAAAATACAGTTTTAATTTACATCTTGAGATGTGTACATATTTTAAAAATGCATAGCAAGACCAATACATATTGGGCGTAAAGCATCCAATTTTATCATTATTATGTTTTGGATCCAATATTATCTACACTTGGTCAAAACCTAATAATGGTTGCAATTGGGCTTTGTATGAAAAAGAAATGGGCGTTTTTTATGTTTTCAGCATATTGTACAACTTGACGACCTCAGATGACCTTTGGCCTTGATATGTGACCTTTGACCTCATTGACATATGAAGATTGCCATGTTGCATGTATTATTCAAGTGTGATATAAAATTGGATGTATTGAGCGTGATACACAATGATATTGGTCGAGCTATGAGTTTTAAAAACAATATTTTTAAAACTCATAGCGAGACCAATATATTTGTGTATCATGCGAAAAAATCCATCCAATTTTATCATTATTATGCAGTGAGAATCTGACTTAACAAACAAAAAAACAAAAAAAACATTTTTTTTTTTTTTAAATATGCACCATATTATTGTAAAAATATCAATAACATTTTTTTTCATTTTTTATTTTTATTTTTATTTATTTTTTTTTTATTTATTTTTTTATTATTATTTTTTTTTTCTTCTTCAAAATTCCCAAAAATTTCTCAAAAAATTTCTAAAAATATTTCAAAATATTTCAAAAATGTAAAAAGACAAAATTAAAAAAAAATTAGTCTACTGCATTTTGTGACTGCTCGAATACAATTGGCATATTAATACACGCTTACAGTGTAATCATGCAGGTAACCAACTGACCAAGTTCACGCGTGAACTTGGTCGACCAAGTTCACTCCAGTGACACAATGTTCAGAATAATTGGTCTTTACCAATGCATTGCAAGTATGGGACGGAAGATTCGAACTGCATAATAATGGTTGCAATTGGGCTTTGTAAAAAAAAATGGGGAAAATGGGAATTTCTTTTATGTTTTCAGCTTATTTTACAACTTGACCACAGATGACCATGTGACCTTTACCTTTGACATATGAAGGTCACCATGTTGCATCTTTGTACCAAGTTAGGTTGTTGTTGGACTTTGTATGAAAATGAAATGGAGAAAATCAAAAAGTGTATACTAAATGTTTGACAGACTGACAGACTGACACAGACACACAGATGAAGGATGTAGCCATAAGGTCTCTCCTACGGACGACCTAATAAAGGGTGTTTTTGCTCTGTTGCACTGTAGTGACACCCTATGGACTGGTCTTGATAGTCTCTACAATAATTTGTGAACGAGAAATGGTGAAGATTTCTATGAGGACTGCATTAGCACCATTTTGAAGCTTACCATGCAAAGTTGAGTAAATGTTTCTTTGTGATGACCGTCCTCCCTCTTGACCTGAGATAATCCACAAGATTACCCTGGAACATGAAAACACACAATATAAGAGTTGATCATAGTAGATAATAACACCATAAATAACATAAGTGACAGACAGATAGTGCAGATTAGTTACCAACACATGAACAAGCTCATGCTAAACGACACTAAAACAGAACTGCTTCACATCAAATCCCGTTACGCTAGAGCTGAGCCTCGCGATGTTGCCCTTACCATCGGAAATACTATTATTTCCCCCTCCCCAGAAGTTCGCGATTTAGGAGTTGTGTTTGACGAACATCTCAAGATGGTTAACCATGTAAATGTCATTTGCCGCCGAGCATCATATGCAATTTACAAAATTGACAAACTTCGTCGCTACTTGGATTCTAGCAACGCTTTCATAAGCTCGAGATTAGACAATTGTAACAGCATTCTCGCGGGTCTTCCACTCAAGGAACTGTCAAAACTGCAACGCGTCCAAAATATGGCTGCCCGTGTCGTTACTCTCTCTAGAAAATCTGAACATATCACTCCTGTTTTGTGCAAGCTCCACTGGCTTCCTATTCGAGAAAGGGAGAAGCCCCTGCATATCTTTCTGGTCTGGTATCTCACTATAATCCGCCATGAATTTTGAGATCTGCGTCACGAACACTTCTCCGCGAAAAACACAGCAAGACCTCAACATATGGGAGGGGTTTTTCTGTAATTGCACCCAAGCTATGGAATGCACTCCCGGATAACATCAGGACATTACCAACAGTGACTAAATTCAAATCAGGCCTTGAGACTCATCTTTTTAAAACTGCCTATGGCATCTGATTTTTAGTCAAACCATGTACTATATGCTTCAATTGTGTTTTTAAAAAGATCTATTTGTATACTTGTATATATATTGACGCTCTGCTATTAATGCATTTTATTGTTTTACACACATATCAAAGTAATTATATATCGTCATTTTAGTGTATTATATTGCAAATTTGCTCGTTTACTTGCAGTGGCATTACTCTTACGTCTTCTAGCCACCTGCTGGCAGTTGGGTTTTAATCTTTAGCTGTCTTAATTTTATGTTTTTTACATAGTTAAAAATTGGTCTTTAGTAGTTTGTTAGTTGTACAGCGCATATATACCACTTGTTTAATGCGCTTTATGAATAAAGCCAGTATGTGGTAAGTTTTGGTTTGAAGATACCTGTTATAAGTTTCTGCAGACGACATTCCAAAATTTCACAAAATGTTTCAAAAATGTCAAAATTATTGAATTGAATTACCATATTTGGAATCATCATGAGAAATGCATTAACATAAGTACAAACGTGCCTATTATTGGTTCAGTAATCCTTGAGATACACATTTAAAAGTTGGGAAAGGTTTCTGAAAAACCTGTTTTGTATATGTGATGCGATCTGTGAAAACCCGTTGGATGTAGCAAAACGGGAACTAGGGATTATGGGTAAAATTAAAAAATAATAAATAATAAAAAAAAAATTAAAAAAATCTTTTTTTTAGATTTTTTTTAAAGAAAATTAGTTTCCAATACTTGTGTCATCATCTTTCATGAAATTTCACCTTCAAAAAATTACTTAGGTCACTTTTATTATTACCCTTATAATGTTATTATATTGGAAAATGTATCTTTTTTGGCCTGTTTTCATGATTTCGTGTTTTGCAGCTTTTGATGACATTGCAATCATCATTCACTCATAACTTTTTTGTAGTGATCATAGAAAAATGATCGAAACAGTTCTGTAATCAGCACAGTTTTAGCTTTCTTATGATATAAATATCTCCAATATGAAAAATGCCACCATGTGGCGGGTTTTCACAGATCGCATCACATATGGCAAAACTAATAGCAGCATGGAAAGCGTTAACATCTACAGAATAGCTATTTATTATAAAGCCAACCCAAAAACTTATAATTTAACCATTTACTTACCTTTGACATAAATTCAAGTAGTATATATAATGGGTTGCCAAGGGCCACGCCTAGTAACTGCACAAGATTGGGATGTTTAAGAGTTCTATTTATAGAGTGTAAAGAGAAGAAAGCAAAAGTATAAGATTAGAAGTGAATCAAGATAACATCATTATCTAAATTTACAGATTTCCCTGACTATATAATACGCCTGTGAGTTACTAGCGCAAATAATTCTTGATGTTCAAGAATGTGATGTGTGCATAGACAGGGTTGTAGCTAGGCTAGATTGAGCGCCGGCTAATTCTATTAACGGCGAACAGAGTAAATGTAGCGAATGAAGTGCTGTGGATCATGGCATGAGGTCCAGAAACCTGCTTAATGGTTTTTAGGTTTTTAATGCACTTTGAGGGTTCCTGCCACATAATTTCTAATTTTAAGAGGTATTTTTTGTTTGTTTTTTGTGGCGGTTGGCCAGCGTGAGAGCCGGCTACACCCGACCGACGTAGCTACAACCCTGTGCATAGATCATGCTATTTTATACAACCACTGTCACTATGCATCATTTCCAGAGCAGCCAAGGCATGTTAAGGGTGCACAATTTGGGACACCATACACAACATGAATGGTGAACAAGTCTGGTTGCTCTATTTCATTTCTATGAATCATAGGAAATACTCACGTCATGACAGAGGCTTCAGCCAGGAACATTTGAGCTGCTTTTTCATTGTCTTTGAGTTGTTTTATTGCCACCTTCCTTCCCATGTAGTTGCCTTCTAAAACATCTAGGATACAAAAGAGACAACAAATATGCATAATGTAAGCCACCATGAATTGTGTTATTCTTTTGTAGACAAAATGACATTATTATGAGAAACCCCACTTTAAGCTTCTCAAATGAATAAGAAAAGTGTGTTCAGCTATGAATGCAAGCCAGAAAAAATGAAGAGTCACTTTTTAAAATCTTATCAAAAAATTAAGATTTTGAATTCACAAGTTAGTCTACAATCTTGGAAAAAAGTCCTTGGAACGCTTTACACATTTTGATCATTATGTGCAGCATTTGTTTGCTGATCTTTGAATGATGTTTATTTTGTTAAATTGTGAATAGGACATTTTTGACAGCAATTTTCCCTTCTCCACACCCCATTGATCAATGTTGGGACACCTTGAACAAATGCTGAAGACAATAACATTCCTCAACATTGCACGGGGGAAGGTGATAGTTTACCGTTGTTAACGAGTGAGCGTTCCAAGACTTTTTTTCCAGGATTATAGGTAAAAAATCCATTTGTTAACCTTGGGGCTTATTATACTTGGTACAGTCTAGTGCTATTTCTATAAATGGGTTTTTCATCTGGCCAGTGGCCATCACTCAAAGGTCATTCATGGTGGTCAAATTAAAAGTGGGTACCTGGTCGACTTGGAAGAGAAAAAAGGCAAAAAAAGTGCAATTTTTACCTGTTTGGTACAGCCCTCGAACCATCAATCCTGAAACTTCCAGGTTCCTCTGCTTGTGTAAAACGTCACAAAAACTAGTATTTTTCACAATTGATTTGTGAGAATCTTAAATTTTGCATATTGTGAAAAAGGCTCGTCTGTACTAGTCTGCAAGGGGGTAGGGGATTTTATATGTATATGATTTAATTTTTGTTGTTTAGGATTGTGTGATTTTTTGCAGTGTGCCCATGTTCTCCCAAGCTATAGGGCCATGTATTCCCATCAACAAATGTTATCACACATCAAACCGTAGACACTCTGAAAAGGGTGGTAAATTAAAAAGGCAGTTCTCGAACAGCGCGTCTCACCTACTCATCAACAGCGTCTGGTAACCAATTAGTAGCAAACCTATCACAGAAGTGACTGTATTACTGGGATACAGTAGGAAGAACCTGTTTTTATACTTACCTCCAAAGTTGCCTCTGCCTATGAGAGAACCTACTGTGAAATCTTTTCTGTTGATGGCCCAGCCAGCTGTGATATCAAATTTAAAAAAGAACAAAAAATCACCACATAATAAAATTAATAGGCCATGTGTTATTCTGAAATGCTGCACTGATAGACACTGGTTATTTCACGGAGCTGTCAGAGCATTTGAAAAATATAAAAGGATGCAAAACAAACATCAATTGTGATTGAGAAAGCAGTGGAAATCTTTTTCACCTATTGTTATACAAAGGATATTGATATTTTACAAATGGAGCAGCTCGATACAAGTGAATTATTCGCAAGTACACCAAGTACAAAACAAGAGGAATTCTATACCAAATGAAGTCTATGCAGACTATCATGTAAATGCCTACAATGAGGTATAGTAAAACAAATGCAACATGGTTTATATTGGGTAAGTAGTGTGAACTGCGCTTGGAGAAGTAGACAGAATCATCCAACACCTCGGGACCAGTAATTCACACTACTTCCCTCTATACCATTTGTATAATACTCACTACATTGTTACATGTCTGCTATCAAGTCTATGTGACAATAACATACCTGCTAATAATGAAAGTCCGGAAATCTAAACGTGTGTGGCGGTACCCATAACGGGTGGGGACCACCCTATTGGTTAACAAGACAAACATTTTGAAAGACTTTATGTACACTTTGAAACCGTCAAAATGATCTATAAGCACAACATTTTAAGGAAAAATTGTATACATATATATATATTGTGACAATTTTTGTCATTCTAATAAAATGTCAGACGGAGAGGGGACCGAGTCATCTTTTATCTTTATTTTTTTCAGGTTTTTTTTATATTGTTTCATTCCTAAAATTCTGGAAATCGGAACATTCAGATTTTCTGGCATTTTCAAACTCAGAAATCGGAACTGTTGAGACAAAATAGGAACAGTTGGCAGGTATGCTATAATGGTGTTGCACACCTCTCTAGTCTAGCTTAAGTCTTGAAATGAAATACTTACACTTGACAAATGAATCAGAATCAACAGAGAAGTTGAGCGTGCCTTTCTTAGGCAGCGGCCGTACTAGTCTTGAGCAAAGGCCATCAGCATCTGCTTCGTAGTGCTTTAAAGAAAATAAATGCAAATGTGGAAATAACAAATGTGTTCGCTTTAAAATACCAGGTCCTACTAAAATTGTTGCAACATTATGACGCAACGTTCAAATTCAAAAATTTTATTGAATGAAAGCCAAATATTTGGTCTTTGTAACACTATAATTGGCTTTGAATATGCAGGCCTATAATGTCTGTAGCGCTTTCACCAAACAAGTGTCCATTCTTTCTGACTCACCCTATATGAACAAGCAAACATTCTTTTGGCCTTTGATGGTGTTTGCCTAAAACAAAGTCATTCATACCATGTACATAAGTTGAATGTTTAGCAATGCCTGTAGGGGGCGCAAAGGTCACAAAATCTACAATTTCCATTTTTGTTCATCAGATTTTGGGGACCTTGCCTATGCCTCAATTGACAGTTGGTTGACTTGTGGTTACCTCACTAAAAAAAATTAACTGTACACAATTAAAATGGATACTTGTTTGTGTGAAAACAAGGCAGTACCCCTCCGTACCCACCTCGACCAATTTGGTGAGATTTTCAAAATAGCCCTCCTCATCTATGGTGAGTTTGTTGTCCTTGTAGATGACCCGGTAATGTTCCACCTTGTCCTGAAAGACCACGCACATTGTATAGTCACCAGGGAAATTGGTGCTCTCACGCACCAGGAACAGGCCATCTGTGCGCGGCAACAGGAGCTCTTCAGCATCGTCCCGCGTGATTTTCCCATGAAACCATCTGTGCATTTTAAGAAGAGTGAAATAGGAAAATGGATTAGCCATAAAAAGAAAGCTAGACAAATTGCAAAACATGAATATAATGATTAGCTGTAAGTCATTATTGACTTAGTTTTATACTGCTTACCAGTATGCAACACAGTTGTGCTTTTTTCAATAAGCTGGGAAAGGGTTTCTGACATGTCTTGCTTATATGCTCTGTATCTCAAAAACAGTATTGGATTTACATAATTAACACACTATAAGGCAGGACGCGATTATATTTTATTTTTTAGCTTGCCTGATCGGGCGTGCCATGTTATTAATTTGCTTGCTCAAGAATTTCAGTGTGAGTGAAGACACTCACACAAACAACACAATTTTGATCAAAAACGCTATTAAAAAAATATTTTAAAAATTTGATTCTGGCAACCCAAAAAATCTTGATAAGCTCACTTCTTTCTCTTTCAATCATCTAAAAATGATATAAAAATGGTATAAATGCCACCAAAATCTGTACCAGGAGGGTCTTTTGGTGAAGGTGAAAATCTGATGATGTTGTGGAGGGTTGATTAAAGAAACCTGAGCCTTAGTGATGGTTTATACGTGACTGGAGCGGTCTGATGAATACGCTTTTGAAGACCCAACTTGACAATCATGGGAGTTGGAGTAGAACCCTGGAATGGGCTGTCATGATGAACTTGAAGTATCGAAGAAATGTCTGAAACATGGTGGATACCTTAATCAATTAAATTCACAATCTCCAATGGTAGCTAGCATTTTGGTGACCTTCAGCATTAAGGTATTGCCAATATTTCATCTCCAAATTCAAATTGTTTTTTCAAAGTATTTAAGTTTCATCGCGTTCAATCACACCTCTATTCCGCTCACTCAGCGTAGGAAAATGTGCTTAGAACAACCGCTATGTTGTGGTGAAGTAATGTCAGCCTTAAAGGTTATTACAAAGAATCTGAGATTTTGCAGACGGTAGAATTTCGGTAATTTATCAGCTATTATCGAAAGGTGCGTTTGTCTCACTTATTTTTACGCAAACTGTCGAAATGGCCGAGTTATGATCTGTGCATTGTTTAAGATTAACACTCAATAGTGCAAGCCGGAGCCGCGAGCCCCGCTGCTGTTACATCTGGTCTGCTTGAGCGTAAGCTCAGGACTGAATCAAGGAAAATGTGATTGCTTGTATTTTTGTAAGCGAAGAAAATTCTGAATTTAAACATGTAATTACAAGAAGGTTTAGATTCGATCACAAGGATTAAACACGCAAATCATGAAATCAGGTAATGAAATTATGAAGATTGATGAGCTTAATCTCAAAACAGATTATCATTCAATTGTGTACAAACATTTACTTGTAAAAGTTGAAAGGGCAGCGGCCCCTTTTTAGATTTTAGTTTAACATTTTAAGCATTAAATAGTACAGTTTTCCATGTAAAGGCGTTTTAATTTTGTTATAATTTTTGATCCGGAATCCTGGAATTTTCTTAAAATTGAAAACTTACATCCCTGATTAAAAGAATGAGGGTGCTTCTGTCATTCAAATGACTGAGTGCCTTAACAGTGCCTTCAATGTCCAATCATGGTAAAAAGGTGACTGTTCTCATCATATCGTTTGTAATTTAAATATAAAATACATTAGGATTGTTAGTTAGAAACTTACGGCATTGTCTGCAATTTGACCCCTTCCCGTTTGTGTACATAGTTGACTGGTATCATGCCGGTACTGCCCACTTCATTTCGTGCATTGTACCAATTAGGATCCTACAGGAAACACAATTTATAACAACGTATTAGAGTTCTTAAAGAAGGATTTTACAAAGTCGATGATACATTTTCAACATGATATTATATGTACAGGGTGAGTCAAAAAACCTGCAACAGTGGAAAGAAGCCATTTTGTTTTCAAAACCAAGTTGATGTTTGAAATTGTTTAAACGTTATAAAAATAACATATTTGTGTACCACCACGGCAAAACGATGCAGTTGGTCCAAAACAAAAATATTAAAATTTGAAAAAGCAATAAAGCTCGTTAAATTTCTGTTTCAATGATACCAAAATCATGACTTTACACTTATTTTTGGCACGATTGAGGTACATATTGGCTCTAAACTTGTACCAAAGAATATTGCATTTTTGTGACACATATGCGTGCGCCGCATGAATTTTTTTCATCTGTGTTCTTTTAACCATCATAATTCCATGATTCCTCTTGTCAAATGAACCGACAGTGCCAATCTCAACCGACACGACGTCAATATTGGTGTGGGGGGGGGGGGGTGATCGGCCCCACCTCTGGTTATGCCACTGCGCTGGACACCAGGCGTCGGACACCAGACAGAAAAAGTAAGTACATAATCTCATCCTGATATATCAGGTGAGTCAATAATAGCACAAATTTGAAACCAAGCCTTGAATTAAGCATACATGGACCAGGAGCTAATTTGTAACTTTTTTCTACACAACCCTGGCTGCCTCAAATAGATGAAAGTGTACAATGCAATCAGTTGCATACAATAATACCTTTATTACTGCTCCATCTTCCAATTACCAATAATCAGGGGATTACTTTTCAATGATGGTTAAGATTGAAAAGTTTAAAACTATATAATTGTTTTCCAATTCAGGATTGCTTTGCTTTAACCCTAACCCTCGATCAGGTTTTTTAACAAAAATAAGGATTTGGGACAAGATTAACAAATAAATGGCCACTTTCCAACCAGGAATCGATCAAAAGACCTCTACACGGTCGGTCGATTTCGTCATGGAAAACCGTCCACGCATGCGCTGGGAGATGGCTGCATTGTGGTATTTCGGGATATTTGGTAGCGTTAGGGTGAATTGCATGTGGCCCAACAGGTGGCACACCTTTGCTTTATACTTTGTGTAAACGAAAATGATGACTATTGTTTCTACTTACCTTGGATGCTTGCACAATAACGATGAGCTCGCCTTTCTTGAACGGTAAATCATCGAGAGTTGTGCCCTGAAACTCATACTTGGCGATGCACTCTGTTCCCGGCTCCCACTTTTCAACAAACTTCTTTTTCTGAGAATCAAAACACAAATTAATATATAACTCATTATTGAATAGATACATGTTAACTGTAACCTCTAAAGGTGGTTTGTTGGAATAAAACTATCAATAAGAAAAATAATATGTGGTCAAGAAAACAAGACATTTGCTTGTGGGAAGAGGGACACTTTCTAGAAAAAAAACTATTAGGGAATCATGATATTTGATCAAGAAAACAAGATAATTGGTTGGGGGAAGGCACGCCCATATAAGTAGGGTATGCTTTCTCCCATATATCTTCTTCTTCTTCTCCCTTTAAGTGCAGACTCACATGAAAGTGATGGTGCGGGGGAAGAAGGAATTACTGTAAGCTGAAATGCTGGAATGCGGCTTCACAATCCTTGATGAGTGACCTCTGGTGATGGTGGATGGTGGAGAGATATGCTGTTCCCATGGAATATCAACCAAGCCAAATCTGATCTTATACAGCATGTGGAGACGACTACGTACCCGCCTGTCCTGAAGAGATGGCCAGTTTAAAGCGTGGAGTACATGTATGTCGGTGAGACTGCTTGTCCAGTCATAGTCTTTTGTGACAAGCGTGCTGAACTTCGTTTGATTTGTTTAATCTTATCTTCCTTGTGTTCCGCTGGGTATGGGTATCCCATGCTGATGATGTGTACTCCACAGTTGGTCTTATGAAGGTGGTGTAGGATGCCTCTTTAATTTTCTGACTGTAGTGGCTGATGTTGCGAGACAAGAATGCCCTGGTTGATTTGGCTTTTCTGGTAATTGTATCAACATGAGTGTTGAATTTAACTCGAGAGTCCAGGTGCAGTCCCTTATCCATTCAAGAGTACTGCCTCGGATGCCATAGTGCTCAACTTTCTTCAAGAGATGGCGATGGGATACCTTGTCAAAAGCTTTTGCATAGTCTAGTAGAACCACATCGATTTGAGCTTTGTCATCCCAGCCCTTTGCCAAGTCATCAATAGAGAGGATCAGTTAGGTTTCCCACAACTTTTTTTACGGAACCCATGCTGTGCATCCGACAGGATCTTACAGTCATCTAGATGGTGGATTACAGCGCAGTGTATGATGTGCTCACAGAGCTTGCATAGGATGGACGTAAGGGAGATGGGTCAGTAGTTAGCTGCATCTTCGTAAGTTTCGCAACTTTATTAGGCTTTTTTGGGGGCATTTTTGGTGGTTCCCAATGTCATTTTGGTGGTTCCAAGTGTTTACGGTTCCAAGTTATCTAAGTGCTAGATATCTTGGGGTGAGTGACAGTGTGTGAATTAGGGTAGGGGTGAATTGACAACAACAATGTGTTTAGTTGTTCCAAGTGTTTAGGGTTTCGAGATGTTTAAGTTTAATTATTCCTCATTTACTTTTTAAAATGCATTCATGTCTACTAAATGATAAATTCGTTACCCCCAGTTTGTTCTCATGCAATACGGAAAAAATCTATGGTTTGTTTCCAATATCACATTCGGCTATCGCCTCATGTGATATTGCATGAACAAACAGGGGATAAGTAATAATATCATACAGGTAAAGAATGTGAACATATTTAGGGAGAATAGGATATTAGCACATATTATTCTTCAAATGAATGGGGATAGGATTAAGTGTGACTTACATCTTATAGGAGAAAAAACTATTTTCTTTCATTCTAGCTCTGCTCTGACTTTGGTCAACCTGTCTATATTGAATCAAACCAAATGACTTTGATCAACTTCAATGTCTAGGGGGTACAAATGTAGGATATTTGAACAATATCAGATATTATTATTTATATCAGGCGTTTTAACGGTACAATAAAACAGTGTATTGAATTTTGTTCAATCAAAGTACCCAGATGCGACCAATATTCTAAAAATATTGCCGTCCAATATGTTTTGTGCGGCACAGAAGATGTGCGTGTGAGTATATGCGCAGATGATGCGCATGGGTACATTTTTATGATCGGCGTTTCAATCTCGCTGAGATTAAGGTCAGTTCGGGCTAATTTATTTATTTTTTAACAAAACAGTCTGTTATATAAATAGTAATAATGTCTTTTTTGTTGTTGGGTGATACAAGAATATAGTGCATTCATGATTCACTATAAAAATATATTCTTGTATCACCCTCAAAGCCATTCAATATCATTTATACACATTTGAGAGGGAAGGGAACAGGAATCTAAAAGTGAAAACTTACATTTGCAGCCATTATGCTGTGCATGTGTTAATATTGTGGTTTCCTGTCTGGCCAAGACAGTGCTTGGTTTGGAGCTAGGTGCTTAGTCATTCAAAAGTACACACAAACCTGTATTTAGTTGAGACAACAACAAAAAGTAAGAAATTAAAGATCACATTTATGTATTTCTTAAATTTACGGAATACAAATTTGTCCCTATATGACCTCGATTGATGACCTACATGTATGTTACCCCTAATGTGACCCCATATGTAACCTCTATCTTGGTGTCTGAAATTATTAAGAAATATATTTGTTTATAACAAAGAACCAGATATACATTTTTTAATGCTTTTAACAGTTGAAAATGAAAAAAATACCTCAATTCAAATAATTATCATTTAATATGAGTTAGATAAACTTGCGTTGCCTGTTACATGATATAATAATAGAACAATTATACAATATTTGGAAATTAATTTGGAAATTCAAGTCAGAAAAAATTACTATTTTAATTCACAAGCATGTGATCTGGTAAGGAAAAATGGTAAACCTGTGCATAAAAGCTATTGAGCTGCATTCAATAATATTGTTTTTATAAATGACTGCCTCCCCACCCCCAGCCCACCCCTGGTATTTGTGCATGTAATGAATGTAATGCCAGATTGTCATCATACAATTTGAGATTTGTTATTTATGATAGGCTGATAGGGCTCATATTGTTGTGCGAGTGCAAAAACGTTGTTAGTGACATTTTGGCTAAATTGACTTTTTTATATATTTTGAAAGAGTAGGTAATTGTGCACATTTTAAGCTGTTTTTGAAGTTCTAAAACAAAATAATTATTTTTTAATTAATAAAAAACAATGTCGTAAGTGCATCAAAATTATATTTCATAGTATTCTGAGTGCAACAACATCGTATCTGCCACTTACGTTAGAATTGCACTGTGCTTTCATAGTATTCTGAGTGCAATAACATCGTATCTACCACTCACGTTAGAATTGCACTGTGCTTTCATAGTATTCTGAGTGCAATAACATTGTATCTACCACTTATGTTAGAATTACACTGTGCTTTCAATTTCATAGTATTCTGAGTGCAATAACATCGTATCTACCACTAACAATGTTTTTGCACTCTGTTTTTCTGTCTATTCTCAAGATTATGTCAATAATAATAATAATAATAAACCTGGTCTAGATGATATTCCAAGTGAGCTCCCTATTTTAATTGTCACTGCAATAACATCGTATCTGCCATTTACGATGTTGTTGCACTCTGTTTTCGTGTATATTCTCAAGTTCTCTCAGTACAATAACGTCATATCTGCCACTTACGATGTTGTTGCACTCACTTAAATTTGCTAATGCAGATACGATATCTTAAAATGCCAATAGCTTTTCAATTAATTATTTTTATCCCAAGATGTTAAATTTATATTATCAAAGGAAAACATCTTTATACTTCCATGACATTATGTGGTTAAACGCACAATAATTATGAAAAACATAAATATGCTTCTCCTGCAAATACAACAAAATGCAGATACGACGTTCTTGCACTCACCAGCTCACACAACGAGAAAGGAGTCATAGCTTTATGCAAACTCGTCTAATAATGAAACAATGAAACAATGAACAAATGAATGAATTAATGGATAATAAATAACCACATAAATACATTTTTAAAAAATTTAAAAATTAAAAAAAATTAAAATAAAAAAATTAAAATAATGAAACACTGAAACAATGAACAAATGAATGAATTAATGGATAATAAATAAATACATAAATACATTTTTTAAAAATAATTAAACAAAATTAAAATTAAATTAAAATACAGGGAAGATGCTTCCAGGTTATTTAAAATCTAATAATTAAATGTAAAAGATGAATGCAAACTGCTTTCCACATAAAAAGCTTGTGTTAGTAAATGTAATAAATGAGAGAGCTTTACATTTCAATCTTAGTACGGTAGTAGAATCGTATACAAAGATTCGAAACATCAGGCCCTCTCATCTTTATTTAGAGGTTAAATACTGCGTACTGGCTGTGTTGAGGTAATTGTGGAAAATCAAAACAAATGGTTTCAGGCCTAAGGAATTTTCCCGAGGGGCGAAGCCCAGAGGGAAATTCCGCGGGCCTGAAACCATTTGATACAAAGTATTTAACCTCATTCATTATCAAATATTTTTATATAATTAGATAACAATCTTCTTGAGAGGAATATATTTCAGATTTAGTAAACAATTGATATGTTCTTCCCTGTGGTAATAATGAATCAATCCAACCTTTGACTTTCGGGGAATCCCCAACCCCCAAATAAGGTCATATGAATATTGATGAGATGTGTCACTTACAAATTAGCCAATCAAATGATAATCGTCTGACTGTTGTCAGGGGAAGAAACCGTCGTAAACATGGTAAACAGATTCAGGGGCCCGAGTAAGGCCCAAAAGAAAAGGTTGTGTAGCCCTCACTCAGCGACCGACCCTAAAATCGCAAAAAAATAGGTTCGGCTTTTTTTTCTCAATTTTCTGTTTCCTTTAAAAAAAAAATTAATTCTATTTTTTTCCAAATTTAAATTTGTCTTTAAAGTCTCTAAATGTTACCATTTCTTGTCTTGCTTGAAATGAATAAGTTAGCTTAACTAAATGTTTGTAGACTATTATCACACTAGAAACATTAGTTTGACATGGGCCTATACCAATTTTTGTTTTGACATAAACCATATTTTTCAGCCCCCCCAAAAAATAAAAATAAACAAATAAAAAATATTTCCGACTGACCTAATTTTAAATTTTTGGCACTTGAGGACAACACAATAATTTTGTTGTTGTTGGCCTAATTGCCTGTCTCTAAAACGATTCAAATCAAGGTCAAGGACTGAATTATAATAAATTCTGTGACTGTGACCAAAGATTGCTTGATTGTTTATCAAAACATGTAGATGATTGGATATACTCTGTCAGTTCTTTGTTGACAAATGCCTAGGCTTTTCTTCACCAAGCAGCAGCGTTATAGCTAGGCCTAGCATGCCTACTGAAATGCATTTCTAAAGCAGAAAAGCATTGCATTGCATTCCATTTCTAAAATCGGCCTAAAATCAAATCGTAAACTGATCACGGCCTGATTCTGATGATATGGATTGCATACAAAATTGTGTCAGTAAATCGTGTCAGTGCATAAAAACTTCTTTTTTAAATCCCTGCAAATCGTGGTGAGTGCTTGGCTTTGTTTTAGTCATAATTTAAACAAAATCTCCAGACAAAATCAATCATTAATTTATTTCATGCGGATTAGCTGCGCACTTCTGTATTCAAATTATTTTCTGACTTTTTCTTCTATTCTACTTTTTGCTTTACGTTGTACAGCCTATCATCAATCATGGTGGTGACTCTCCGGACAAAAGCCGGAACATGGGAAATCTTCAGTGAACATTAGTCATTTTGGAACTGCAAATTTATGTATATGCTGTTACTGTCACCAATATCAAGATTTTATCGCCATTTTATAACCTGCCCAGAAAAATTAGTTGCAAAATAAACAGGTTCAGGGCAAGTGATGTGCGCAATGTCTGCTGCGCTTTGAAGTACGCTTGTGCCAAATAAGGTTCGCGCTGCGATCAACTGTTGTGTTTCAAATACCTGCGTCTGCGTTAGTCCTTTGGTACCGACATCAGAGATGTCGGTACTTAATAAATTGTATAGTGCATCGGAAGCAGGCCTACATTTATTGATTTAGGCCTTACCTTAAAATCCTTCTTTTGTGTTACAATTGACATTTGTAGTTCCCAAAATTGTCCTTACTTGTTCCTGTGGTTGTTCCGTAGTGACTAGGCTTGTGATTCGTAGTCGTGATAGTGGTGAATGATGAAATTATCGGCGAAAATGTCGCCGCGAAATTACGGTCTAGACTCCAAAATCTATGTTGTCGATGACCTATACCGGCGTATACCCAGGTGATTTATGGGTAAATATTATCATTCAACTAGACTGTATCTGTCGCCCCCTGCACCATCGGCCTCATTATCTTTTGCGCACCGCGTCCGTGCGCCATATTAGGAGACAGAAGGATATAGTCTAGTGCACTGCATGCTGGGTAATTTCCGGTCAAATGCTGCATGCTGGGTAATTATGGGTCAAATTGCAATTTGTTCGTAAATTATTTTAGGGTTTCGTTTTAAAGTACATTTTTTTCGCTCTTTTTCACGCCAGTGGATTCAATTCACCATCACAATATCTGAGTTTGTAGTCCAAAGAACAAGATGACACAGTAAATGTAAGTCAAATCTCAGTATTTAGTCTAAATGTTGACATTTAGTAAATGCCTAAATTGATTTACATTGACGTAGCGGTTCCGATACACTGATCGGTGTGAATAATGGCCGTCATCAAAGATCACGGCCATGAAAGGACTATGTCTGCGTACAGTATTTGCGATTGTGAGACATTTCATTGGGCCACATATGACATACACATGTGTTACATATTCATGAGGTAATGAATACAATACAAAAACAGAATAAATAAATTAGTTGCTAGTATTCTGAGGGTCCATTTCAAAGACATAAATGTGATAAAATCATGGAGGAGTTCAAAAACAAACATTTTACCAAAGCATATTTATTAATTGTATTGATTAACATGCTTATTTCATTTTTAAACAATGATAATTAAAAACAGAAGCACTGTGTTCGTTGTAGCACCCCCGATAACTGCCCAGATGATTTTCATCCCCTTTTTCCTAAATTCAATTCAACTTAATTCCCGCTAAAAGTTAAAAACCTGATGCCAAGTGTCTATGCTTGATTTTGTAGCTATATTTTTGCTACGAAAACTAGCATAGACAGTCGGCGTCGTAAATGTACTTTAGCGGTATAGATAGGGCGATCCAAATTCAAGTTTTTCTTGAAAATTGAAATAGGTTTCAGAGCTATTAAACCAAGACATTGAAAATTAATTACACATGATATCTGAAGCAAAAGTTTAACTAATTTTAATCAGAAAAGTTCTGTGCGACTCGGATGCTTTCATTCCATTGCTCTTAAAAAGAGACAAATAAAAAGGCAATATCGTTTTCTGTGCCCCGCACACACGTGTGTAATGTGTACACCCAACCCGGTGTGAAAGAATAACATACGACTAGCTACAAAATGAAGCATAGACAGTCCACATTGCCGTTTTACAGTAGCGGGAATAGGGTAGCGTGAAATTCAAGCCAGTATTTCTTGAAAAGGAACAGGTTGAGATATTTGACCAATGTATAATTACTTAAAACATATTGATGATATACTTTAAAATTCAAGATGAACATTAAAAATGGCCATTATTGTTGTTTCTACTAACAAATACACAGCAAAACTTGATCAAAACAATATCATCGCTATTTATTGAAAAACGCCCTCTCTGCAAATATGATTCGCGTTATGTATCACGCGTACTGCAGCGGATACTGTCAGACGTAAAATGCAGAGAATGCTCGTTGCGGCTCTACGAGCATTTTTGAATCGACGTTTTGTTGTACAAAGAGGGCTGATTTTTCTTAATCCATAGGTGTAAGTTCATACATGTAATACTATAGGCCTACAATTGTAAAAATATACAAATCCCAGTTTTTATCAATTATTTTTGTAATTGAGGGCGCTTCCGCTGCCTCCACATCACATCTCTTAAAGTTAATGCCCCTTTTTGGCCTTTAATACATATCTAAGCTGTGAAACACATGTTTATTCCGTTAACGGTTATGGGATGACAGTCGCATTGCCAATGGCAATACAAAATCAAAACCGCCATCCCTCTTCACTTTTCGAAGGCCGGTGCTACGAGAATCTAAGTTGAGACTACCTAACTTTGATCGAGGGATTCACGGAAATCTAAATAATAATTTTTACTTTTTAGGGCGTCTTTTAAGTTGCAACAAAAGTACCTCTAAATCTTTAAACACGTTCCAAAAAACCTTTACCTGTTAAATTTACCTATTACTTATGTATGAATTATATTACCAGTCGCTTTAATCCCATATGAGAGCTGCAAAGCAATTGCGAAATTACCAGGAAATTGTCCGAAATTATTAAGCGACGGGTAGGTATATCGCCATCTTGATAGACTATATCTTACGTTTAACCGTTCAATTGATGTATGAGTGCCCCTAAATATATCAATTCGAATTTAAAAACATCAATTTTTGATGCAAGCTATTTGGTATCATACAGACATATATAAATTTTATTAATGATTGCATGTTAATTTAGTAACAATATGAATTTTAAAAGTGAATTCAAGTATATCTTGTCGAGCTACAAATAAAAGAAAATCTTCAAGCGCACGTTAAAATAGATTAAGTCCTTGGTTCATAAATTCATAAACAAGAAAAGTTCTTTAAAATACATTCTGATTTTAGTATGTTATACAGTGGTTGAATTATTGACATAATAATAATAGGCATAGCACAATAGCACACACACAGAGTCTGCCACTGGGAGCATTACACCAGTGAACAACAACATAAGAAGAGCTGTGTTGCAAAAGGGCCTACATCCACTTCTACCTGTTACTCATTTTGCATTATTGAATGGATGTGGAATGTGGCTTGTATTGTTGGTGCCTAATCCAAGCCATGAAGACAGCCATACAGCCATAAAATGAGTAACATGTAGGAGTGGTCCTTATGCAAACAAATCTCTTCATATAATGTATGCAGCTCCACTTTGAAAAACACCCCTATATAAAATTAATTATCCTCACATTGAGCACTCCCTATGTATAAGGCAGTGAGCATGCCATGGTAGTCATGACCTTACACTATATAACCTTGATTCAGGTATAAATACTTATCATCCGGTTACCAATTTTCAAAATTTGCTCTTAACTTGAATATATTGGGCCGATTTAAATAAACCTAACCTGAGATATTGTCCCTGGGATATTGTACTATACACTTCAATTCATTTAGTGATATGCTCAGATTTTGTATCCTTTGAGTGAACAATGTGAGGAAAAGACTGAGAATTTAAATATGGGTATTTAAGAAATGGACTAAAGCTTGTTTATTTATAAATCCATCAATATTTGCAATCAAATTGGGTTGGTTGGTTGGTTGGTTGGTTGGTTGGTTGGTTCGGTCCTGTATGACTGACAGCTCGTGACCTTACAGATACTACGCCACAAATAACGATTTTCAGCAAAGGAGTAACAATCACGGAGAGGGTGTCCAGTAATCAATTTTATTTGGTCAATCCACCGGGAACGAGGTATCAGGTATACATGTTATATAATTTATCTATGTATTACCGATCACTCTTATGATGGGAAAAATGTTTCGGACATTGCTCATTTGCATATTAATGACTTGAATAGATAATCAGCTAATTTGCATATTTAAAGGTAGATGTTCCGATTTCTGGCCTGATTTTCAACTTGATGTTTTCTATTTTACATGAAAGGTCATCCTTAAAATTGTCCCATTCCAAAGTTGGATTGAATAACTCCAACGGTTCTATTTTTAGAAACACAAGGTCACAAAATATTAGCCCATTGAGTAGTACACAAACTGGTTGGTGGTTAACCACCTTTGGCAGTAATTCACCACATTTTAGCCTATAATTACTAAATGGAACATTTCTGGCCCCTAAGATTTTACAGACATAATGAGAAAAATATGGGAACTCTTCTGATATCAAACTTATCTTGATGTGAAAAAAAATTCATAGCCCCAAAAAAGTGATCGGAACATACACCTTTAATGAGCTTATGAAACTACATTATAGATTAAAAGATTGGGATCCCCCCCCCCCCCCCCCCCCCCCCCCCCCCCCCCCTCCTCCCGCTTTTAAAACTTTGTAAGATGTCTAAAAAAAATTGGGGGCAACCTTTTACGATTTTTTTGGTACCAATGTACCTTTTCCAAAAAATCCGCCCCCCCCCCCCACCACACTAAAAAAATCCTGCTTACGGGCCTGTGGTCAGGCAAAGTTTCAGACGACAACAAATAACCAACCTAAAGCCGAACTTTCCACGCGACAAGGGTCTGTAGACGTCATTCCAAAACTTTACAAAATGTTGAAAAAATGTTGAATTAAATTACCATTTTTGGAATCACCATGAGAAATGCATGCCAATAAGTACAAACATGCCTAGTATTGGTTCTGTAATCCTTGAGATAGACATGGAAAGTTGGGGAAGGTTTCTGACAAATCTGTTTTATACACTACATGCAATATCAAACCAATAGCCGCGTGGAAAATGTTAATATTACGTCAAATTTAAAATAACCAACACTTTGAGGCTGCGATTCACAGTATTACCTTTGTTAAAACAAGTCTATCTATGGTTTATAGTCGGGTCATTTTGTGATTTGACCCCCAAAAAATTGCTACAAAAGGTTTTTCAACTGATTCTGCTTCCAAGTGATATCACTAATGGCCAAAAGAAAGTCCCAAAAAATCTAACTTCCGGAAAGGGGTTATTTTCAAGATGGCGTCCAAGATGGCCGCCAACATCATAAAATGGCTATAACTCTAGTATTAATCACCCTAGAGATGTAAATTTGGTATTTATTCCTAGGTTTTAGGGTGTGATAAACTCAATTAGACTGGTTTCAGGTTTCCTAGACACTCAGGTGCACTCTACAGCAAAGATGGCGTCCAAGATGGCCGCCAATATCATAAAATGGCTATAACTCTGGTATTAATCACCCTATAGATGTAAATTTGGTATTTATTCCTAGTTTTAGGGTGTGATAAACTCAATCAGACTAGTTTAAGATTTCCTAGACACTCAGGTGCACTCTACAACAAAGATGGCGTCCAAGATGGCCGCCAATATGATAAAATGTCTATATCTCTGAAAAGTAATAATCACCCTAGAGATGTAAATTTGGTATCTATCCTAGGTTTTAGGGTGTGATAAACTCAATAAGACTGGTTTAAAGTTTCCTAGACACTCTGGTGCACTCTACAACAAAGATGGCGTCCAAGATGGCCGCCAAGATGGGCGCAAATATCATAAAATGGCTATAACTCTGAAAAGTAATCACCCTAGAGATGTAAATTTGGTATCTATCCTAGGATTTAGGATGTGGTAAACTCAATCAGACTGGTTTAAAGTTTCCTAGACACTCGGGTGCACTCTACAAGAAAGATGGCGTCCAAGATGGCCTCCAAGATGGGCGCCAATATCATAAAATGGCTATAACTCTGAAAAGTATTAATCACCCCAGATATGTAAATTTGGTATCTATTCCTACTTGTAGGTTTTAGGGATAATAAACTCAATCAGATTGGTTTAAAGTTTCCTAGAGACTCAGGTGCACTCTATAACAAAGATGGCGTCCAAAATGGCTGCCATTTTGGCAACATTTATTGTTTTCCTTGTTAAAAATCCAATGCACACTCAAGATGGTCGCAACATTGTTGAATCTTCTGAGTAACAACACAGAAGAGGCAGTTGTGTGAGTGTCCAGGCAGCCCTCTTCAGGAATAGCACTGCCTGCCTCAGAAGGGGAAGCCCCTGGAAAAGGTTGGGTAATGAAAGATTGCTCAAATCAATAACCAGACTGGTTCACAGGGGCCAGCTGCGGGTCTTCGTGACAGCGGTAAAAATACAAACAAAAGTAAAACTAACTTGTCACGTGGAATGTGCGAACAATGCTAGATAATGACTCAATAACAGAAAGAAAAACTGCTTTGATAACCAAGGAGTTGACAAGATACAACATTGATATTGTCGCTTTACAAGAGACATAAAGGATCGAAGGACAAGGTCAGATTGAAGAAAGCACTCATGATTTCTACTGGAATTGGGAAACCCAATGGAAGAAGGGATGCAGTATTTGCCATCTTTAATAAAAGTGCTAATAAAAGACCAACACTTCCCACAGGAATATCCGAACGTCTCATACAATTATGTGTTCCCGTTGGAAAGGACCGTTTCTTAATTAAGTATTATTAATGTATATGCACCAACCATGTTATATGCAGATGAAGAAAATGAGTCCTTTTATTAAGAGCTGGCTAAAGTAGATGATGATGTACCCAAGGCAGACAAACTACTTATTCTTGGGGGGGGGGGGGGGGGGCTTTAATGTGAGGATTGGAATGGATCATATTACCTATGAAAGTGTAATTGGTCAATTTGGCAAAGGAAAAACCCCACTAATGGTGACCTTCTGGTGAATTTCTGCATGGAAAGAAACTTGTGTGTTGCCAATACTTTTCTTTCAACCAGAGAAGCATTTCTTCACTTGGATTTACCCTTTGATAAAGCATTTTCATTTACTTGATTACACTGTGACTCGTAGGACAGATGTCTTTTTAACAGCAACGAGGGGAGCAGAATGCTCAACTCACCACTACATGGTACGCTCCCAAATCAGACTCCGTCTCCTAGCAATGCACCCAAGAAATTAGATGTCAACAAGTTGAAAGATGAAGAACACAAAAGGAAACTTGAAACAGCAATGACAAAATCTCTTCAAGGCAACAAAATCATCTCAGATCCAATGTTGAAGAGCAGTGAAATCTCCTTAGGGAATCCATCCTCTCAACCGCTATCGAAATATTTGGTCATCCTAAACGAAACAAATCCAGACTGGTTCGAATAACAAGATAACAGAATTCAAGCTTTGTTGGATCATTTAAGTAACGGAAGAACATCAAGATGGGCAAGATGACATACCATCAGATCTAAAGACTGAATTATTAGATCTATTCAATTCAATGCTTGCTGGCAAAGCGAATGTTTCCCTCAGGACTTTAAAGACGCAATGATTGTTACCATCTACAAGAACAAGGGTGACAAAAGTGACTGTCCATAACTGGCAAAATCATGGCAAAAATAATCCTTAACCGGCTTAAGATTATCGCAGAAGAGGTACTTCCTGAGAGGCAGTGTGGCTTTGGGGCTGATAGAGCAACCGATGACATGATTTTCACTTTGAGGCAACTTCAGAAGAAGGCTGTAGAACAGCAGCAACAATTTTATATATAATAGTCTTTGTTGATTTCTCCAAGGCGTTTGATACGGTGGACCGAAAAACTCTGTGGGAGGTGCTCAAAGTATACGAATGCCCAGATAGACAAAGATCGAGTTGTTCCATGAGGACATGTTTGGAAAGTTGTCCATTGGAGGAAATGTTAGTGAAGCCTTGCTCCAACTTCGTTTGCTCTGTATCTTGCTGCAGTTTTGGAAACAATGGTTACAAACCTAGACAAGGTAGTGCGCATCAGGACTCGTTCAGATGAAAAGCTGTTCAATCTGTCAAGAACCGATCAAAGCCTTAACCAAAGTGAGAGAAATATATATCAGGGAGCTGTACTCAGATGATTCTGCCCTGGTTGCAACTAATGCTGGCGGTATACAAGACATTGTTGACCGCTTTTCTTCTGCTGCCACTTTGTTCGGCCTAAAATCAATGTGTTTAAGACTATAAACCCCTCTTAGTTATGAATGATTTTTTACTTAATCCCATAGGGTAAAGGGTGGGAGGGGACAGTGAACTTGGAGTGTGTGATGTTTGGAATGGGATGAGGGGTATCAAATGAATTCACATACTTTACTACTAGTCTATTTACACTTAAAAGTGTTTATTTATTGGATTTTGGATTTTAGCCACATTATGATATTGGCGGCCATCTTGGGCGCCATCTTGGACGCCATCTTTGGTGTAGAGTGCACCTGAGTATCTAGGAAACTTTAAACCAGTCTGATTGAGTTTACTACACCCTAATACCTAGGAATATATATACCACATTTACATCTCTAGGGTGATTAATACCAGAATTATAGCCATTTTATAATATTGGCGGCCATCTTGGATGCAATCTTTGTTTAGAGTGCACCTGAGTGTCTAAGAAATCTTAATTCAGTCTGATTGAGTTTATCACATCCTAAAACCTAGGAATAAATACCAAATTTACATCTCTAGGGTGATTAATACCAGTATTATAGCCATTTTATGATATTGGCGGCCATCTTGGACGCCATTTTTGTTGTAGAGTACACCTGAGTGTCTAGGAAACCTGATACCAGTCTAATTGAGTTTATCACACCCTAAAACCTATGAATAAATACCAAATTTACATCTCTAGGGTGATTAATACCAGAGTTATAGCCATTTTATGATGTTGGCGGCCATCTTGGACGCCATCTTGAAAATAACAACTTTCCGGAACTTAGGTTTTTTTGGGACTTTCTTGTGGCCATTCCTGATATCACCTGGAAGCAGAATCAGTTGAAAAACCTTTTGTAGCAATTTTTTTGGGGTTGAGGTGTTTTTCATCACAAAATGACCCGCCTATTATGGGCGTGCAGAGTTCACAACATAGTAATTAATTTAGTAAAAAATTCAACTTTAAACATTATTAGTTTATTTATTCATTTTATCTACCTTTTGAACATACATCTTGCAAGGAATGATGAAAAATAAATTATCAAAAATAATGTAACATTGACAATTTGGAGAAAATTATTATAGTATGAATAATTATAGAAACAACAGGGGAACTATTCTGCTAACTAATAAAACACCGTCCCTACAATAATGTATATATACATGCCTATTTCTACACACGACATGCACGAGACAAGTTTATTTGGACTGGGAGAAGCGGTATAGCCTATTAATCGTTGCCAGTAGGGTTTATTACCTCTCCACACAACAATAGCTAGTGTCTGACGCGTGAAGTGGCTATTATATTGGCCACAACTCGTGTCAGCAATATTGGGGATTTGAATGTTGCTTGCGAACTTGAAATATTGGGGAAATGAACTTGAGGATGTGAGTTGAGTACGTCAGCAATATCCGTCGTCGTGGCGTCGAAACGGATCGACGGACCGTCGATCCGTTTCGACGCCACACGGCCTTACTCTGTAGGAACAGCCCGGAATAACTCGGAGTTGAAAGTAGCCCAGTTTTTAAGCAAACCACAGCACACCTTTTCAACACGCGGCACACTAGTCAAAAGCAAAAGTAGCCCAATTGGGCGACGAAAGCGTGGTATTGTCAAAACTATTAACTCGCAAAAAAAGTCCGACGTCATCTCGTCAGTCAATTATCACGTCATCTGTAAATTACCTCGCAATTATCTAGTCAATAAACACGTCATCTGTAAAATTATCTCGCAATTATCTAGTCAATAATCACGTCATCTGTAAATTATCTCGTCAATTATCACGTCATCTGTAAATTATCTCGCAATTATCTAGTCAATAAACACGTCATCTGTAAATTATCTCGCAATTATGTAGTCAATAATCACGTCATCTGTAAATTATCTCGTCATCTCGTCAATTATCAGGTCATCTGTAAATTATGTCGCAATTATCTAGTCAATAATTACGTCATTTGTAAGTTATCTCGCAATTATCTAGGCATTTATCTCGTCATGTCATCATCTGGTTAACTCGTCATGACCCTTCAGGGCCACCGTACAATACCGCGGCCAACGGCCTGGAAACTTGTCATGACCCTTAGTTGAGCGACCGTTGTCCGAAACACACATAGCTTCAAACAAAATACCCACTTATCCATTGATTATCTATGATGAAACAGAGTAAGTCACTGATTTGTTTGATATGGTTGGAAGTAGCCAATTACAGACCTGTTAGCATTCTGTCTGTGGCCTCTAAAATCTTGGAGAAAGTAGTGTTTAGTCAACTAAACAAGTATCTCACTGAAAATAACATCTTGTATCAGTTCCAATCAGGTTTTAGAGGTAACTACTCTACAGATACTTGTCTAATCTACCTTCAAGATCACATCAAAAATCAATTAAGTGCTGGTATGTATACTGGTATGGTGCTACTTGACATCCAAAAAGCATTTGACAGTGTCCACCATTCTATCTTATGTAAGAAGCTTATAATAGCTATGGGTGTGAGCTCCACAAAATGGTTTGAGTCTTATCTGAGTTGTAGATCTCAGATTGTCAATGTTAATGGCTCTGACTCTCATTTCATGCCTCTGACATGTGGTGTTCCACAAGGAAGCATTTTGGGCCCCATTTTATTCCTTTGTTATGTTAACGATATGCCCAGCTGTGTTGATTGTCCGTTACTTCAGTATGCAGATGACAGTGCCTTAATTGTTTCTGACAAAGATCCTGTAAAAATTGGGCATCAACTCAGCAAATATCTTAGTAGTTGTAACAAATGGCTCATTGATAATAAGCTCTCTCTCCACATGGGTAAAACGGAACTCATTCTTTTTGGCACAAAACGTAAGTTGAAGAACTGGCAAGAGTTTACCATCGAGTGTGAGGGGCAAACAATTCATGCTACCCCTTCTGTCAAATACTTAGGTCTCACCATCGATCAATTTTTGAATGGTGAAGAAATGGCTATTAGTATCATAAAAAAAGTTAATTCTAGACTAAAGTTTTTTAATACAGACAGGCTAAGTTTCTGGATCAAAATATAAAGAAAATAATGTGTACAGCTCTAGTTCTATGTTTATTCGATTACTCTATTTCATCTTGGTATGGTGGTGTCCAAAAACAGATGAGCAAAAGCCTGCAAGTCGCTCAAAACAAGGTTATAAGATTCATTCTAAATAAAGATTCCAGGTACCATGTATGTGTAAATGATTTTAAAACTCTTAATTTTCTGAATATCCACAACAGAGCCAAACAACTCAGGTTAAACCATGTATTTGATATTTTTAATGAAGTTGGTCCAGATTATCTTAGATCTCATTTTACCAGAATTTCAAGTGTGCATCAACACAGTACTAGAACCAGTGTGCAAAATTTCCAAGTTCCCAAATCCACCACCATCATTTCTGGCTCTTTTTATTATAATGCCATTAAGGATTGGGCTAGCTTACCATGTGCAATCAAATCTATTCCTTCTAATCTAAGGCAATTTTAAAAAAAATTGTAAAAACTCATCATCTTAACCAAATCAATTGTTAATAGTTTTAAATATTTTAATATTTTGTATCAATTTTAAATATGTATACAGTGTCTGTTGATGTACGTGTTGTTTTTTGTTTTTCCTTACTGGACCCCTTCGGAAATAAGCCTCCGGGCTTAGGGAGCGATCGTTATTTATGGCAGGGGGGGAATGGTAAAATTTAGGGGGGAACGCGAAATTATTTTTCCGGAAAGAGGGGGGGGGGGGGGTGCGATTTTTTTTTAAGGAATGAGGGGGGAACGCGAATTTTTTTTCTCAACTCTCAGAGAAAAAAAAAAGAGGAAAGAAGGAAAAAGAAAAGGAAAAAAAATGAAAAAATAAGAAGAAAAAATAGTGAAAAAACAGTTTTCCATGACCAATTTTAGTTCAAAAACTCAAAATTGTGTGCGCTCCGCGCGAATACAGGTTAACCTTATTATGACCCTCAAAGGCCACACCAACAATTCTAAATATTATGTGGGGGACGTTATTATCATACTGGACCATTAGTGTTAGAAATGCTATTTTTTGCGCGCTTCGCGCGCGTATTAGTTTCAATATTTCATTATTTAAGCTTAACAAGATAGCTTCAGGACAGTTTTTCATTACCATTTTAGTTCAAAACTTCAAATTTTGCGCGCTCCGCTGCATATTCACTAGAGATTTTAATATTATAGTGGCCCTCGAACCACACCGACTTTAAATATTATACTGTACCTTTTTAGTGTTAAAATCACAATTTTTGCGCGCTTCGCGCGTATAAGGTTCAACGTTTCAATATGTAAGATCAACAAGATGGCTTCAGGTTTTTTTCCCCCCATCAAAACAGTCCTGGATACGCCATTGCAGGGGGGATCCCGACCACCACCCCCGCGGATAACGGTACGAACCAATGATTTTTTTTAACCCCCCGGGTAAAAGAATCCTGCGCACGCCTATGTGTACACGACACAGCACCTAGTTCATAAATGACACAACTCTATAATGTCACGATGTGATTTTTGTTGCATTTTTGTATGATTTGTCAACGAGATGGTTTTATGAGACTGATGAATGCAAACATTTTGAAATAAAATATAGAGTGTAAAAATCCTATGATATTGTGTGTTTGTTTAAATACTTAAAGTTTCACATAAGCAATTTTCACTCATGAAATATTGTCGTAGTTTGCAATGTACAGCCTATTGAGTGTACCTATATATATTCACTGACTAAAAATATACATGTCAAAGTTTACTGTGAAAATAGTTTCTTAAAAATTGCCAGGGGGGAACCTGAAATATTTTGTCAGTTGTTAGGGGGGAACCCGAAATAAATAACAGCAAATAAAAAATGTGAAAAAATGTGAAAAATGCCCATTCCCCCCCTGCCATAAATAACGATCGCTCCCTTAAAGGGTTATCCTGTTTGTATCTCCCCCAATTTTGTGTGGTTTTGTAATTTTAACTGTATCTTAAGATTCTTTATATTATTATCATTGTCATTGTTTTATATATATGTGGAGATACCGAAATAAATCAAATCAAATCAAAAAAATCAAATCAAATCAAAATCATAGATGGTTTATAGATGGTTTGATACACCCTGTAGTCCGACTGTCACATACATCTGTTTGGTCGCTCTCTCATACCCAGAGCTCTACTCTCTCATCATAGCGTTGTGTCTAGCTAAAATTATGGAACTTTGACTAGCATTGCTTTGAAAACGAGAATATGTCAAAGGTTAAATGGTGAAAACAAGCTGATGAGCTGATTGACCGACCGATTGACGAGATGGGAAGGAAAATGAGATGCAAGCGCTATCTCACATCCTAAATAAACGCCCTATGTTTTCATTTTGTGATATGTGATCGGTGTTGTTTCTCCATTTTTATTATGCCATCAATTTAGAGCAAAATCAGAGACAGTCTGGATGAATATCTAACCTTTTTTTTGCGTTTGCTACCACCAGAAACCTGACCAAAGTAGTGCGTGTGTGTGAGCTGATCGCGTTCGCTCATGCAGCGCCCGACAGTAAAATCACCAACAACAACAACAACACTACTAGTACTACTACCATGGTGAAACTGAAGGATTTCCATATTATTCTTGACACCAACAAGACGGTTTACTCTGCAGGGGAGTATGTATCGGGTCATGTTGTCGTGGAGCTTAGAGGAGATATGAAAATGAGGGGGATTCGCATCTATATGCGAGGACTTGCAAAGGTAAAAGGCTGAGTCTATGTACAACTGTTGTGTTGTACAAATAAGTGAGATATCACTGAGTACAAATAAGTGAGATATCACTGTAATTCGTACAACTGTTGTACAAATAAGCGAGGTGGTTGCTGTAATTTGTACAACTGTTTTACAAATAAGCGAGGTGTTGCTGTTATTCGCAGGGTTATTCGTACAACTATTGGCAGTATTGCACAAATAGAGGGCCTGAGGGGTCTCTACTCTCTGTAATATTCGTACCACTATTCACTATTGGGAGTCCCCCGGGGGACAAATAAGAGGGGGTCCTGTATAACTATGGGAGTCCCAGGCGGGATCCCTGTTATTCATCTTAGTGTAAGGTCCGAAGTTTACCGCGTTGCGGAATTTCCGCGAAAATCACGGAATTGAGGTTAAATGCGGAAAACGACATTTTGATGAAAAGAAGGGAAAAAATGCACGAAAAATGTCCAAAACACACAATTTATATATAGTCTTGAATAAAACAATATAAATTACCAAAAACGATACATAATAAAACAAAACAAACAAAAAAAATGATGTGTTTTTCTGTAAAGTGTGTTTATTTTGGTTTTATAGATCGTAAATTTTAAGCTTTCTTGGGGAAAATTACATCACAGAAAAATGCAAAATCTACAAAGCGGAAAAACGCGGAATTCGACAGTTACAAAGCGGTAAACTTCGGACCTTATCTTGGTGTAAAAATAAGAGGGGAGTCCCTACAAGTTGTATGAATAACACTAACACTAACAGCCTGTCATTCATACAACTATTGAAGAGGTGATTCCCCCTGCAAGGGAGTTCCTGTTGTTCATACAACTAAGTTGCACAAACAAGAGGGGTCCTGTCCCGCCCTATTGTACATTAGGAGGGAGTCCCTTTTAGTGTTACCATTAACTGTTGTAAAAATGTCCCTGTTATTCATACAACTCGGCCGCTGGGGCCCGGCTCCCTGTTATTCCTACAACTATTCTACAAATAAGAGGAGCGAATCTGTTATTCGTACAACTAATATAAAGAGGAGACCCGGTTGGTGTGTGTGGTGGTGGGGGTGGGGGGGGGGGGGGGGGGGGGTATTTGTACAACTATTGTAATAATAAGAGGGGAGTCCTTGTTATTTGTACAAATGTAATTGTACATTTATAATTTGTAATGTGTACCTTTTTTATTTATTTATAATTATTATATAAATTTATATGTACATTGTGTTTAAGGAATAAGGATGTATACTGTTCTAAAAAAGTGGATGTCCCACTAAATAAATCCTGAAATAAATAAATAAATCCTCATGTTATTTGTACAACAGTTGTACAATAGCCATATTCAAGGTAAAAAAGCACTCAAAATAAATTTGAAACATTTGTCTGAATGAAGAAGAGATATAGGAGCTTAAAGGGGCATTAAGGGGGGACTTAAGGGGGCTGTCAAGTGTCAGAAATAGCTTCCGTAAAACTGCCGTAACTACGTCATTATTCATATATTCCATATACAAGTATACATTTTTTTGAAGGAAAGGGTTCAATAAATCTAACCATGAACATGAAATTGCTCTAAAAAGAACCATTTTGGAGAAAATCATAAAAAACAAGAATTTTGACCAGTCTTCAATTCGGACAAGGTAACCAAAAAAATATTTTCTGAAAATCTGTCCTTTTACGATTTTTGTAATCTTACGAAAATTACCCGGGTTCCATTTTTTTTGTTTTTTGATATCTGAGATTTTTTTTTATTTATTGACCAAATAAGGCAACAAAATGGGATTTTTAAATACAACAAAGGTGAATTTCCACAAAATGATCCGAAAAATCGGAAAATAGGCCTAAAACAAAAAACAAAAAAAATGGAACCTGGCGAAGATCATGGTTGTTGTGTTAAACTTACTTGCTGTCCATCAGATGCAGTTTGTATTGAGTTATCGTGTCTGTAAATCGTATTTTTACTCAAAAATGAACATAAAGAAATCAACCGATGAATGTGAAAAGTGACAATACCACCGTTTGATCATGGTTTACGGGGAAATACACGTATTTCAAATCCTGTTCTTTAGATATTGTGGGAAGCATATAAATCCCCAACTTCGTGCAAAGTTTCATTACAAACAGTTCTTTTCTTGGTATCAAAATAACCTCAAATGTGTGTTAAAAACACCTTTTTCATGAAGTCGAGTGTGAAAAAGAAGCCATACCATTTCATGCGCATTCGAAGTGCGTTCACAATTTCCGGGAAGCGTAACGCATGAAAGCGCGTGCGTTAATCGACAATGAGCGCAGACGCGCGTGGAATGTTTTGAGTTGGCAAAATAAATGGTGACGCGTGCGCGTTGAACCGGTTGACAAAGATTAGACGCTCGTGTATTAATTTCTGTACGCAACACTCTGCGGCTAATCATCAGAGTTTATCAATATAGGCCCAGTGTAGTCGAGTCTTTATCAATGTGATCATTTAAAAATGCACCGTGGCGGGATTAGTGAGTAGTCTGTAAAAATCAACACATATCTTAGATAAAGGACTTAGTAAAGGAGAGAGAAAAATTGGAAACATTAGAGAGAGAAAGCGAGAAATGGGGATGAAGATTTAATTTAAGACCTGTCGTTTGGTAGGCCTACATGTTTTCTCTTCTTCTACTTCAGATATTAAAAGAGACGGAATCGGGTAAGCTTCTGATTAACATGATTAATATGAGTCACGTGTCACGAATTGTAATTTCATCATAGTAAAAGGCCACAACATGCCATGCCACCTGAACTTGATCCTCGTTAATGCCAGCGCCACTGAAAAAGAAACTGAAATATGTCCGATAGGTCTAATGTTTAATGAAGCAGGAAAATAAAATTAACGGTTTGTAAAATGACTATAGGACTTGTCTATGGGTAAACTGTCAAGCGAACGAGTAACAGTAGCGTATCAGCAGAGTGTCCCCCTCGACGGATTTGACCGGTTAGAACAGCTCAAACTACCGGGCTAAAAGGTTTTATTTTCTGTAAATACAGTGGGTTGGGGGAGCAAGGGCCCCAATTTGAGTCGGATGGGGTGGATTTTGAGAACACCCCCACCCTCCCCGTTTTCAAATGTCGGACTCGGCGGCGGCAATCCTCAGCCTGAAAGTTAAAGGCTACCGGGAAGATACCATTTCCCCCTCTGACAAGCAATCTCATCAGATACACCACTGGCGGGTAATGGATCACATTTCACAGTAGTTAAATGATGAGCATTTTCCATTAGATTGGACTTGGATCCTTTTAAAATTGATTTGAATTGCTATCTACCAAAGATAATTATTAAATAGTGATTGTTCAGTGTTATAACAATAGCTCTATTAAGCATTTTGGTTGGATCTCTTATAAAAGTAGTTTGCTATCTACTGAAGATAACAATGATAACGGTGAAAACACGTCATTATTAACAATTAGCTCTAGCAGGCCTATCCAGTCATGTGGGTATTTCCATTACTGTATATGGTTTTATTATTTATTGGCTATCCCTATGAATTGCCTTGTCACCTATACCTAGATTGAAACTTTTTTCATAGAGGACACAAAAGTACAAGGATATCAAAGGTGCAACCACACATTTAATTAATCAGGCCTATTGTTTACATCTCATAACTTTGTGATAAACCAAACCGATGTTACCCTATTTTCTTTTTTGTTGGGGTGGGTCCGAGGCAGAAATATAGAGCATCCTCTCCCACCATAATCCCATCCCTTTCACCTTTGCTTTCAGTCTAGAACATTCGGACGTTTCATTGATTCAAAAATATGAATGATGGGCCATTTAGCGATCGAAATGGGAAGATCTCTGTTCTTTGTTCAGTCTGAATTTCATTTGGAATGTTCCAGAATTTTATATTATTCAATTTAACTATGACATTTTAGGAGGATTTTTTAGAAACATGACTTGTTTGGCCGTAGGCCTAGGCCTACTTCTGGTTATCTTGGAACTTATTTTGTCTCATATTATGGCATGTCACCAAACCGTAGGCCTAACAGCGGGGCCTTAGACCCGAACGCAACTGAAATAAATGAGCTTATAATGGATATTATATTAAAATACATGCCAGGAGAGGCTGTCCATCCCTGCTCTCCATGGCCCTATACTCACCCCCCACCCCAACTCCACATGTCGTGTTTTTGATTGCCGCGTGTGCACATAGGCCTACTATACAAAGTTAGACTATAACTATGAGATAACCATGTGAACTATTTGATAGCATCGGCTCATCGGCCTGAGGATGCTTCTCCGATCATGCCCATGTAGGCCTAGGTAAAATGGCACTTATAATTGATATTATGTTTGATATAACTGAATGACAAATTAGTACACCGAGTTGAACTAATTGAGAACTAGCTAACTTACCAACGATACTGAGTAATATTCAGTAATGACAATAAATAGATAAGGCCTATTGGATGGACGGGGCGGGTGGAACGGACTTGTACAACATCGAAAGGCCAAACAAAAACAAAACATTAACGTCTTCGGATAACACCCGGTGTAAGTCTTATTGATACTCCTTACAATGTTTCACTCCGATCATGGATACAAAATCTTTCTCTGTCCTTTTTTTTTTTTTTTTTTTCCTTCTCTCTTTCCAAACTCCTTGACACTAACGCTTGTGCTAAAGCCTTGTTTTACTAATAGGCCTACTTGCTTTAGGCTCAGCCACACCCCGGCAAAAATGACGGTTTGATTAGTCGGGCCTCCGATGCGTAAACAATGCGTATGAACAAGCCCTCAAACGCGGCAAAAACATAGCGGGTAACGCAGCACGCACTGACGGCTTTCGAAACAACAGCGTCGCGTATTTTAAGCGAACTGGCGCGTGCTAATTTGCGTGAAAAACAAAACACGGGATACGCGGCACATGGGAGTTTCGCTGATCCCATGCGGGCAGACTTTTCCATTCTACTTTGTCAATGATCACAATAAGGGATTTAAATCCTTCTAAATAGGCTTTTGGAATTTCACAATTGAAAATTTCTTTGCATGTACTGATAGATAACACTCTGAAGTTTTGAAAAATGAAGAAAAGTGAAATTCCTGGAAAATACGAAATGACACTTGACAGCCCCCTTAAGGAAGTTTTTTGTTGAATTTTGTTAGTGCTGTAATTATTGAACCATAACTCAAATGTATATAAGAGTATACATTTTTGGAAAGGAAATGGATCAGAGAATCCAAATTTAGCATCAATTTGGACCCAAAATGTTGATTTTTTGAGAAAATCACAAAAAATCACTTTTTTGACCCAATTTTTTTGAACAAAGCTAACAAACATAATTTTGAGTTCAAAATGCCCAAATCACTTGATGATGATGTTAAGACACTACTGGAGGGACGATTTTTTTATTTTTAAATCTAATCCAATATTTTTTGAAATTTTGACAAAAAAGTGTAAAAAAAAATTTAAAAATCCATTTTTTCACGTTTTTTGGCACTTTTTGGTCAAAATTTTCAAAAATATTAGATTAGGTTTTAAAAAAAATAAATCGTCCCTCCATTAGTGTCTCAACATCATTATAAAGTGATTTTGCCATTTTTTACTCAAAATTATTTTTTGTTAGCTTTGTTAAAAAAAATGTGGGTCAAAAAAGTGAATTTTGTGATTTTCTCAAAAAATCTACTTTTTTGGTCAAAATTGACGCCAAATTTGGATTCTCTGATCCATTTCCTTTCCAAAAATGTATACTTTTATATACATTTGATTTATAGTTCAATAATTACAGCACTCACAAAATTCAAAAAATCAGATCAAAAACTTCCTTAAGTCCCCCCTTAAAAGATGTGGCAGCCCTCAATTACAAAAATATATGATAAAAACTGGGATTTGTATATTTTTACCAATTGTAAACAACTTACACCTATAACGATTAAGAAAAATCAGCCCTCTTCGTACCACAAAACGTTGATTCAAAAATGCTGGAAGAGCCTCAACCAGCATTTTACATGGTTAAGGGTGGTATTGCAACATATTTAAAATATATATAAATATTTAAATGTTTTAATCAAGTTTTGCTGGGTTTTTGTTTAGTAGTCTAGAAACAACAATAATGGCAATTTTTAATGTTCATCTTGAATTCTGAAGTAAATTAATTAAAATAAAAAAATTCAACATGACATTGTGTCCCTTAAATACTGTAGTGTAAGCCATTTTTTTTGCACTGACCTGATAATTGATCATATTTTAATTGATCGATGCTAAATGCTGTTTTAAATCGAAAAAAAATATGTAGAAAATTCCTTAAATAATTGGAAGCAAATTTAGTAAAGTTATGAGATTTGTCTACAGTAAATACAGTTAAGATTGATTTTTTGAATCCGGGAATGTCTTTCCTGGTAGCAGGGGTAGAATTTCGGCGCGAATCGATTAGCGTGAAGATTCGCGTAAAATCACTACCGCGTGAATCCAGGTGGATTCGCGCAACAAAAAAAAAAAAGAGGTTTTTTTAACTTTTTTGTTATTTTTTAAAGTCCAAAACAGGACCTTAGATGACTGGTATTTGACCCTTAGTCAACAAACATGTCGAAATTTGGAATTTGTGCAAGCTTATAGCCTTATTCTTGTTATCCAAGATTCTAGCTAAATTATTCCATGAGAATCTAAAGGGACTCTCGCGCTACAGCGTGTGGGATGTAAAAACACCCCTACATTAATAATGGTATTGTCCAGATTGGTTATTTGAATAAGCATTATTTATATTGATTTGAGCCAAATTTAAAAAAAAATTGGGCTAATTAATGCACTTAATTATTTTTTTCAAGTTCATGCACTTTACTGAATGTAATGCCACTTGGTGTATATGTAGGCCTAGGTATATGTTGGCTATACAACTCTCCTTAATTCCTGTGCTGCAGGAATCTAATGGAGTTTTCAATACAAAATTAGAGCAAAAACAAAAAACTAAATTTGTATAGACATTTTACCTAGGGAGTCAAAAAACAATATAAAACAAAAGAAAATAGACTGTCCTCTGTTGGCCGTAAAACAATACAAAACAAAAGAATTCAAAATGAATTAAAATGGAATTTTGAAAATAAAATTGTCATATCTAGAAAACCGTACCTCCGATCAATCTCAAATTTCAGATTATTGTGGAGCTCAGCAAGCTCTATTAAAATATCAAATAAAAAATTAGCCATAGGAACAACCTTAATACACTGCCAGATAATGGCGAAGAAATGTATCAAGTTGTGATATGGACTACTCCTTTATACTGTAAGAAACCAACAAGAAACATCTCTTACAAGCGCGAATTTCTAGGCCTGCTGATAGTTGAACTTCATTATCAGAGAGAAAAAAATGAGGCGTGCAATGGAACAAAACTACACACTCCTATTTCTATCTTTCTCTATGATTCTCTTCCAGTTCCCTGTAGATTGTATACATCTCATTCTCTCTTTCCTCTTTATTCTCCCTTTTCACAGACTCAAGGGGTGTTTAACACCCTAGACACTCCCCCACCCCCTGCATACTCGTCTGAATTCAGCCATTTCAAAACATTTGCAAAAAAGTGATTGACCATCAGTCATTGTATCCACACTTACACTAGCTAGGGAAATTGTTCAGTTTTGATGATCGATCATCATTCTCTAGGTTGGTCATCCGTGTTTACTGAACTGGTTACATAAATATGTTGTAATTATGGTGCGCAATTAGGTTTTGTCTCGAAAACTTCACTTATTTAGTATGAAGAAGTGTTTCTACTTGTATAATCAATGAAGAAATTGACCAACAAGAAGTATTTTTCCTGATTTTTTGAAAATGGGATCTGAAAATGTTGACTCACCCTGTAGCAATCCGCTTAAATTTGTACTTCAATGAAAAACAAGATTTGTGTTATTGTTTTCATATACAAATAAAATGACCAATGATAAGAGTAAGAGTAGTCATGCAAAATAAGGATTATAGTTATTGATTAATTATAGGTCGGCCCGGTCATCCGGGTACTTTTTACCTTTTGCCGTTGACAACAAACCAGACGTTTTAACAAGGCCCATCAGTTTTACGCTCGACCATACAGTAGGTCAACCCAAGCGATTGCATCACGCTGTGTAAGAGGCCTTTATTTACCTATTTGGTTTATGGTCAATGGTATGTGATGTCACTCCGGGCCGACCTATTGAACGGTTGTGTAGTTTTCAATTGATTTCCCACCCATTCCAAGCAGGTAAAAAATGTAGCAACGGTGTGCCTGCTGATGTGACCTGATTTGATCTTCGACATTTTAACCCCTATTTTTTCTTCCAATTCAAGGTGCATTGGAGTGAATCAAGAGGTGGTGGTCATCAAACAGGCTCTTACACAAAATACTATGATGCAGAGGAGGAGTATTTCTACATGAAGCAGGTGCTATTTGGTAAAGGTAAGAGACTATTTGATTCATTGCAATAGTTTTGATCCTTCTGCAAAAAGTGTCATCCTACATGTATAGTGTGTTTGAACAAAGGAAACACAACCCGGAAGCGCATATCATATGAAAAAATATACGAACATAATGAAGAAGATCATAGATTACACATCAGAAATAACTTAAAATACAATTACAACATATCTTAAAAATACAAATTCATAAAAACACAACTGAAAATCACTCGACCTGCAAACTTGACCTGCAAGGATATCAAATATACGAGGGGGTATCATAAAGTTTTAGAAAACACCCAGAAGTGAAGAAGCCAGAAACTTCATTTTGTTACGTGATCCTTCAGACATCTTTACTAAGTCCCTGTGCAAAGTTACACATTTTTCCTACTATTTATTACCTGTCCACAGACCGCCATTGTAGAGGTCCTCAGATTGACCGCCATTGATAGATTCTCAGATTGCCTCAGATTGTGTTATTCCCAAAACAGCAATAAATAGTTTAAAGTGTTGACAGAAAGGGTCAAAGGTCATGTAGGGGTCATTAGAGTCAATCTGTGTATACCCCATATTCTATCAATGGTGGTCAATCTGAGGATCTCTACAATGGAGGTCTGTGGACAGGTAATAAATAGTAGGAAAAATGTGTAACTTTGCACAGGGACTTAGTAAAGATGTCTGAAGGATCACATATCAAAATAAAGTTTCTGGCTCCTTCACTTCTGGGTGTTTTCTAAAACTTTATGATACCCCCTCGTACATTACATGAGAATATTAATATTATCGTTCAAACACAGTTTATCAAGCACATTTCACAGATTAAAAAGATAAGTCTTCAATGAAGTTTTGAAAGATTGCACTGATGTTGCACCTCCGACATGTTCAGGAAGATCATTCCATTTCTTCGGCACAGCGATGAAAAAGGCTCTTTTTAGCAGATCTGGCTGCGCGTGGTACTTAAAGGAGCCCTTTTTAGAACTTGATCTTGAAGTCTGAGAAGGATGGTAAGGTGTGATGAGTTGCTTGATATAGGTACATGTAGGTGCGAGATTGTGCAGGGACATATATATAATGAGGAGAAGTTTAAAAAGAATTTGCTTTCCTTTTGACATACATTTTTGTACATGTACCATATTTTAGAAGCAGCAATGATCAAAGTCAGGAAGGCCTTGGACCAATTAAAATGCCCATTAGTTTGCTAGCTTTTTAGACCATCGTTAGAATTATGCGGTCTAGTCATGACAGGGGGAGGGCATTCCCAACAATATAACAAGCTACGTCTCTCATCGTACGTACGTAGAGGAAATATTGATATTGTGAGTAGCGGGCATATGGAAATCAAACTATGTTTGGAAATATAATACTATTAATTGGTTTAGGTTGTTTTTAACAATTTGCTGAGAGACCTCCATCTGTTCAGGGTGAGTCAGAAAGAACAGGCACCTTTTTCGCAAAGGTGTCAGGCATGTTTATTCACAACCAAAGATGCATTATTTTATTTTATTTATTTTTTATTTTTTTAAATCGACCATTGCGTTCTCATGTACACTAATTTTAGTAAGGTCCCAAATGTATATAAGCCAATCCACAGGACGGTTGAATTATCAAGCCATTCTTCAATGTATTCTATTATAAATGAGGCTCCTTATTCAACTGAAATGCCTCTTTTCTGTTTTTGTTTCTCTTAAATTCAGGCTTTTTCTTACTCATAATTACTTAGTTTAATTTATATTCAGTAATTTTAAGATTTTGTATCCAACATTCATATGTGCCTTATAAATAAGGTTTTTAACCTGTTTTATTGATTGCTCCTTGTATTATCACCTTTTCTAGATTCTCACCCTTTCGTCTAGCAATATGTCCAAAGTATTGTAGTTTGTTGCGCATGATCTTTGATGAGCTACAGTGCATTTGTACTTGATAATCTCTCACTCTAGGCATTGCATTCATGCACCAGCCCTCAAACGCCGACAGGCGCGATGGGGGGGGGGGGGGGCGGTGCATAAATGCAAGGACGAGGATGGACAATTATTATTACCATGCAAGGACGGTTATTAAACACGAATGCAATGCTAGCGAATGAATCATCTATCATATACTTCATACACTTTCATACACTTCAAGAAGTGTATCTTAACATTTGCTTAAATCTTAACATGGAACCTTCATATTCTGGTTAGGGTTATGGTCAAAGGTCATCTCAGATCAAGTTTTAAATTAGGGTGTTTGGTTAAGTTTTTGAAGTTTAAAGTCCAATTGGAACCAAACATGGGTTAAATATGTTTACGATTATTAAGCACGAATGCACCGCTAGCGAAATGAATCATCTATCGCAAGCATGTGCAACCTTTTCTACCACACGGGCCGCATTGCGATTTTGAGATCTATTCACGGGCCGCAGCGATTGTCAAACATTCCAAAACACGTCCGTAATAGTAATAGGGAGAGGGAAGTCCATTGCTCATGGAATACCCGCTTCTCTTCGTGTAATTTCCTCTTTTTACTCGCTTTAGCTGCTGCAAGCGCCATTTTAACCAAGAATTTTATCACACAATCACACCTTGGGTTATATTTACTTAATGCAGCGTGTCACCCTACTAATATAAGGGAGCACACCACCAAATCAATCCGCCATTTGTGTAAAACTAGGGAGTTCCGTTTAAAACGGGCCGCATCATTTGGAATTTTAGGATTGCTTCGCGGGCCGCAGATTAGAGGTCGGCGGGCCGCATGTGGCCCGCGGGCCGCAGGTTGCACACGCTTGATCTATCGTATACTTCATACTTGGTTCCAATTGGACTTAAACTTCAAAAACTTAACCAAACGTGGGTTAAATATGTTACATGGGAACCTCCTTATGTTAACAGGGTCCGAATTCAGGGAAGTCCTCAATTTTGCATCGCAGTTTTTTGCTATACAAAATAAGGTTGTGAGCGAGTCCCGGGTAATCGAGTGACGCCCGAAATTAATTTTTTTTTTAAATTTAAATTTAGACGGACTCGTATCTGACCCTTAATAACCCACATAATACCCCTTGACCCTCACCTTGACTCCTGAGTCCTAACCTAAGATCTTATACTAAATTATTCTTATCAAAAGTATGATTTTTTTCAACACTGAAAATGAAAGTGTATACATTAACATACAGATTTACTTGTCTTAACAGTTAGCCCCAGGAATGGCAAACCTACCTTATTTTGTTGTTGATTAATGTAGATTTGCCATTCCTGGTCCACACTGTAATACATTTTATTTCAGAATCAACAATATCTTAATTAAAATAGGTGGAGATAAAAAGTGTACATTTTATAATTACATGTACATACAGGTTTAGTTGTACATGTTAAGATATTGTTGATTTTGAAATAAATAGTATTATAGTGTGAACCAGGAATGGCAAATCTACATTAATCAACAACAAAATAAGTTAGATTTGCCATTCCCGGGGCTTACTGTTAAGACAACTAAACCTGTATGTTAATGTACGTACACTTTCATTTTCAGTGTTGAAAAAATCATACTTTTGATAAGAATGAATTCAATAATTTAGTATTTATAGATCTTAGGTTAGGAGTTATTATCCCTAATAGTGTGGGTCAAGGGGTATTATGTGGGTATTAAGGGTCAAATACGAGTCGGCTAACGTCCTGTTTTTGACTTAGAAAAAAATGTTTTAAAAAAATAATTAAAAAAAGGTTTTTTGGTTTTTTTAGGGTGCGGGGGCGGAGGCGGAGGCGGGTACCCGGGTACCCGCCCGAAAAATATTTCGAGTACCCGGGTATACAATTACCCGAAATTCACACCCTTAATACAAAATATGCTTTGTATAGCAGTTCTTTGCTTTTTCCTTTTTCATCGCGTGCCAGAATAAAAGGTGATTTTAAAAGTAAATAAGCTTACTTTTAGTCCGATTTTCTTCCCTCCATGACAACATTAATTCTGCAAGTTATTTCTGGGTCCCAACCCAGTAAATAGCGACGACTAAATTGGTCGCAAATGTACCCAAATTTCTACCGATGCGACCATGTTTCCACACCCGATCACCATTTGCGACCTTAAAAATTGCTAACTAGTCGCCAAGAAATATAATTGAGAAAGCTTAAAAACTACATACGAATGTGCATTTAGTTGTCATTGGTCAATTATTCCTTCTAAAATGTGTTAGTCTTGTTCAAAAACGCCATAAAATCTATAATTTCTGAGTTGTATTTCTTATTTATTGTTGTAGTAGCGCAGCTGTTTCACACCACATAAAATGTCATCCGATTTCGTCTGGCAATATGTTGTTGCTGTTATCTGTAATGTTTCACTCCCTCTGTAGTATGCACTAGCTAATTGAAGTTTTCACTAGCACGTGGTAATATAAAAGGGAGTAACTTTACAAAACATCTCGTGCAATCATTATGATTATGGACTCGACCACTCTGCTCTTGAGGTGAATTTGCAGTGGGTACATCAACATTACACAATATAAATCTATATTATAATACGCTACTCTCTGTCTGTTTGTCTGTGTGTTTGTTTGTCTGTTTGGCGAAAATAAAACGGGTTAGCGTTTGTCGGGTCTTCCGGGGTCAAAGGTCGTCTAGGGGTCGAATTTTCCAAGTTTGTCCGATCAGGCTTTAACTCGGTGACGGGAAGCCCGAATACGAGTCGAGCGTGGAAAGAATAAGACGGCTTTGCTTTTCTTGGGTCGTCCGGGGTCAAAGGTCGTCTAAGGGTCGAATTCTTAAAGTTTGTCTGATCGGGCTTAAACTCGGTGATGAGAAGCCAGAATGCGAGGCGAGCGTGGAAAAAATAAAACGGCTTTGCTTTTCTTGGGTCGTCTGGTGTCAAAGGTCGTCTAAGGGTCGAATTTTCAAAGTTTGTCCGATCGGGCTTAAACTCGGGGACGGGAAGCCCGAATGCGAGTCGAGCGTGGAAAAAATAAAACGCCTTTGCTTTTCTTGGGTCGTCCGGGGTCAAAGGTCATCTAGGGGTCGAATTTTTAAAGTTTTTCCGATCGGGCTTAAACTCGGTGATGAGAAACTCGGTGATCTGTTTGTTCGGTCCCCGCAAGAGCAAGTTCGCATTCGCTAGAGCATACGAGGTCAAAGGTCATCTAGGGGTCAACTTTTTGAAGTTGGTCGGATCGTGCTTAAACTCGGTGACCACATTGCTCGATGCGAGGCGAGCGTGGCAAAAATAAACGGCTTTGCTTTTCTTGGGTCGTCCGGGGTCAAAGGTCGTCTAAGGGTCGAATTTTCAAAGTTTGTCCGGCTTTATGCATGCATTCTACAAACCACCAAACCCGAGAACCGACAAACCCTGGGTGACCGCCCAAACCCGAGAACCGACAAACCCCGGGTGACCGCCTAGTAAATAATATTTAGTTACGGAAGACGCAGGTTTGAGTTGACTGCAGTAATTATAACTAATTTTATTATTAATTTCTGGCCCGGGGTGCTCAGTGGTCATTACAAGGGGGTATCATGCGCGTCCAAGGACTCTCAAAAAGTACCCTAAATACGTAATCATGTAAATGTGAAAAAGCACCCCCTAAACAAGTATGGCACAGTATTTTACACACCCTAAGCAAGTAATATCAGTATTTCCAATACCCTAGACAAGTACTCCAAATATTTTGATACCCTAAACAAGTACTCAAAATATTTTGATACCCTAAGCAAGTAATTTAGTATAATTTAAACCTCTTACCGCGTATGACACATTTCTAACCCTTTTTTCCTTCCCTAATAAGCTTTTAAGTATTATGAAACAAATGCTGAGCTGATTTATCAGATCACTTGCGAAGGATACAATTTGAGAAATATATAGAACATGCATCATAGCTATTTATTATTCTCATGGAGCAAATAAGGACCCTAAATACGAAAGCCAATGATTTTAAAAGTATACCCTTTTTCTTAATTTGGCTTGTTTTGATACCCTATTCACGTTACGTACGTAACGTGCCCCAGCTTGAAAAACTACCCTAATTACGTGATTTATTGGACACGCATGATACCCCTCTTGTAATGACCACTGAGCACCCCGGGATTTCTGGTCATTTACAGTTTATTGTTTTCATATATCGTTCCCGTCCCAAGTTATGGCTGTGTAACAGTTTGATTCCCCCTATTTCTTGGTATATTCCGTCTCGTGAATATTGAACCCTGATAATTAGGTCAATCTGGTGACGTAATGTTTTTTCCTGACACCGCACAATTAGTCATGCCTCCAAGTCATGTACACGTGCATAGTGCTTTGTTAAATTTCTTCGAAAAATCTATTGATTGAACAAGCTTTGCGATTGCGGGAAAAAGTTACTGTTTACATAGATACGCAAGTCTCATCATGGATTTATGTAGAGCAATTATGCGTCGCACATTTTGCGATGCAAGGTATAGAAATGAGACGCAAGCATCACATTTCGCAAATAGGCTGAACATGTAAAATTGGAGTGTTTCCGTAACCTGACATACTTTATCTGACACACCGACACACTATTATCTGACACAGTTTTTTTAGGCGTTTGATGAACTCCTGAAATCAGATGAAGTAGTTATAAACCCCATGTGGCTCCAAACTTAGGCCAAAAAAAAAAAGGTGTTTGTTTGTCCATAGAGGGTCCTCAAAAGATAGGGTCGGTAGGTCGGATTTTGTTTGTTTTTTAAAATATTTTTTAATACGGATATTGTATTTGGGAATATAAATTCGGCATGTATACTGTGAATTAAAGTCCAAACACACACCAAAACATCTCACTTTTCATAAGTTTGCGACATTTTAGTTGCTTTACTCTTCACACTGCTGATTTTGATATCTTTCTCCTGCTGGGGCAGATTGTCAATTTAAAGTTCCAATACTGTCGCATTGGTTGCAACACTACAAACTCGATCAAAAATTATTTTTGTACTGAGTTTGCATTGCGCGCAGATACCGTAGAACGCCGCCATTGTGACTGAATGTTACACAATGTGAAATAACGTTGTGTTGAAGTTTTGCTAGAAATATATACGTGAAAGTATTGCTAAACCTATTTCCCGTACTAACTACCCCAAAAATTGTTATATACTATGTTGAAATTAATATTCATGCCGTTGAGCAACATTTTGGGAACAAATATTAACCGTAACTAGATTTTTCATATTTTCTCACACTGCGTTTTTAGTATAAAAATGACATCACTTGCACGTGCGATCACTGATTTTCATTTAGTCCTTTTAATAGTCCCCGCGAGCCGCGAGTGCCAAGTTCATGCAGTAAATATCATGTTACACGGGATTGCGAATTGGGGATGGTGTTGCAAATACCAGATTGACGATATATCATACGAAATAAGGAATAAAACGGTCCGTTTGGCCATTTAAATTGCTCAAAAATTTGTTTAAAAAAAATTATCGAAAATAAAAAGTAATACGGTCGGCACCTAGGTACACGGTCGGTTGGACGTGGACAAACAAACAACTTTTTTTTGTGTTGCCTTATGTGTGAAAGAAATCAAGCGATTCCCTTGATACTGTACAGGTTTATTTCATCTACAAATATCGTAGGCTCTTTCACATACATTGTGGAGAGAAACCATGACGCAGTGAGCCCTGATTTTAAGGGAAGGGTGATACCATAAAATCGTAAGTGACTGGGCCAACATTTTTTACAATACAATTTTATAATGGGCAAGAGAGAGAGAGAGAAAACCCTTGTGGGTGGGGTGTGTGTGGTGGGGGAAAGTAGGAGGTGGAGGGATTACTGAACTTTCATTTGTGCAGGAGGCCGGTTTATGAGGGACTAAATGCCGAAAATGAGCAGTGGCTATTTTGCCCTTTTTAAAAAATTCTAGGGGGGGGGGGCAAAGGATCTGCCCATTCCCCGGCCTCCAAAACAATTTATTTGGGGCAGGGTCTAAAACTAACCGCCATAAAGTTATAGCTACATGTAGGGGCCTACCAAATTCCACATTGGCAGAAAATTTCAAAAAGGCGGCCTGTTTAAAATAAAAAAATCAATAAAAAAATCATAGGCCTAGGCCTAAATAAATAAATAGGGCCGTAATAAATATATAAATTAATTAATTTTGCTCGCTATCTCCCTGCTACTTTACAGTAGTGTTGGCCAAATATAAGCTAGAAAATCAATTTGAAACAAGATTTAGAGCCACAAAAAAAAAAAAAGGTATCATTACTGTGGAAACACCCAAATAACTAAAAAGTATGATAAATCTTTAAGTATTGGCAGTTCATATTTCGTTTTTGTCAGAGTTAAAAACCCTATTGCTCGAAAATATCTTTAATAAAAGGTCTAGCACACTATTTTTTTAATTGTTTAGAAGCTTATTCATTTTAAGTTAACTGGATTGATCTTGTAAAGAGAAAAGGATTGGTGGTTAAATGATCGAGATTGGTCGATGCAAAGTGAAATTATCGCAAAAATAGGATTTGTCAAATCTTGGTCATTTTCTATGGGAAATCGTCAGAAAAATAGGCTTTACAACCTGATCTGAAATGAAAAGGCATTTTGAAATCAAATTAAAGAGAAAGTAGATGAGTTGGAGACCTATTTTTTGGATTTTCTTTTAGAGTCTATTACATATAAACAAGAAATGAAAATTGCAATCCTTAGAAAGGGCTAATTTTCGTAAAAAGTGTTGTCGAAAATGGCATATTTGGCCAAAAATGCCTATCCGCAAGCCCGAAAAACGACTAAGTACAAGTAAAAAACACCTTTTTTATGATAACGTCACTACTCACTTTGCTTTGGTATTTCAGCCTCAAATTTGGAAACTAAACAATTGACATAAACACACAATTTGTATGTAAAGAAGTCCCTATTTACATTTTTACAGCTTTTTGAGTGCTTTTTACTCATTTTTGGTGCAAAAACACTCAAAATTAGCTCATTATGTTAATGTATGGGTTTCATAGAAATGATACAAATTAATCAATTTACTGTAAATTATGACTCATTTTCAGAATCTTGAGTCAAAATAACTTTCAAAAGACCTGTTTGTGCATTTAATCACTTGAGATTGTTAATAAAATAAAGAAAGTGCTTCAAAATTGTCTTTTAATAGGCCCATCTCAGTATTACCAATTGTTTCTAAAATCATTGAAAGGGCTGTTCATGATCAATTATATGTTTACCTAACAAATGCAGGTTTACTTTCAAATGCTCAATCTGGATTTCGGCCCAAACATTCCACTTCCACTACTCTTCTTGATGTACAAGATTTCATTTTGAAAAATATGGATGATGGATATGCTACTGGTGTAATATTTATTGATTTAAAAAAAGCATTTGACACTGTAAATCATGAAATTCTTCTTACGAAACTTAAGCATTACGGTATTAATAATAATGAACTCTTATGGTTTGAGTCATATTTAAGCAACAGATTACAGACAGTAAATGTAAATTCAAGTTTATCTGATTTCAAACCTATTAACATAGGCATTCCTCAGGGTTCTATCTTAGGCCCATTACTCTTCATAATTTTTGTTAATTGTTTACCTGAAGCTGTAGATGGATGTAAGACTGTAATGTATGCTGATGATACTTCATTAATGTATAAAGCTAACAATGTGTGTGATCTTCAAATTCAATTAGAATCATGCCTAAATAAAGTAGCTGACTGGTTCAAAGCTAATAAACTTACTCTGAATGTTGACAAGACTAAGTTCATGATATTTGGTACTAACAAAATGCTTGAGAGGTTCCAAGATATTAAACTAACTTACAATAATTTAAATATTGAAAGAGTAGATGAATTTAAGTATCTGGGTGTAAAGTTAGACAGCAACCTTGGTCTTGGTCTGCTCATGTTGATTATTTATGTAAAAATGTCAGTAAAAGAACTGGTATCATCAAACGTATGAAACATTTTCTTCCATATCAGACTATTGTAATGCTATCAAATGCTCTTGTTATTCCTCACTTTGATTATGGAAGCACTGTTTGGTCAAACTTTTCTGCTGAGTCTCATAACAAATTACAGGTACTTCATAATAACTTAGCTAGGATAATTCTATCAGCTGATATTAGAACACCAACAAATGATATGATGGATATACTTAAATGGGTAAAACTTGATAAAAGATGGCATAATCACCTAACTCTTATTGTTATAAATGTTTGAGAAATTTAAGTCCATCATACATATCTGCCCAATTTGAATTTGTTCATAACAGCCATTCACATCTTACAAGAAATCACACCAGTAATACATTGGCTGTGCCAAAATTTAAATCCAATTCAGGCTTGCGCACATTTCATGTTAGGGCAGCATATGCCTGGAATAGCCTACCAGCAGCAGTCAGAATTGAACTGGAGAACATGACCGTGCACCAATTTAAGTCTAAGATTAACGGACTCTAATTGTGTGCAAAGTACTTAATTATATTATTTTGCTATTTCTGTTTGATTCATGTATTATGTGTAAATAGTTGAACAATTATCTTTGTAAATACTGTACTATTTTCTGTATGATGAGGGCCTGCTTGGAAAGCAGTGCTTGACACTGAAGCTGTTTACCCTCAATAAAGAAAGATTAAACAAACAAACAAACAATCATATTTGGTAATATGCAAACGAGCTTATTTCGCTTATTAAATATGCATATTTGAATTATCTCGAAAAGGAAACAAAATTTGTTAAAAGGGTAATTTGCAAAAATTGAGTACTTGACTTGCGCTTTCTCAATTCTAGTGTTCAAAGTGTATTCTTGAACAGCATTTATAAAAGTTGAAGGTTTGAAATATTTTAATGTCCATAGCTCCGCTCCGCCTCCCAGTGATATGCAAATGTTGAACATTGTCAGAAAAATTCGGACAATATTCAAGTTCCCATTGCATGTTGACAAACACAATTTTGACCAAAGACTTTCATGTGACACTTCATTGAACAGCACCCTTTTAGATTTTCTTACCTGCAGAGGGCTCTATGTAAAACCCCATAGAGAATATGGTACAGTAACTGGTTTTCCTTAAATTGTGCTAAGTGTGCTACCCCTATTAATAATACCATTATCAAACTAATTTCATGACCTAATAATCACATAAAAACTATGTCAGATAAAACTATGTCAGATAAAAGTGTGTCACCTTACGGAAATACCCATAAAATTGGCCGATTTGAAAAGTTGAAGTCCAATTGACAAGTTGATCGAACACATACAGCAAGTACCAATTACTTCCGACCTTATGACATCGACCCTTAACAATTCAGATTCGCCCGTTTTGGTGGGTCGGACGGACACACACAACAGCATAATGTAATTAGATAAGATGAAAAAATATATAATCTTTTTAGGTATTTTTGACTAAATTTCACTATAGAAAAGTGTATTAAAGGTACCGTATTATCCTTATTAAGCGCCCAGGACCTTATAAGCGCCCACCCCCTTTTTCTCGGGTGACTTTAAAAATATATACTAATTAACCGCCCACCCAAAAAATAAGCTTACTTAAAAGTTACTCACATCACACTAAATCTCGGACTACAAATTGCTTGAAAATAAAGTGGAAATTGTGGTTATTTTAACTACAGACATACTTGACATATTGTTTGTGATCCAAAAGTGAACTTAAACCATGTGCTACATGTATGCCTTCAAACAGCAACAGAAACCATCCGAAATACGCACGTTTCGTGTTTATTGTCATTCGTGGAGGCCGCCATCTTGAATTGCAAAGGTTGTTGAATTTTGCAACCTTAACGGTCAACAACTTTGTAAATCAGTATACAAATAAGCGCCCACCCAAAATGACTAAGTTAACCGCCCTGGGCGCTTAATAGGGATAATACGGTAGATGTTCCGATTGCTGACCCGATTTTTTCTATTTTACATGAAAGGTCATCCTTAAAATTGTTACATTCCAAAGTTTGAGTTGCATAACTCCAACAGTTTTTTAGAAGCGCAAGGTCAAAAGACATGTGCCCATTGAGTAGTACACAGACTGGTTGGTGGTTAACCACCTTTGGCAGTAATTCACCACATTTTAGCCTATAATTTCCAAATGAAACATTTCTGGCCCCTAATATTTCACAGACATAATGAGAAAAATATCTTCTGATACCAAAATATCTTGATGTGAAAAAAAAGGTCATACCTTTAAACATTTTTGAGCCAATTTTAGTTTTGGGCTATTTTGTCAGTCAACCCTTGGTCAAATCCCGAACCTTTTCACATCAAAGACAAAACAGTAGAAATATAAAAATGTGATTGTATTTGTAGACTCCAGATATAACCTTTGATATCCGTGGTAAATACATATTAATTTGCTCTTATTGGTTCATTCATTCATAGACCACTGGGGAGGTTTGGGTTTTAATAAAATTAGATTGATGCGGCTATCACCACCAATCAAATTAAGGCCATCATTCCAGGGTCTAGTAAGTCGGTTGATGGGAGAGTATATGCGGTAATTTACTGCGCATCATGTTCTTTCTCTCTTTTCACTATAGCCTGCCAAGGCTAATTTTCATCAGCGGGAATGATAGAAAATTGAGGTCATAGAATGAACAGTTACAATTAATTGAGGAGTGGCTGGTGTGTGAGTGCCTTGGAGTACTGTGCATCTTGTCTCTCTCTCTACAGCAGGAATTATCAAAATCAGGGTGATTGAGGTGGGGCCACTCCACTATTAAAACTACATGTAAGGCCTGCCGAGGCTTAATTTAATCAGTGGGAATTATGAAAATTGGGGTATTCGGATGGACTGTTACAATCAATTTGGGGGAAGGTGGCTACATTGCACCTCGTGAGTTCGTGACTTGTACACTTTGAAAATAAAGAAATAGTTATGAAATTTTGGCTCCAAGTCACAAACTCATGATACTCCTAAATTTTTTCACTTTTCATGACTTGGTTAGATTTAGCAAACAAACCCAACTGCCTCTTTTCCTGGAAATATCCTGATTTAGTGAGTTCCTGTGTCCATATGCTGCAAACACAACCGCCTGATTTTTGGCACGAGTTCGTGACTTTGTGAGTTCTTGTGTTGTCAACACAAGCCGCCTGATTTTCAGCACGAGTTCATGACACCATAATGTAAACACTAGGTGGTTCCTAATTTTGTGTACATTGTTTTCACATCTGGTAGCTGACAGCCGGGCAAAATGTCACAGACCCGGTACATGTATGTCCCCGGGTACAACCACCGCATTACCCCGGTAATATCCCTAAAGCTACCTCAGGTTTTAAATATGTAATTTTTAATATAAAAAGGCAAGAATTTTGAGTGCTTCCAAAATAGTTTTATCCAATATTCTCTTGCCTATCTCCCCCCCCCCCCCCCCCATTTCCCCCATAAAATATGTTGATGCTGGTGATATTGATCTCACCAGCTCCTGGGAGCTTCGGACCTCGGACGAAAATAGGCATGGCAAGCTGCTTTACTTGTCATCACTTGCTGTCCCAGCTCCTGGGGACCCAGGCGTAGCGGGGACTTAAGGTTACACACCACCAAATCAGTTCCCTATTGTTTTGTGTGGTAAAGAGGTCAAGTTCGTGTTATTTTTTTCACCTTTAGAGCAAACTGGTTCATTCAAATCATTGTTTTTATTGAAGATCTAGATATGTCTTCTGCTTAAAAACAATCTCTTTTGTAAGGGGTAACCAGCATTTTTTCCCGCTACGGGCCAATGATATCTATCTTAGGTTCGACAGGCTGCCTATTTTATCTTCTTAGATCAGGGGTTTTAGCTCTAAATTGGTGGAACAGTGAAATCGTGTAAAATGATATTATTCAAGAAAAAGCTAGAGATGTTGGGCCTAATGTGGAGGAAATAACCTACAAATGCCAAATTATGAAACATTTTGGTACATTTACAGTACTTTTTACCTTTCTAGGATGTTAAATTTATAGACTTATGATGGGGTCAATCTTAATTTCAAACACTGCCGTGTATGGCCAAAATGCAAAATATTATTTGGTGGTGTGTAGGGGAAATTACCCAGCGAAAGTGTAATATCCCCCTCTTTTTTCCCGGGTACTGTCCCGGGGCTACGGAGCACTAAATATCGGCACATATCTGGTAGCTGACAGCCGGGCAAAATGTCACAAACCCGGTATGTCCCCGGGTACAACCACCGCATTACCCCGGTAATATCCCTAAAGCTACGTCAGGTTTTAAATATGTTTGGGAATCGCAACTCACACATTTTCTATGAATGCTGAAGCATGATTCGGCACGGGGCAGACGAAATGAATATACGCAGATACGCACATATTATTGCCTGTAGATTTGATCTAAACAAAAATTAAAAATGTTAACCCCTTATTTTTGTAGTCGAGCATTCTAGAAATACCAAGGGATTTTCCAAATAAAATGGACAAAATTTAGAGCAGCAGATAAAGGATGATGATATTTTTAGTAGCTTCCTTAGTCATGTTGGTAGCTAAAAATTTGAGGATGTAAGGTTTTAAACAATCTGAAAGAATCATGTGTGAACGTGGTCCTCATGTCTATGTGTCCCGTGTATAAACGCTTGATTTGGTCAGAGGGCCGGTGGAAATCACTTCGCGATGACATGAAAAGCTTGAATTCAAGTTTTACTCAGCGAACTATTTCTAGGTAACGTCCTCTGTACGAGCCCCGCATGAATTCCTGGCTTATAAAACATTGGATAACAGTCCCGGTCACATCTCTGTACGACAGCTCGGGGGCCTGGCTACCTAATTGTACATACCCGCTAAAACCGGGGCACACATTTTGAGTATTCCCCCGCTAAAGTCCCGGCTATTTGTTCGGCAACGCCCGGGTCCCCAGGAACCGGGACAGCAAGTGACAAGTGCATTAATACCGTCTTTGTTGGTATTCTCGCGGAAAATAAGTCACCTGATCAAAAAGGTTCCCAGAAAGTTTGCCCTAAGGCGACAAATAAACAAATCCCTGTTTTACGGGCGGACGGACCTCAAGTAGGGTCGGTCGTTCAGGCGTGTGTTTTTTAAACCTAAAATGTCACCAAAATCTGCAAAAATCTTGATTTTTTTTAAAATTGGTGAAAATTTATTTTTGACATTTTTTTGGCTAAACGGCTGATTTTACATGGTTTTAGATAAATGTATCCATCTATTTGTCGCCTAAGTTGAATACAATACTGTAAAAATTGTTATTTTTGCACAAGTAATTGTTTGTGCTATGCAAAATTTTAAACAATTTAATTCTAGAAACATTATCGTAATTTTTTAATCATCATAATTAAGTGGCTATTTGGCACAGGAACAATTTTGAATGAATCTGACACGTGATGAAGTTTGACCTTGGAGCGACATCTGGTTAAGAGAGGGACTTGAAATCATTTACAATTTTCGCTTCAGGCTACATAAAAAATAATAGATGAATAAATAAATAAAACATGTAGATACATTTTTTTTTTTAAATAAGAAAAGAAAATTCTCCTTCTCCTTTATCACTTGCACACTTGGATTAATTTCGCATGCTGAGAGTTAAAGAGTGAATTTTTTTTAGGTTGACAAACTTTTGGACACACATTTCTCATATTTTGCCTTAACCCTTTGAACCCGGAGTTATTATAAGGGTTCGGTACACCCACCCTGACTTCTCCGGGGGTAAAATGCTAAATATAGTACACCTGTATCATCGGTGACGATAGAGGGCAGTATGCCATTGTACTACACGTATAACGTAACCTATTTGTAACATAAAAACATCCGTTTTTATCGCCAAAATTGCCAATCATGACTGTAAAACAATGCATCCCTGTCTACCCGAGAATCATCTGCGCCATATTGGGATGCATATTCATCCAATTTCGTGCTATTTTTGACTGTTTTCTTCAGCTAAATGACATCAAAACACAACATAAACCTACGGAAACAAGGTATCTAACATCGTGTAAACATCACGTGATTTGAAAGTCATATGACCACTAAAAATCATGTGATCAATGTGTCACATGTTCCAAGGCCGATTTATCGGCCTATCGGGTCACAGCGCGTTCTTAAATAGGCCGATTTTTCGGCCTTTCGGGTTCAAAGGGTTAAGTTGGGGAGGTGAAAGACATTTAGTAGTTATGTAAAGATATGGTATTAAAAAATTCAGCAACCCTCTCATACTGATTTCAGCAACGAAAAAAAATCAAAGTTTGGCAGAACCCTACACCAAGGTGGTACATTTTTTGCCCAAACTGACTTCATGAATGAGTTGCCCTATCTCTGGTCTAACAACCAACCGATTTAAATAAGTCAGTGTTGCCATATTGATACCCAATGGAAATTGCATAGCCGGGTATATATGGGGGGTTACCGTGCACCCCCAGGACTCCCCCAAACAACTTTTTTTAAACTTCTTTTCATTGTCCTAGAACATTTTCAGTATGATACCATAATGATTTTGATGTGCTAAGGGGTTATTCAAGATGGCTTCGAAAATGGCCGCCAAAAGGTCAAGTTTCCTAAGATGACATTATATCAATCAAAATAGGATCAAAATGTATGGTGAAAGTATAGTTTTAATAGTGGAACCAATTTAGACTCATTTTCTTAGGCACAAATGAGAATATTTTGCTTTGTCTATGGAGCCAAAGATTTCAAGTACAGGGATGATAATCTCTATTGAAATGTCGTTAAGAACTGATACTATGTGTGTTTCAATCATGCATAGTCATTTTCATGCAATCGCCATATCTCCAGATCGTGTGTGCTACTGTGTAAGTATAAGCGTGCAATATTAACGCTGGAGTCGTGTTGTTTGTATCGGCTTTAAGTTATTGGAAAGTGTACATTTTGAAGGCCTTGTTTCCTGTTTCCTTGTTATTAATCTAAGCATTTCATCACTTTTTCTAGGCCTGCTGAATAATTAATGTTGGCCCCATGTGAAACAAATCCAAATCTGTTCGTATTACATTAACAAACAGGATAACTATATAACTACATGTATATAGTATCCATCCATATGCAAGTATCCATCCATATGCAATAGGAATTTTGTGATTTTGATATCCTGTTTTTGTTGTTGTCTCCAAACCAATACCAATTAATGACCGATGGTTATAAGAATTGGTTCACAGGCCCATAGCCAGGGTATGAGGGGTTCCAACAAACTCCCTACAATTTTCAACAGCAATAAAGAATAGAGGGGGAAATTGGAAAATGTGGCAGAAAAGGAAAGAAAGAAAGAAGGGAAATTTAGTATTATTTTTTGAGTAAAACAACTCCACCTGCGACATTGTTGTTTCACTTAAAATACTACTACTGCCCGCATTTATTTCAGACAATATAGCACAGGTACAATCTAAAACAATATCTTTATTCGCTAAGTATTATTTTCTCTAAATCAAACTCCCCTAGCAAGAGAGCTGGCTACAGGCCTTCTTCAAATGAACCAGTTATGAGCAATCTATCAAATATTCTAATGTGTTATTATTAATTGTTCTACTAAACTTGTAATTGCTCCACATTTTTGTCTTTGTATTTTTTAGATGAGCATGAAGGTGGCAACAATCCAGTATTAAGAGCCGGTCACCACGAACTCAGATTCAGTTTTCAGATTCCCTATGGGTAAGAATGAACCATGCTGTGAAAGTGCTAGCACCCACAAATAAACCTACTCTACCCTTATGACCAAATAATACTAAACTCTAGAAGTTGCACTATAGCCCCCAAATCCAAAATCTGCCATAATTTGTTATTGTCACAATCAACACTAATTAAAAATGCAATGCAAGCCTTTGCGCATGAAACTGTGCTGCGTTGTGCCTTGCGTTTTGCGTGTGGGTGGTGCTGCGCCGGATTGCAAATATTCAGCAACGCAACAGATGCGGGCCATCAAAAAGAGACGCATCGGTGCCCGTTGGTACATTAAAATATTGCATGAAAATGTCAAACCCGCCGTATGCCGCCAAATACCCCCAGATCGCACAATGACCACGGTCAAAGTTGGTGCTTGTTTTGGATCTTTGTTAAGCGCTGTGTACTCTGTAGAGCGCTATATAAATGTTAATAATGTACAGCATCACACTTTGCTGTTAAAAATGTGTCTTATGCGAGAAAACTTAAAAAGTCTGATGTAAGATTGCATTACAAGTTTTGTCTTTTCCAAGTTGTTACCAAAAACATATTTTAATAATTACGAAACTTGCTTATGATTAGTTTACCCCTACTCCTTGATTGAAAAGTATAGAAAGTCTTATTAATCAGCGTTGACATTTCTGCTCGAGATATTTACTTTATTTTGTTGAGAATTAATGTTAGTTTTCATTTTTGATTTTCCATCTCTCTCTTTCTCCAGACGGGTAGCAACTTCTTTTGAAGGCAAATATGGCCGTATACGATACTGGCTCAAAGCGGAGGTGGACAAACCCTGGGGATTCAACAGTAAGACTAAGAGAGCATTCACCGTCATTGACCACATAGACATCAATACACCAGCACTGTTGGTAAGGATCTCAAATTAATGACTAAACTCCTAGAAGTATTATACCCTAATCATGTACATGATCCTGACCTATAGTCCATATACTGTAGATATCCAGACAACTGCACTGTTGGTGAGGATCCTAAATCACTGACCAAACTTGCAGAACTGTGCCCTGACCATGATCTGAACCCAGACTCTGACCCTGACTCTGACCTTGTCTCTATCCTTGAGGATTTTAAGACTAGACTAAAACAGGATTTACAATTCTTACTACTGTAAAACAAGTTAATTTCGCGGCAACTTTTTATTGCGAATTGTTAATCGTCACTTGTTTCACGGTAACTTAATTTTGCGAACTTAAAATTTCTACCACTACTGTCATCTTCACAAACATTCGTTCGCGGCAATATAATTTTGCTGATTTGAGCCATTCGCGAAATTAACTTGTTTTACAGTATCAATATACAACAGCGCTGATGACATAGATCCCAAATCATTGACCAAAGTCGCAGACATTTTTCATTTTGTATTCTTGAATTTTTTTCCAGGCACCACAAACTGGGTTTCAAGAGAAGACTGTATGCTGTGGACTGTGTGTTGCAGGCAACATAAGCATGTCCATCAAAACAGATCGCAAAGGATTCTGTCCAGGTAAAACTGTCATGACAATCATTAGGCACTGTAACACCATGTTCTTCATGTAGGAATTTGATATTTAATTGTTAATTTATTTTTCAAATTTATTTTTAAACACTTTTCAAATACAAAAATGGCTATTTATTTAAAATAATTTGAGAATGTTCAATTTTCTTTGGAATTCAGGGCAACTTTAACACTTTCCACACCGCTATTAGTTTTATCATACACAAAACAGATTTTTCAGAAATCTTTTCCCAACTTTCAAAATCTATCTTAAGAATTTATGAACCAATACTAGGCAGATGTGGTACTTATTTTAATGCATTTCTCATGGTGATACCAAATATGGTGATAAAATTCAATAATTTTGACATTTTTGAAACATTTTGTGACATTTTGAAACTGTCGTCTGCAGCCGTGTGGAGAGTGTTAACAACCCCCTTACAATAGTAAAAGGGACAGTATTTTGTGATGTGTTGAAAATGGCATCGAAAATGTACAAAACTAAAAAAATAGAGAAACATGTCAATACAACGGTGGGTAAAACTGGTGACTTTGGTTTACAGGAGTCTTACAGGATTGTGAGATACTGTCAACACAAAAGTACAACAAGCACAAATAAGAGCAATAGCGCTGGATCACCAAAGACTTCCATGTGGATAAACCGGGTTTTTGAACAATTTTTCTTTAAATGACAACTATTTTCTAATTTGATTAGTAGAACTCCCAATTTCAACAACCTTTTCACCAGTTATGGTTGGATATTGCAGACTAAGAATATGTGAAAAGAATATCAGAATTGTCTTCGCAAGTTTGAGAAATCTGATTCTTAAAATAGTGTCTTCATTCAATTTTTGACCATTCTATATAGCACTGTATCCATGCAAAGGCAAAGGCGAAGCCAGGATTTTGAAAGGGTGGAAATTGGCAATTTGCCATCAAAAAGTGTCATGAAAAATGTGTGTGCAGCGCTTCAATATTTGTTGACATTTATGCTTTTCAAGTACCTACATATTTAATTAAAAATCTCCTATTTTGATTAAATTAGTCTAAATGTTGCAAACATTATGGCATTTTGATATCTCAAAATTATATGGATTATGAAAATAATTTGTCTTTTGACCCCTTTCTCCTCTGTTCAACACTGTTAATGTACTGGGCAGACCTGATTGGCCAAATGTATGGGAGATGTTTTTCTTGTATTATAATGATTAAAGTTTTATATTTCCATGATTGGACATCAAAATATGCAAGCTATAAATTCCCAGTACATAAACATAGTCAAATAGATCAAATTTGGCTATAAATGTAGCCATTTTGTAAAAATCATATTAATATCATTAATGTGTACATGTATCCCGTTTTGTGTCGGGGTGTGTGTAGTGCACTCGCAGTCACAATCTAATTAATTTGGTTGAGAATCAGTGAAATTGCATTTGGAAGCAATTGTCATTTTCAATAAGGATAGATGAATTGGACAGGTAATAATATTAGGGATACAGCCTTTGGCAAAGACAACTTATTTAAAATCAACATTTTTAAAGGTCTGTCCAACCCATTATTTTTATTTTTTTGGATTATTTTGGGTGAAAATGTTTGAAATTTCCTCAGTCAATTTTGAAAGTTTTCAAATATTGTCTAAATGTTCAAATTTGTCAAATCTTATCAAATATTTATACACTTTTAATAAATTGGTAGAAAATTGGGTAGGTAGGTTGGTGGGTGAGTTGGCAGATAGATTTGGACATACACTTTTGAAACAGTGGCATCAGTCTTCTTGACAGATGCATCCTTAAATATATTACACAATATTATCAAATGTATAACAAATAAAGGCAAACTATTTAAAAATATTTACATGATAACATACAAGGTAAATGCGACGTGCGGTCCATGCACGTTTTAATTACGATTTGCAAAACACATGTATTTACATCAGGTTTCCATGAATGAGCATGGCCATTGAGTGGTAAGGTATTGGACCGAGCTTTGAATTTCACCGTTGCACCATAAAAATCTAATTTGCATAATAAGTAATCTTCTAAACCAGGTTTGCTTTTGAATAATACATAGTCCTTTAAGGATGATTTTGTCATAGCTGAATGTAGATGGAAGGTTAGATAGGTGGATTGTTGGGTGGATGGGTAGGTAGTTGATTAGTTAGTTGGTTAGGTAGCTATTTAGTTAGGTAGTTAGTTGGTTGGTTGGTTGGTTGGTTGGTTAGTTAGGTAATTACTAGATAGGTAGAATGGGTAGTTATGTAGTTAAATAATTAGGTAGGTAGGTAGGTATGTAGTTGGGTAAGTATAGGTGGGTGGATGGGTTTAGTCAGTTTTGTAAAAGAATATTGTTAGCCTGCTTCGATAATTGCCTAACTCACTTTTCAGCAAAATTTAGCTGTTTGCATAAATCATGACTATAACATTATGCACATGCTGTAATAATATCTAAGTCATTGACCAATCAAAAGTGTTGATAAATGCACAATTTCAATTCTGCCTAAGTCAGCATTGTGAGTTGGGCAGATTGTAATAATTATGTAAAATGTTTAAAACGGGTCATATTAACTCGTATTTGGCCTATAACAAGCCACATTTAGCTTAAAGGTATATCCCTAACCTAATTCTATCCAACAGTTAATGCTCCTGGAATTCAACTGCACTATTCTGTGTAGACGGTAGAATATGTTTTTTCATCGCTTTATTTCCATGCGTGGATGATTGGGTAGTAATTGGCGGTAACCGTGCCCATAATTTTGTCAAATTGATGGGCACAAAATAAGTTACACAATGCTAAATTGCCTTCTGTCAGTCCCTATCAGTTCTGTGCGTTGTAACGATCACATTTGATATGAAATACTGATGCACAATGTGGTTGAATGATAGGATTGTATTGGTGCACTCCTGGTTATTGAATTAATTTATTAGTCCTAATTGGTCCAAAATTGCCTTGCTTTTTTTCTTCTGTAGAGTGTGGTTGACTAGATGAAATAAGCTTATAGGATAAACATTGTACGTTGTGAGGCATCTTCAAATGTCTAAACTATAACGATGTTATTATAATAGTTAATGTTAGAATGAGATGAAATAATGTCTGTGTAGACACACAATAATGAATGTTATCGGGATGCAACATTGTGAACATTTCACAGATTGTAAAATAAATTGTGTGTGAAATAACTACACTGTCAGAAAACAGTGAATTCTGAAGGACCAAATGCGGACCCTTGTGTGCAACCTTTTCAAAACAATATTATCTTGATTCTCCTATACCAGGTGAATCGATAGCCATATCAGCCGAGTTTCAGAATGCCTCGGCCCGACGTATCAAACCACGCGCAACCCTCTACCAACGGACCACATTCTTTGCTGACGGCAAGTCGAGATCAGTACGGAACGCCGTGGCGAGCCTACAAGGGAGCACTATCAGAGGGAGGCGGGAAGAAACCTGGAGCAACAAGCTGTTAAAAATACCACCTATCACCCCTACTCTGACCAATTGTGGCATCATTAAACTAGAATATTTTCTAACTGTAAGTCACAATTGACATATAGAACTTTTCTCATGAAATGATTATCCAAAATGAGAAGGGACCCTATAACCCTTTATTATGTACCGTGAAAGTGTGACCTGTGATTGTATGAAAGATTGAAATATATACTCACAGTTGATTGGTCAGACATTTATCAAGAAAATTCAGAAACAGAAATCCAGAAAAATGCTGACTACAAGTCATCCTTTTCTTTTTAAATGTTGACATTTTATTATTTTTAAATATGTTGAAATCTTTCAAATAAAAATATACAGCCAGAATCAAATTTATTTAAACTAAGGAAACCTCACTGTTTTTGATGATTCTGACATACAAATTGGTTAAAATGTGAATATACACATTAATTTATCACATAATCAAAATTAACTTTTAAATAATGCTTAACAAAATGATGTCTTGGTTTTTTTTGGATAAAATTGTGTGTGTTTACAATTATAATAAACTAAGTGGTTTTTTATTTGTATTTCCTGTTAGTGATATGTATAGCCTTAAAACCCCTAACAAACACCCTTGACATTTTGGCTTTCTGGAAATGAATCTGTCAACCTTGAACCAATTTACCTCTCAGAATACCTTCTTTGTACAAAATATTTGATAACATTGCAGAAGATCATAAAATTATCATTACAGGATTGATCAGCATGGCTATCCACAAAACTGCAAAACAAAATGATCTCACGACTTTAATATTATCCAGACATAAGGCTGTAGCAACCATGAAGGGCATGTTACTCTTTTTGCTCTATACAAATGTTGTGGTGTATCACATCAAAGGGTATAGATGGGGTTAAATGTGACGTCATGCCGAGCATTTGGTCAGGAGTTGCCATAGTTCTTTGCCCGGCGGTGTGCGCGCGCATCCTGCTTTGTTTAGGACACATGCTTTTAAAACTCGCGCCAAAGCATTATAAAGGGCAATAAGGCATAGACAGTGTTGTGGTCATATGCTGTTCCCTCAAGCATGTATCGACAATCAAGTCCCTTCAACCGTTGCTTTTGTTGATAAACATTGCTGTCACCCCATCTATATCATATCCTCTTTAAATTTCAGGACTTTAATACTTTTTTTAAACTCTGTAAAGAGGTTGTAGTAAGGGGGAAACAACCTACACACAATGATTGACTGACCCTAGTGTAGAAAACAAAATGACTTACCTTTTTGTTTTAGCAAACACCAAACTAATACTTCTTTTTGTTGCCTCATCCTGATCTCCTCAGATATGTTTAGACATCACCGGTGCAATGAACCTCTACCTCCATTTACCCGTCGTGGTCGGCACAGTGCCGCTGAGAGCGCCACCGTACACGCCTTTTGACCCCATGTCACCCGGGGGTATGGAGCTCAACTTCTCTGCTATTTTGGGGTTAACCTCTGTATCATCAGATGGTGGGTATTTTATACAAATCATGTGCTCTGTTGATCTACCTCTGTGCAGTGACATCATAGCGTGTATTCCATTTATTGCTGGCTTAGTATCACCTGCTTGATTCTATAGTTATGTCAGTTCCAAATTTGCGAACCTGTATACAGCAGCGAATGAATTCATAAGAGCGTGCGCGCGCATGGCGCTGTGTCATTGTATGCTTGATGCTTGCGTATGCAAAAATCGTGTGTGTACGCTTGGATTACTTTTGCGCGCGAATAGATTTCTCGCCAATTTGGAACTGAATAAACTATAGTGGGTTTATTCCAAAAATAAGTCTGACACCATTTGTCTAATGGATGCATCAAAAACTGACATATACAGAGTTACAGATGCACTTTCATTCAGCTCACTGTGCATGCTTGATAAGTCACATAATGCTGGTAACCAATCAGAGGTCCACCCTTTGAATGCATGGATGTCCATTTGACCCTTTTGGGGATTGGTCGATCTAGCATACTTTAATGTGCGGTCAACCTCATCAGGCAGCGTAATGGTAACCCTAACCCTCCTTACTGGGTTAAGATCAATTGGCTAATTAGACATATTGGGTCAGGCCAAATCTCGCTTCTAATGTGCTGGCTAGCGTATGTACCCAAACAATGTAAAGACAAAACTTAGCATTAATGTGCACATACGAAGAGCTTTGTTGCAAAAGGGCCACAAGACCACTGCAACATGTTACTCATTTACTGTTTCTATATGATTTGGATTAGTGCATCCATGCACGCCAATTGAGGCACCAACAATACAAGCCACAGTCCACATTTAAATGAATAGCCAGCCATCCATTCAATAATGCAAAATGAGTAACAGGTAGAAATAGATGTAGGCCCTTTTGCAACACAGCTTTTTATATATGAAATGTTGCAATAGGATAGGTGAACAGAACATATATAAGAACATATTGGTTTGTTTATTTGTGATTTTTTTAATAGGGTGTTTGTTTATTCATTTTTATTTATTTATTGTTTTATCATTTAAAAAAATAGAAAAATCTCATTTATATATAATATGTATGTTAATTTTTTCATCTACTTATGAATTTTATTTTATTTGTTTATTTGTTAGTTTCTCTACTTGTTTATCTAAAAAATTATTTATTGGTTTAATAGTGATTTTGTATTATTTTTCCGTAAATATAAACACATTTACCACATAAATAATCAACAGTGAAAATGGTAACAAATTCTATGAAAATCTCATCCACTCAAAATATTGCCATTCATTCCCATTTATGCTTTTTACTTTACAGAACAAGAAACTTCACAGAGGCAAACTCAGCCCTGTATGTATATATTCAATATCGTTGCTGTTCTGTCAAAACTGTGTATGATTTTCTGGCCCTTCAGCATGTATAAAGTAAAACTGTCCAACGGTTATGCATAGGAAGTGTTGCTTTATACATGTTCAGGGGCACAAGCACTAACAAAGCGTTGATAGATGTATTTTTGGTTCTGAAACGTGTTTAGAGCAGACTGCCCAAAGGTTATACATAGGAAGTATTACTTTATACATGCTGAAGGGCCAGATGGAGATACAAGGTTTGACAGAACAATGATGACATGCTTTACCAATCACATGCCTATATTAATCATTTTGTTCATATAGACACCACAAAAAGAAAGTGTACACTCATTAGTTGAGGTCATAATTTTTAAGTGGTCATCTTCAGATAAAATAGTTGGTATTGACCATTGTAAAAATGTTGTTACCTATATTGTGATACCATATTTGCTCTCAAAATGGTAAATTCTTCAAGATTTACTTCAGGTTATAAAGAATCAACCGTGACAAATGTCATGGTTACACACGCTCTGATGCAGGTATGCTGAGATTTGAATAGACTAGCTCGCCTACTTATCACATGCATACAGTAACAGTATCCCGATCAATAATGCATAGTGCTATGTTGGGCATGTATTGTGGGTATTCTTGAATCGGTGTAATTTGAAACTGCATAATGTGTTCATAAATTGTCATCAATCATGAAATTTGAAGCCAACCGGTATCAAAATGTAGTTAACAAAATTCTTCAAAATACAAAAACACACCCAGTTTCACAGTTATGACCTCTCTATAATGACTCTGGATTTTCTTTCTTTTTATATATTTTCGATATTTACTTGCTTGCAATTTTGTTCTTGTGTTGATAAGGCTACATCTCATGGAACTATTTCATTACCTTTCCTTTCATGATCATTATCTGTACTTTCATTATCTTTGTAAGCTTTTATATCTGGTATTCTTGATTTATGGCTTTTCTTACGCAACTAATTCTCATAAAAGACACAACGTTGACTGGACTGGACTTTTTGCCAATAAGTCCAGTCTTTGGGTGAGGGGTAATCTGTCATTGGTTGGGAGTGGGGACATGTTATGCTTATAGCATGTAGTTTATTTTTTCATACACTTTTTTTGTGTGCAGCTTACATTATGAATGTGTTTCTCATTCTATATAAATTTTCAGGCATGACAATTTCAGGCAATTTTGTTTTCCAAATTTCTGCACTTTCGCTATAGTCAACATGTTTTTGGTCTTGTTAGCCCGATTTCATGCACATTTTCAGGTTTTTCATATGTTCATTCTATTGCCTGAGTTTTGCATCTTGAATTGTCAGAATTTGATCACACAATTTCCACATCTTTTCTTGGGTATGTAATCATAATATAGAGGCATATTATTGCCATGTGCATCATGTGGAGGTTAGACGCAGTTTGTTTGGGTTGGTGAAAGTACAGAGGGAAGAGTGGGTAATCAGTAACCACTCTTCACTAGTTGTTTAAGGATACTATATGAAACTGCCCACTTTGACTCCAACTTCAGCCTCAAAGTATTCCTAAGGTCAAAATGGGTTTGTTTGTTTACATTTTATCCTTTAAATTTTAGTGAAATTAAACAACACCTTCAGCTATCTTTTTGAGAAAAATATAATCTTGAAAGATGTGAATTGGGTCGTATAATACATTAACAAGCATGAGCCTCACAATTTCTGCCTATTTTTTTCTGACCGACTGTAGAGGTAACTCTGTGTCATCACAAGTTTGGAAGTGATGCCAGTTAACAAATACAACATATTTTGAGGGGAAGTAGTGCAAACTACTGGTCCTGCGGTGTTGGATGACTGGTGACTACCTCCCAATGCAGAGTAGAGGGAGGCAAGTCACCAGTCACCCAACACCAAGGGACCAGTAGTTTGCGCTACTTTCCTAAAACGAACCATGTTGTATGTGTTTTATTACACCTCATACATATTTCATTGTCAAAACTAAATTGAAAATTCAAAAAGCTTATGGTGCTCTGCATGCCATACATGCTTAGTAGGCCTTACACATAGCGATGGGTGGACTGGTCCTCTGGCAAGAACAATATCATTGAAAACCAGATCCTATTTTTTACAATAATTGCGGAAGACCTTCACAGATTTTTGTATACATGCTTGGGTCAGTACAGCATCTTATTTATCCAAAAGAACCCCTGAATCTGAGCCTGTTAGTTGCGCAAATATCGTCGGCAGATAATAGCAGACGTCGCCATTTTTGTTGTTGTTGTCGAGCAGATTTTCAATCTTGCACTAGGCGTCGCCATTCAATAGTTATGTAAAATTGTTATTGTATTGTTTCGGGGGACTGTATTGAGGGAAGAAGTCAAAACTCCTGCACCTTTGGTAGTAGTGTAAGAACAAATACACATTCGGCAGGTTTTTTTATTTATCCGACTTTGTTAAAAATGAACCAATAAAAAAAAGGTGGATACTCTTATAAATATGTATGAGGTATAATAATAACGTCTAGTGATCACATCATGGTATCACATGCATGAATCAAATTTTGCATCGGCATGATTATTGCAGAATGTCAGCCCTGGGGAAGACATGCACCTGTGTGGTATACTCAAGTTGGGGCGATTACACCACCAGCGCATGCTTTATTGATCACATCATGGTATCACACACATGACTCGTTCAAGAATGTTGGCCAAAATGTTGCTTCTCCCATCTTAAGGTTGTTCCTTTGGCTGATTTTTTATTTGACATTTTAATAGAGTTTGCTGCGCTCCACAATCATCTGAAATTTGAGATTGATCAGAGGTACGGTTTTCTAGATATGACAATTTTATTGTCAAAAATGAAGCAAAATTGAAGCGTTCATTTCTTTTGTTCCTTATTGTTTATTTTGACCCCCTAGCCTACCTAGCAAAATAATTAATCTATGCAAAAATGTTTAATTAATTTTTACAAGAAAAGTATAAATGCTACAAAGCTGAAATTTTGGGACCTTGTAAATTATACTTTTTAGAAAGTTTCCTGTGCTGCGGAAGGCTGCATAATTAATTTTACTCAATTATCTAAAAACATAAAAATAAGCAAAAACAAAAAACTTTTTATAGAAATTTTACCTAGGGAGTCAAAAAACAATATAAAACAAAAGAAAATAGACTGCCCTCTGTTGGCCGAAAAACAATACAAAACAAAAGAATTCAAAATGACTTAAAATGTTTTTTTGACAATAAAATTGTCATATCTAGAAAACCGTACCTCCGATCAATCTCAAATTTCAGATTATTGTGGAGCTCAGCAAGCTCTATTAAAATATCAAATAAAAAATATTAGCCATAGGAACAACCTTAACACTTTCCATGCAGCTATTAGTTTTACCATGAACAAAACAGATTTTTCAAAAACCTTTCCCAACTTTCAAGGTCCATCTCAATGATTACTGACCCAATACTAGGCATGTTTGTACTTATTTCAATGCATTTTTCATGGTGATTTCAAATTTGATAATGAAATTCAGTAATTGCGACATTTTTGAAACATTTTGTGACATTTTGGAATGTCATCTGCAGACGCCTGCCACGTGGAGAGTGTTAAGGTGGCTCTATTGCCTGATTAAAATGTCTGACCATTCTGGAACTGAAAATGTCATTTCAATCGGACATTAGGTTACCTAGATATGTTAGCTTGTCTAATTTCTATTTGCATAATTAATTAGGCCCTAATTGAAAAATGTTTAAACATTTCAATTAGTCGGCCTAATTAATTATTCAAATGGAAATTAGACAAAAGCCAACATACGTTTTTAGCTCTTCAAGTGTTCTACCCATGAACCAAGTCACAGCATCATAGCTATTCTCATTAGTCCACAAACTTTGCATATTTCATGCATACATAATTAGCCATAATTAGGACATTTCATGGCAACTGGAATTGGAAAAAATAGAGAAAATAAAAAGAAAGTTGTTGCCAAAGATGTTGATATTATGCCCCTTTGACCTAACATATTTGGCAACGGAATGTCTGATTGAAATAAAATGTTCAGTTCCAGAATTGTCAGACCAAGGGCTACAACATATTTGATTGTAAAGGAGATCTAAATTTTGACCTCGGCCAATAGAGCCACCTTAAGGTGATACAAAGTATTGCCAACTCTGCTTTATTCCCTCTACAGTCACTCATGTCATCATAATACTGTTGCATGAATGTATATTTATAAATCACATCTAATTTGTGTCTTTTCAACTCCATTTCTCTCTCCTTTTATTTTTCCCCCTTCCATTTTATGTTATGCTGTAGTGCCACCTAACTATGGTAAGTATGTTAGCTGCTTCTAGCCTTTCAGCCTTTTACAGCAAGCGGGTGTATCTTCTATTCATATCAACATTATACATCCTTTTTTACAGTAATAGTCTGTATTTTCTAAGTAGGTCTCTGCTATAAAATAGATACCCCCCACTTTATCACAGTATTCAGTCCTGGAAAGTAGATGTACTCACTTGTTAGCCATGGGGGGGATTTGGAGCGCTCACCCTGAGTACCACAAAATACTACACTGCTAGGTGCTGGTAGCGCTCGCCCTGAGAACCACAAACTACTACACTTCTAGGTGCTGGTAGCGCTCACCCTGAGTACCACAAAATATTACACTTCTAGGTGCTGGTAGCGCTCGCCCTGAGTCCCACATAATACTACAATTCTAGGTGCTGGTAGCGCTCGCCCTGAGTACCTCATAATACTACACTGCTAGGTGCTGGTAGCGCTCACCCTGAGTACCACATAATACTACACTGCTAGGTGCTGGTAGCGCTCACCCTGAGTACCACAAAATACTACACTGCTAGGTGCTGGTAGCGCTCACCCGAGTACTACAAAATACTACACTGCTAGGTGCCGGTAGCGCTCACCCTGAGTACCTCATAATACTACACTGCTAGGTGCTGGTAGCGCTCGCCCTGAGTACCTCATAATACTACACTGCTAGGTGCTGGTAGCGCTCACCCTGAGTACCTCATAATACTACACTACTAGGTGCTGGTAGCGCTCACCCTGAGTACCTCATAATACTACACTGCTAGGTGCTGGTAGCGCTCACCCTGAGTACCTCATAATACTACACTGCTAGGTGCTGGTAGCGCTCACCCTGAGAACTACAAAATACTACACTTCTATGTGCTGGTAGTGCTCGCTTCTCCAATGGTGTGATTGGATGGGCTATCATGCTGATACAAATCTTAAGGTTTTCGAAGCTGACTCTTTGGCTCACTTACTTACGTGGGTGAATTTGATTCCCGTCTCCCTCACTTGACCCATATTTCTCCCCAAAAAGGTTTTTATTTCCCAAGACATGCCAAGGGAGTTAGGGTTATGATAATAACAAATTTGTTGAGATGAGGAGAGAATGTATTGTTCTGATTCTTGTTGAAATTATTATACTTTATAGGCACTTCTCTTCCTAGATCTTTCAATGAATTTGTTCACAAAAAGTGACCTTTTTCCCCCCATGTACGATGGTTGCAAGTTATAATAGTATGCACTCCTGTAAAAGGAGGACAAGTTTTGGCAACTGAATATGTGCTACAACCTTTTGCTGTATAAGGCTCTCATTATACTTCTTTAACTACTAAAAAATACCTCAAAAGACATAAGCATGTGGATTTGTATTCATAAACTTCATAATTTGTTAAATTCTTGTCACAGTGTTTAGACTGTAGAAGAGAATTTTGATGATTTTGATTTAAAATGTAAATGCTGAATGAAAACTACTGATCAGGTACATGTAATAATTACAAATTTAAAAATTTGAAAAGTCCCCCTCTCTTATCTGAAATTTTATAACAAGATCAGTTTATTTTTAAGATGCACAATGATTCACCCATTTGTTGTTTGGAGGTTAGTTACTAGAGTCGCTGTCACTGCTTTGATGAAAATAATTTCACCAAACTCATATGCAAAGGTGACTGATATTTTAAGACCTCAATATTTTGTTGATGTGGTAAAAGAATGTCTGGGCTAGTAGTGTTGTCTATGGGGATTAAGTCCAATGCTTTATGATGGGAACTATATGTATTTGTTGTCTTGGGTCAAACTCTCTAGTCATAAGGTTCGCTAGTCATAATGCTTATTATTCATAATCTGCCCTAACCCTAAACCTAACCCTAACTCTAACCCCTAACCCTACCTTATGACTAGCGGGTAGACCCGTTGTCTTTGGGGTTTTAATGGAATTTACTAAAATTTAAATTGATAGACCAAGGACATTTCAATAGGATGAGGGCAATTTTGTGATTTAAATAAAATGATTAAGAGTTTTTTCATAACTCAATCAAAATGTTTTACTTCATGTCATTTGATGAATCTTGTTTTTGTAAAGTATAAACAACACATGCCAATTACCATTGTATGGTTGTGAACTGGACAGTATTTCAAAATGTGAAAATTGATTTGTGAAAACATCAATAATAAACACTATATGTCTATGAAATGCTTTGTGTCCATTACACGATCAATGTTCCAGAACATATTAATCAATATTACATTTGTATGAAACTGTACGGAACATTAAACCCTCTGTGTCAGTTAAATATATCATGAAAATCTTTGCTACCATAAGTTTCTCGCTTACGCGATCCTCAGGTGAGAAACCTAAGGTAGCAAACTGCACCTCAGAGTGTTTATATTTGTTGTAAAGTAAAACTCTACTTTACACTGAGAACTATCTGTCTTGTATTTATACTTTTATCTTGTACTAAATATTTATATATAATTTACATTTTATCTTGGTTCTTTTTGATATATATAGCGCCCCCTAGTTACGCCGAGTGTGTCTTTGGTGCTGTGGATATACGAGATGACGAGACAGGGGACATGATGGGTGACACACTGATGTTCACGCCGCAGTACACCTACGTCCCCAATTACGAGTTTCGTCAACCGCCGCCTCCTTATTCTATTGTAAGTAGTGTTTGTTATTCGTAATTGGATTTGGGGGAAAACAGAGATATGTGAAAGAAGGCAAAGAAGAATTAGAACAAATCATGAAAATGGAGGGTAAAGCTCTATGAGAAATGAAAGCAGTTTATCATTGAACATCTAAATGTTGCTATGTAACTCCTTTTAACTCTAGAAATAATGCAGAAGAGTTATTCAAAAAACAGTGACATTTTTAAAATTCAACTTATAATAATAATTATAATGGCATTTATAATGCGCCGTCAATCTAGGTAAAACTATTCCGAGGCGCAACATATAAAACAAAAATACAAATTAACATGAAAAATACATAAACAAGGATGATTTGCATATACATGTACATGTATATACAAAGAAATCAATTATAAACTGAGTCAAATAATCTTGTTTTTAACAAGTTCTTAAAAGAGTCAAGTGAATCACAGCATCTTAAATTATAAGGTAGTGAGTTCCAGAGAGTTGTCATATTTAGTTGGCAACGTACGTGTTTAGGCCCAAAAACATCATTTGCAGAATCAAAAGTATGTTTATACTAAGTCAACATCACTGATGAAGCTGACGTATATATCGATTCATCATAGTTTTTAAAGAATGTTTAGATTTTTTTTGTTGAAAAAAGATTCCCCTTCTGGCCAGCTCGTCACCTGTTAGGACGATGGGCTGTACTTGACACCAATAGTGGTGACAAGCTTTAAATAAGCCATGCAATACACTAGTTTTCTACACTTTTATTATGGAGCATATTTTGACCAAAAAAATCTTCTAAATGAATTGACTGAACTTCATGAATGTAATGTAGTGCTTAATCCCATAAGTGTTAAATTACAATTGATTTTGATGGAAATATCCATGAATGGCGTTTCTCTTTGATTTGAATGGCATTGCTGCATGCCCTTTAAGTGATCGTTTAGATTTATCCCCATCCCAGGAAAAGAACGGCCATAGTTTGACATCGTAAAAATGATTCTTAACCAAGTATTGGAGTTACTGTCAAATTTGTAAATGTCAATAAAACTATACAGCTGTATTGTTGCCACATATTGTTACTGGGGGCTGACAAATCATACTATGTAAAGGGAGGGTGGGAGAAGGTTGTGCATCACTTATCGTGGTAGTATTGTTAGGCAAACAAAAATTGACTTGCCCTTTCAGGGCCAGAGTCTGGGTCGGACGGTCGGATTTTTAAAATTAAAAAAATTAAAAAATTTAAACAGGGAGCTACTACACAAAACACGTTTTAAAGATTTTGTTGTTGTTGATTTTTTTTTTTTTTTTTAATTTTTTTTTTTAAACAAGCAAATACTACTCAAAAACACGTTTTCATCTTTCTTATTGTTATGTGCTTCTTTCAATTTTTTTTTTTTTTTACTTTGGAAATATTTTTTTGCCTTACCTGGGATATTGTGGTTACCTTTTGTTGTAAATAGTTGTTAGTATTCATGATATGGGGTATGGTAGTCTGTTTTGTGTCATGTATTTGTGTCACAAGTCATGGGGTTGTCAAATGTTGTAATGAAGCATACTTATTTGTTCAGAAAAGGTATTTGTTGTACTTGTTTTATGGAAATAGTGTATGTAAGGTTGTACTGTGCCATGTGTATCACAAATCCTAATGATATTTTTTTAACCAGGTGTGTGTGGTTATTGATGCTTTTCCTGTAAAATATGTTAATTGTTAGGGTTGCACAACTACAGGCGACCTAGCAGTCTCGACTAGGAGATGCAACATTCTGATGAAATTTCAATATTAGCGTACAGGGTAGCTTTGATCCTATAAAAAATATTGTACCTTGAAATGTGAACTGGATATTTAAATTGTGGAATATTTTTGCATAATTTAGGGTGCCATTTTCAACTTTTATATTAACAATCAACACCTAATTATTAAATCTTGTTGGCGACATCGGAATGGACCGTGGGAATATGGCCAGATTCATCACTTTATAAGAAGGATTATGTATACTTTATTTATTTGTCATCTTACTTGAAAACTTGTACCCAGGAATATGTAAGGTGGCATAATATCACAAGCGTCGGTAATACTTACTTGGAAGCAGACTTTTCTACTTCAGAGTGCATGGTTAGGACTTCCACATTGCACTTTGATGTTCATTGAAAACAATACAAAATAGTTGACTATTGCGAGGTAATTAGTCATAATCATAGTCATAGTCGCGACTACCGCTGATAGTCGTGACTAGGACTAAGGGCGACTAGGTCGTGCAACCCTACTATTTGTACTGAATTGTATTATTCAAGCGGCTGTATCGTACCATGCTGAATAATATTTATGTATTTATCACGAATCATGGCCAAATATTGTAACCTTGTTTTCCGCATCATTTATTCCAGCCCCAACTTATGAGCATATCATCAATTGTACGTACATACAGACCCACAATGTTGGCCTCCTGTTTTCCCCCTCCCTCTATTCTTTTGTAATACAGTTTACCTCACTTGTCCAACCACCCACCCCTCTTCCCCCATCCTTATAAATGGAGTCAAAATTAAAATGAGTTACAATAAATTAAATCAAACAAACTATGTATTGTATTGCCATAATTGTGGGCACTCTTCATCATGTTTCATGCTTCAAGTCCTCACTTTTAAGCAACTGAGCTTGTGTGGAAATCATTTTAATGGCCACCATTTTATTGGCCATGATTTTATTGGCCATGATTTTGATGGCCATGATTTTAATGGCCATCAATTTATTGCAGATCATATGATATTTAATGATGATCATTTTTGATGGCAAGCATTTTAGTGGCCGATCATTTTAGATCGTGATTATTCGAATGGCAATCATTTTTATCACATTTCAGACCACAATAAGAATGAACTTGTATGACATTTTTGACACCACACTTGGACAACACATTTTATTTCTTCATACATTGTTACAATTTCAAATTAATCTGATAACCTTTTGAGATACAAAATATTACTAATTGATACAATTGATGTTCGGTTTCTGTTTAATTGTTAATATTTTTTAAATAACCACATACATACATGTATGTATCTTAAAAAGTTTCAACTGAAAACGTCTCAACTGTTCAGTGAAATATATTTTTAGATTAAAACATATGAATTATAGTATAAGTTTTGTTTGGAAAGTTGTCATGTTCTCATATTTTAACTCCATTTTAATGGTATGCTTTATTTACATGTTGCTATTACTTGTATTTATAAGTTCAAAGGTCAAAGTTTAATTGTACACAACTCCCAAGTAACCAATGTATCAATAAATAAATTTAATCTCTGAACTCTGTAAAAAACAGTATGGCATCGTATGTTGTGATTATATACCACTAGTAACTTGTTTGTTTAAATGTATGTATTTGTGTAATAGAATTTCTTCACTATACAGGGTGAGTCAAAAAACATTGTGCACAATTTGAAACGGCCATTTGACCTTGATGCGTGCATTGAACCATGACATTTTTTTTGTCAGTGTAAAGCGGTGTTAATATAGTTTATCCTCCCAAAAAATGAAAGTAATCGACTGAAGAATACGCAAACTGTGGCAAGTTTTGTAAACTGACCGAGTTTTTCGCCATTCCTATGCGATTTACACACAGTAAAATTGGTTTTGCTAAATGGTCATTATCACTCACATTTATCATATAAATAGTCAAAATGTTCCTGAAAAATCATTCTTTCACTCTGGGATAAGTAGTTAATCGTCTGATACCGAGTTGTCAAATGAAAAGCCAAATCTGAATACAAGCATCACCTGTTACAGAGCACTTAGGATGCCACATCCTCCTTTGCTTAGGATGATGGTGCTTTCTCACTCTTACTCCATACCATCATGCTGCAGTAATATGCATGTCTTAACTGTGTAAATCCCATAGGAATGGCGAAAAACACGGTCAGTTTACAAAACTTGCCAGTTTGCTTATTCTTCAGTCGATTACTTTCATATTTTGGGAGGATAAACTAGATTAACACCGCTTTACACTGACAATAATAAATTCATGGTTCAATGCACGCATCAAGGTCAAATGGCCGTTTTAAATCGTGCACAATGTTTTTTGACTCACCCTGTACATCTCTTCTTATACTATAGTCAGCGTCATAATGCTATGTGCATTATTCCAACAATGCGTGCATACATGCGTGCGTGCATACTGGACGCTTTCAAAAAATGACTGCGTGTCCTGATTTCAAAAAATGACCGTGCGTCCTGTTTTAATATCTTACTTGTTATCTAATAATTTGTTCCTATTTCTCACACACCTGTTGACTGTCTTTGTTTCGTATTTGTCTTTGTTTATCAGTGTCTCATGTACTACTCGTACTTCTTAAAATGATGGTAATCCTACCACATTATTAAATATAGATGGGAGGGGCTTAATGGGTTTGAAATCAATGGGTAATGCATACTAGATGTTATGCAACAGCGCTAGTTTTGTGTTTTACCACTTAACAATGTTCCTCTGAACTAGCGTCAGTATGATGGTCCTCTCTGCAACAAAAAGGTGTAGCATTACCACTTCATTTTTGTAGATGAAGGCACCTACTATCTTAGTTAAAGTTATGTGATCCACTTCTAATGACATCACAAATATTATTATATTATGAACTAATATTAAAGCACCTGGTCAAGATATGTTTATGTTAGTTAGGTGTATATGGACCTTCAAACATCCTGCATGCTATTACTAGAGACATTCTTCAGTTTAGTTTAACTCAAACTTTTCTTTCCATGAAAATCTAATGGTGATACTAGTCCCTCCAAAAATGATGAATTGAAATTTAAGAATGATCAACACTTTGAACATAAACTTTATTCCACTCTTTCAAATCATGCTTGAGAGTCCAAATAGTGTGCTTAGGAGTTACAATCTCCTACCTATTTACCATGAATGAAGTTTATATGAAGAGCTTTGTTGCAAAAGGGCCACCAGACCACCCCACATGTTACTCATTTTGCATTAGTGAATTTGCATTGACAAGTCCATGGAATTAATCAAATTATTGTATGGCTGTGTTTATTACTGTTTCTATATGACTTGGATTAGTGCATCCATGCACTCCAATTGAGGTACCAACAATACAAGCCACATTCCACATAATGAATAGCCATCTATTCAATAATGCAAAATGAGTAACAGGTAGAAGTGGATGTAGGCCCTTTTGCAACACAGCTCTTCATATATGTGACATGATCAAGCAAAATGAGTCGCATGTCGGCAGTTTTGAATTTTGATTTTTGTCCATCATTTAAATGCAGGTGAAAAATTCTACAGTAGGGTCCAAATCCTACTAAAATCGAACTTCTAGTTTTTAAGTTACAAACAATTTACCAACTGAGAAAACAAAGTAAAACATAAGAATTTGTGACTTCTTTTTACCTATCTCAAAATCAATATTCCCGACATAAGACTTGTTCTGCTTGATCGCGTCACATATTAAAGGTTGATCAATTCTCTTCTCGAAATAACTCAAAAACATCATTAATGTGTTCACATTTTTGAATCACTTCGCAATTATGTACTCTAATTCAAACATTTTTGTTTGTTTTTTGTTTGATTGTTTAGACGGACCCTAACGCATCCCTTTCCCAAGGTACAGAGACATACTCACCGTCATCAGGCGTCTCTTGACAGCGAAGTACCTCAGCGGCCGCCGTGCCGCTGAGGCGTACTCAATCCGACTCAAACAACCGGGGAACAACTCGTGCTACGGGCTACCAGAGGGCATCAGCGTCGTATCAAAGAGATTCGCCCGTCAGATTATTATAAATATATTTATTGTTTTGTTATTTATTTATTCATAGATATATATACATGTATATTATAGTGACCAATAATTGTAATGTTCGTATGGATTGCACACAGGGTTAGCCTTAAATTGTTGGGTGGCTGTCGCTTAGAGAGTGGCATAAACGAGCAGTGTAGGGCTCTTAGAATTGTCTCCCTTTTCCTCTCTCCCAAATGAGTTCCCTTCTGTCAGTGTTTCCACATTTTGTGAATCATGATTTTAAATGTAGATGAATGTGTTATCTATATACATTGGATAATGAAATGCCCTTCCCCTCCTGATCAAGAGCAGTGCCTCATGACAAGTAAATCAAACATGAAGCCACTCCCAATTAAGGGAAGTGTCAACCCAAAACTAATAATGCAATGTACATAAAAGTATACAATTTTTCAAATGAAATGAGTCGGAGAATCCATTTTTGGTATTAAATTCCCCCCAAAATAGTGATTTCTACATTTTTGCCCAAAAATCACTTTTTTGGCGCCAAAATTTTTCAGACAACCTAACAAAATCAGTTTTTAATTAATAATTTCAAAATTTCACCAAAATCATCTAAAGTCAATTATCTAGGAAGCACTTTTTTTTTTGGGCTTAACAATTTTTAGTTTTGAAAATATTGACCAAAAAGTGCCAAAAAAATGTTTCGGCACTTTTTGGTCAATATTTTCAAAACTAAAAATGTTTAAGCCCAAAAAAAAGAAGTGCCTCCTAGATAATTGACTTTAGATGATTTTGGTGAAATTTTGAAATTTTAAATCAAAAACTGATTTTGTTAGGTTTCGTAAAATTCCTTCAAATTTGAACTTCTAGAAACATCGGTTTAGTTAAAATATTGACATTTTCCACCATTTAAAGCTAAATATTCACGGAATACACGGGCGCGTGACCTAAAAGGCGAGTATACCATTATGAACAATCAAAATAAACTTATCAGTTTCAATTTATATTGTCACAATGTGAAGAAATTGGAAGAAAACTGAAATTTAAATGATCGTAAGATTGGCCTTTGTTTACATTTTTAGACATTGTTTTGCGCTCTTTTGTTTTCGCTTCTACGTCGCAGATATTAAGCGGCGCGTCTAGTATTACGCACGGGAATATTCAGCGCGCGACGCAATGATCGAACAGCTGTCGCAGCATTTGAAAAGCGCGGAACTCCGCTTAAATTCCCGCCAAATAACCATGCGCCTTTTCCTGACTCAAACTTACCAAAACAACAATTTTAAATCACCCAAAAGAACGATAAATAATCGCTTCCGATTAGTAACTTATGATGGTAATGATAGAATACATATAAAAGTATAAAATAATAGAGAAATATGAAATTCAATTTTTGAAACAAATGCCGGGTTGACACTGCCCTTAAGCAAACATATACACAGGCTCCTCCTTGTGTTATTGTCACCCAAAAGAGTCCCATTGTCAGTGATTTTAACCAGTTTTGATCTTTTTGCCCAAATTTAATGTGCATTTTCTGGCTGTTTTAGTACTCAAAATTGGCCTTATTTTTGTAACTATTGCCTGTCCTGTGATTTCACTGTCTATTCTATACAGCAGAGCTGGCAACTCCCCAGAAATATTTCCTGAAAAAACAGAATATGAACATCTCCTCGATCCTGCAAAGTTATTTCTCATTATGTGGAATTTAGTTCTATGATATCTTTTCCTGATTGCTGTACAAATCTCCCTGATTGAAAGAACCAAATATTCGCAGTCATACAGTGTCCCGTGGATCACTCCATGATTTCCCTCCTTCCCCCTCTGAGGGGGAATGAGGGCTTCTTCCTGCTCTGTGACCCCTCATAGATAATCCTTCTATTAACCCTTCTACAGGCTGTCCGAAAATGATTAGTACCCATCGATGCCCAAAGTTCAATAATTTTTGTCATCATCAAAATCAATGAGATTAGGCCCGTTGTTTTACATCATCTTTGTAATATTGTACTTTTCATTAGAATTTTAGATCATGAATATCGGAATTATCAAACTCAAGATACACTCCATTATGTAAAACATGGTGATTTCACCTTTTCGGCAAAGTGCTAAAAAAATTGTGTGCTATTACAGCTTGTTTGAAAGAAACTTGTGTATTCTCATAATCTCTTGTCTACTCAATTATAATCTTGTGTGTCTTTCTGTTGTAACTGTCATTAGTTATGGGTGTTCAAGTCATTCATAATTCATCTACGTCTTTAACTGTATAAATGTCCCTCAAGTTTAGCCTCAAAACTAGCTCATTATAGAAACAAAGCTTGGGGTTGCTCATGCGTGACGATCCATTTTTACTCTTCAAATTGAATCAAAATGAAGAAGTATTAAAGGTTTGAACAACAAAATGATACAACAGCAGTTTTAGATAGAAGGGAACCAAAGATATCAGCAGACAAGAGATTGAGAGAATGTATTAGTTTCTTTCAAACAAGCTGTTTAAAAACACATTTTTTTGCATTTTGCCAAAAAGGTGAAATCACCATATCTTACTCAATGGAGTGTAACTTCATAAAAATAAATCCAATATTTATGATCTAAAATTCTTATGAAAGGGTACAGTATAACTAATATGATGAAAAACAACGGATCTTATTTCATTGATTTTAATGATGAAAAAATGTATTAAACTTTGGGCATCGATGGGTACTAATCATTTTGGGACAGCCTGTATTACCCCCCTCCCCCCTCCGCAAAGAGAAACACACCCAACTCGAAGGAAATGAAACATAATGAGAGATGAGGAGGAGGCATTGCAGGTATAATTACAATGATACCTGCTTTGCCAGTTGGCCCACCGATTTTAACATGTGCGGTAGACCCGCATTGCAAATATATCTGTATATAACGTATATCCAAGTACCACACTCCCATAGACACTTGTTTACACCTGGGACTAATATATCTATTTAGATATATTAGTCCCAGGTTTACACTGTGCAGTACTACTTTCAATCACTCGTATCTTGCAAGCCTCATAGAGATAGAGGAATTCCCTATAATATTACATATAAATGTCAAGAAAAAAGAAAAAGGTGATAAAGGTACGCTGTTGTTTATGAATGATAATTATATGATAATTTCTTTGGTGTGACATTGGTCATTCTTACAAATATGTGACCCAACGTGAGTAATTGAGGCACAGTGTGGGAAATATGAATATTGAGTATAGGCATTTAGGCACCAAAGTCAATGTTATATCGCATTCCTATCCAAAGTTACTGATTGATGAAAATCACTTTGTCACAAAACATCAAATACAAATGGTCAAGTTATGGACATCTAAAGTTTTGGTTTGTTAACAAATTAATTTTAATCAATTAATGTTCGTGCTTTTCACGCTCCAAGCAGCTACTGCGAAAATAAAAACAAGCAAACATAAACATGTAATGAACTTTCAAATCGTGAATATAAAAACAAGTGAAATGGCTGAAAGTCGGTAAAGCGTGACAATGTAATCGCGCGAAAATTAGAACTTTTACAGTACTTCAAAATATAGTGTAACTCTTTATTTTCAGCAATTTGAGTCTTTGGCTGGATTCAAGATGTATCAAAGATCAGAAGTAAGACTTTTTATGAATTTGACTTATTATGACCTTTTCCCCACATTTATGGTCTTAAATCAAATTCGCTACCGCCGTACTGTGCCTCATTTACTCATGTTGGGTGACATATGGTGGGAAAGTTAAGCATGTATGGCTACTTGGTGGGATTCAAACATACATAATATTGGCAAGTTTTGAATTGAAAAATATGACTTTATTTGAGAGGATTTATTTTTAAATATTTATGGAAACTGCAATAACATTTATTTTATTCCTGTATCAGGGTTAGATCTTACATATAAAGCATAAGCTTAACCTATTTATTGCTGTATTAAAGTGGAGCTTCAACTATTATAAGTTTCATGCTTTTGCTTTATTCGGCCCAAAATAAAAATTGTTGGTTGTCCTCCGCTGTCAACCATTAATGTTCACTTTTTTTTAAAACTTAAGTGTACTAATGAATGAATACCTAACCGTATGAATTTACATCCAAACAAGTTTTTGTTTTTTGCTCTTTAGAAATAAGAAGCAGGCCATATGGTCTAGTTATTTTAGTCAGCATTTGTCAATTGTTAAAATTTGACAATTATGAAAAAAATCCAAAATCCAAATCTGCTCATGTAAATTACTGTAAAAATGGACGACCGAACAATGTTTTTTTAAAGTTTTTGCCGACAGATGGTGCTTAAAAAAAAATATGATGGGGAAAAGTGTAATGACTTTCTAAAGAATATAGAAACAAAACTTGACTAAAATAGTAGTACTACAGGGTATGTCAACAATATGTTAGTGTTCAAAGAAATGAGAGCTGATCACTTATTTTTACAATAGGAATGATTTGTTACAAGCAAGAGAGTGTGCATAAATAGTCTTTTGGAGCAAAATGTTCAGATAAATCTAGTTCCATTATCATGACCAGCTTTTCAGAGATTCATTAAGTCAAGTCAGATTTTTGTGTGTGGGTGTGTACCGTGTGTCATTTTTTTTAAGATGTCACACTACATGCATCCAAGTACCTCCAAGCATGAAAATGTTCTGTTGTTAAACATAAACACAAGGACGATCTGTTCAAACTGATCGGAAACCTAAGAAAATGAATAAGGGGGGAAACCAAATTGACCTACCAACCTTCCTAAACAATTTCACTGGAGGGCAAACAAACCTTTTTCGGCCAAAGAGACATAACAAGCATTATTGAGATAAGTGTTAACAAAATGTCGAAACATATTTTAGGCATTACTATATTGACTCGCTCTGTGTATCACCCAAAAGGTAGGGTCTTTTGCACATCACATGGTGTTAGTGCAAAAAGATAATATCTGCAAATCTGCTTCGCGTTACATTTAGTTTATTTCAATTGCACAGCATATGGACCACAGCCTATGTATAACATACACCTATAGTAAACTATTGGAGATATGCTATTGGAGATATAGATCTGTGTGTGGCACTAAATCTTCAACCTTGGATGACTGGATTACAATCAAATTGGCCAAAATGGTTTACAACACTTTATTAAATGATGGCACATTTTATAATAGCCCATCATTGGCACAGTTAGTTTGTTTAAAGGGGCGCGGAGAGATGGGCGATAAAAATGAAATTTAAAAATAAAACAAGTTTCGATAGATACTGTAAATATAACCCTGAAACGTAACATTTTATGGGAAAAGGGTTGAAGTGTTGGCGCTAGATAGACATTCTGGTGAAACCATGTATGCCAAATTCTGCTGATAATTTCGATGTGATCTACATTGAAATTACCAAATTGTGAAATATAACATGATATACTGCATATTAAGGTAAACGGTTTCAGATGGTAGTTAGTATATGCCTAAGTATTACTTTGGTGCAAAAAAAACAATTTCCAGGAAAATTGAGGGCACACTCCCATACGTATCTCTCAATGCCCCTTTAAAGTGTCATGTATAGTGCATTGTATATGACGGATGTGTGGTTGAAAGGCTTTCAATTGCTCAATTGGGGTTCCTCTCTTATGAATTGGTTCACATTTTGAACTGTTCAGCCAATATTGAATTATTGTAAGTTATATTATTGAATCTACTTTTAACATCAAATAGCTAAAAGTCAGAAAGTAAAAGTCATATAGACGCCAATTCATACACAATAGAATGTAATGATTTTCATATTTTAACAGAAGTGATCAGCTCTCTTATTTTTGTAAAGATCTTTTTGGGTACGCTGAGGTGTACATTTGTAAATAAGATAGGCTTCTAGTAAGCAAACTGAACTTGCCCCTATCAAATAATAACATATTGTTATATTTATATTAAAAAAGGTATACGCTTAAAACCATCCTTAAGGCGATAGAGAACAATGTGATTTATTCCGTCTTTTGTTCGTTAGGGCGAAATTTATTGTTTAAAATGCTGCAAGGCAAAGAATTTCGCCTCAAGGGGGGAAAAAGGATGATTATTATCATTCTATATTATATGTATAGTAATAATTAATATGAAAACAAATTTATATCCCAAGAAAAATCTGACTCTTAAACAGTGTGCAAACATTTAATAAAGCAGTTTGCCAGCCCACAGTGTTAGACGCTTGCCTGGTGTTTGAGAGGAATGGGTTTTAAGTCCCTGCTGGTGAATGTCCCTGATTATTCAGGTTGGGACATTTGCTGTTGTTAATATTTGTTGGTATATTGTCTATTGTAAATACAGTGAGTTAGTGAACTGCTTCATATTATATGTCCTAATATTTTGAAAACAAATTTGGTTTTGTTACATTGTTTCATTTTTATTTATTTATTTATTTATTTTTGCTGATGTTTGCAGGTAAATATTTTCAGTGGAGAACTGGTAACAGTCTATTAGATTGATCAGTTCCAAATTGGCGAGAAATATTCGGTTTTTAATCTCTCCATGCGCAAAAGTAATCCAAGGATCTGTGTGATGCACAGAACGCTTGTTGCCTTCACGCGCGTCCTTCTGTAATCATTCGCTACTGTAAGGAGGCTTCGCCAATTTCAAACTGACCAAACTATAGTAGTACTAGATAGGCAGCTCTAAATTTGCGAACCTTACAGCATTAATTTAATACAGAAGAGCACAGGTGTACATTATGCTTGCACAACGCAAGAGGTTACACTTTGCATCATATGTGTGATGCGTGCTTAAGCCAAAATCATGCATGTATGCTTCAACTACTTTTGTGTGCGTAGGGATATGAACCACATATTTCTTTGCCAATTTGTTGCCGATTTTACTATATAATATTGTCAAGTTGAAAGAGGGGAGGGGGGTCTAACATAAGAGGGCATGATTGTGTCTATCACTCCTTTCTCTAAAAGAATGGTCCACACAACTGCCACTAAATTAGGATAGAAACGAACAATCCTGCACCCAACTCGGGTCAAACTGTTGTGCTGTGGGACCAAGCTAAATCTGTTCCTGAACATTTTAAACAAGATTATATATATTATATATATATATATATATATATGCTGCTATATGCAGCAATGGAAATACCAACATAACTGTCTACCCAGGGTTGTCTAGATAGGAACTACACACTTTGTGGACTTGCAATATATTTCTAACCCTACCTTTTACAAAAGGAAATAAATCAGTTGAAAATGTGGTCCTAGTGGGAATCGAACCATGGACCTCTGCATTGCAAAGCATGTCTCACAACCACTTGACTAGCAAGGGGTGAACTGGCCAGGACATGATTTCAATCCCTTTTAACGCAATACTACTATTATGATCAGTACACACAATATTATGAATAGAGCTGAGATAGACATGATTGTCTACCCCGGATTGACAGTCATGTGGGTATTTCCATTACTAATTGTAACTGAGGATACTGTGTATTATTATGCAGAGTGGAATGTATCATTAGGTTTTCAAGTAGTGCACTATGGTCCGTTGGCACGGAGAGGATTTTTACCCTTACCGAAAAATCAGGTATGCGGGATGTTTTATGATTATTTTGGGGGTGACTTTGACATGCTGGTTTAAATCTGGATGATGCCAACTCATAGCTGTTGAGCGTTTTTAAGAAATAGGGGAAATTTTCAAAATTACTTTACAGACACAACTAATATATCAAACGGTAACCCATTGTTATCTGATCTCAAAAATATATAGTTTGACAGGGTTTTGAATTATATTATTGAAGTTATGAAGCAACAGTCAAGTTGGGGCCAAATATAAACACTGGCGAAATCACATAAATATGGTGTTGAAAATTTCCCCCTCCCCCAGAACTTTGCCACCTTATTTCTCAAAACGCTCAACAGCAATGAGTTGCCATCATCCATATTTGAAATCAGCTCGTCAAATTCACCCAGAAACAATCATGGAACATCCTGCATACCTCATTTTGAGGTCAAATGGTTCTACCTATGTATCACTATCGAGAGGAGCAAAGAAAGTATTTATTTGTAATTAGGTATATCTTTTGTTGCAGATTTGTTGTAAATGTAATCTCAGTCTCAAATTGCAGCGTGTCCAATTAGAAGGGGTGCACATGTTGTATCCCTCTCATTAAAAGCATTCAGTATTTGGCATTATTGTTTATAAAGGCTAGAAGATAATTAAGTTGAATTTTGAAGGCCTTTGGTTTGATGGTAATTTTGATATTACCAGGCAAAAAAAAAAAGTTGTTTGCTTGTCCTCGTCCGACCGACCGTGTGAGGCAGTCCCGACTGGTCAGAAAAAAACCTTTTTTTTGTTGAATTTTTTTTGATTTAAAAAAAAAAAAAAAAATCATTTATTTGAATGACCTTTATTGAACCCTACGTTACTCCTCATGTGAGCCAATACCCTTTTCATGTCACCTCCATGTTAAGGACCAAATAATTCAGAAATGGTACATGATAAAAGTTATACTTTTGAACAGAATAAAACTTAATACCGTAGTAATTAGGATCTAAAGATAAAAGTTTCTAACGCTATGCTGTGGGTCATGGGGTATAAATATGTTGGTTATTTCAAATCAAATGTGGGCTAAACCATGCTAAAATTAACCATTGCCATTAGCCTGCCATTGATAAGGCTCAAAATGGTGCATGCTAGTTATTGTGTTTGTAGGATAGGGCCAAAACAACCAATGTTTAAAAAAAAGATTTAAAAAAAGATTTTCCGACCGACCGACCCAACTTTTTTTGACCCATCTATGGACAAGCAAACAATTTTTTTTTTTGTTGCCTTACCAACCCAACAATATACTTGATCAATTACCGACACTTCAAAATGGACCTTGCCATGTTAAGGTCGTCTGTAGGAGGGACCTTATGGCTGCATCCTTTGTGTGTCAGTCAGTCTGTGAGTCAGACTGTCTGTCAAATATTTGGTATACACTTTTTGATTTTTCATACAAAGTCCAACAACGACCTTACTTGGTAAAAAGATGCAACATGGTGAACTTCGTATGAGGTCAAAGGTCATCTGAGGTCAAGTTGTAAAATAAGCTGAAATAATCAAAAAATGACATTTCTTTTTCAAACAAATACCGATGTTGTAGAATAAGCTGAAAACATAAAAAAAAGACATTTCATACAAAGACTCATAGCAACCAAACTTGGGTCAGGACGTTCACTCATCTACCCTTAAAAAAAGACAACCTATATCAGACCGCGTCTGTATTTTTTTTTCAGAATAAGAAGAATCTTGAATAATCGATTGCTACTAAGTTCAAGTCTAATTTAACATATTTTAAAAATATGATGTTAAATTTGTAAAAGTTTACCAAAAAGAGAGAGAGAAAATCAGAAGAAAAGTAATAGGAAATTAATTAATTAATCAACGAAACAAAAAACGCCTTTCTCCCAACTGCTAACCTATAAGAGGTCCTTCCTTCTGCCAGTAACAGATTTTATATAGCACAAGCATTAACTTTCATTAAGAATTTAATACTGTTAAGACCATAAATCAACAACTAAACATAAGATATACTTGATTAAAAAGATGTACTTAATTGGCCTACTCTTCACATTGTAAATTTATTAATATATAAAATATAGTATATATTCACCCTACCCCATCTCTTGTGTGATAAACGATGACAAAATGTAAATAATATTTGGATATTTGTAATATTCTATTGATTTAGTAAGGTTTTCTGGCTGGTTACCAGATTATAGTGCTGATGGTTGCCTATGTGCACTGTGCTATGTTAGAGATGATAGTGCTGATGGTTGCCTATGTGCACTGTGCTATGTTAGATTGTTTATATTTGGATGGATATGTGATATTATTGCTATATGTTGTGTTACAAAATAGACCTATTTATGTTACCAGGATTTGTATTTCATTGACCATACTCTGTGGAGTGATTTTAGAGCACCATTATGTTACAGTGTTGTTAGGGTTGGGAGTAAGCATAAGATGCATCTTCATGTGAAAAAATGAGCGGAAAATTGGGTCACTTATCTTTAATCGGATTAGCTCAGTTGGATTAGTTCAGTTGTTCTAGCATAGTAAAGGTGACAGGTTGGAATTGTGCACAGCGCATGTTCTTGTATAGCTGTGGCATAAAGCTGTGTTCTTTAGTGGGCATCATACAAAATGCTGATATGGTACTGGAGAAACTTGATCAAAGACAAACTATGGTGCTTACGCATAAATAATAATATATCTTTCACCGGAATACACAGTGATATCACTGCACAGAGTAAGTTACACACACTATTGTGTTATTTTCTGATATTGTAGTCTAGAACTATTGTCTATTTATGCTTTCTATCTTTTTGGCGCAATAAGTTTATTGTATTTCTGAAAATATAGGACAGCACTCCCCACCCAGTCCATTGCAGATAAATGTAGCACTAAAAAGAAAAAGTTCAATTTTGAAGTGATGTTTTCTCCTTTTGATAAGTGATATTTGGGGTCCAAATTCAAAACCAGTCAAGAGTTCAACCAGGAGGTCAAAGGCCCAAACAATGTGATTTTGTAGACTTTGCAGGAGTCTAATTTTAATCAACTTAAAAATATAAGTGATTATAGGTCAATAAATGTGTATGTGTTGTTTTGTGAATAATTGCCAACATTTGCATTGATTTTTCGAGAAACAAAAACCTTAATTCATACACGACACTATACAAATCAAAATTTGAGCATACTTTTGATCTATGTAATAACGAATAAAAACGTGTTAACAAGTTTGCTAACACCCACAATGAAAATCGGCAAACCTGTGATGCCTGAACAACGAATCAAAACAAAGTGTGTGGTACACACACGCAGAATGCATTAGACACTTTCAATGCACTGCGCGTATGCTAGTTTCTTGCTTTCTGATTGGCTCGACACTACTAAGAGTGTATGAATATACTTCGTCAAATGTCATAGATGTCTGGAATGTATAATTATCAAGCAACAGAACATATAAATTAAGATACACATTTAATTAATACTTACAATCATCAAACTTGTTATTTAAATTTGGTCATTTGCACAGTCTTGACAAAAGACATGTATTTAAAATAGGTAACTACTTGTTTTGGCCGTTTTCTTTTTATCAAGTTAATCTTGTCATGAATTGTTAACTTTGATTTTCAGAAGACTAATTCTAATCAGAGGAGTTTGCATCATTTCTGAATTATTCTGTTCAGAATTATTTTTTAATTTGTATTATTCTTTTTTTCACAGTATCCTCATATGATATATAGATATAGATAGACCACATTGCTTCATAATATTACTAGTACAATACAGACGATAATGAGCATTAAATAAATGTTATTACAGGGTCCTTTGCTGATATACAGGGTGTCCCAAAAGTCTATGCACGACTTTGAAGCTTTGTATGTCACAAAATATAAGTCGTATTGAAAATATAAATACATATTGAGAAAGAGGAGATGTGGGAAATAATTTTGATACCAAACATTGGAGTAACATCTGCTTGTAATGCCACCCTAGATGTAAAATATGTATTACTGCAAAAAGTGTAATTTTATACTTCGGAGAGATAAAGTTCATAAATCAATACCTATTGAGATTAACAAAAAGACGGGTAGAGTTGGTTACACGGAAAGTGATCCGTCAATTGTAATATTTAAAATTTTACCTTACAGTGATCCCATCATAATAACAAACTATATTACACATAGTTTTCGTTTCTATAGTGAAATGTAGTTTAAATGTTTTCCATTTATACAGAGACGTGTGCTAATGCAAAAACACAGACCTAAAAAATTGAATAACGTAACAGAAAAGTGAACACACACATCACACAGCGAATAGATCTCTTTGGACTTTTGGCTACTGCATGGCTTATGATATCAATGTGACTTGTTGATCTACCAGTCTTTTTTTCTACCACATCGAGACAAATCATGCACAGTTCCTGTGTTCAAAAATGTATCCACCAACTTAAGAATGGATATTCTTCCTGGTGCGCGTTTCACTTTAAAATGTTTTCTGAACTTTTGTTGAGTAAGTTGAACTGAATTTGTTTCAGCGTAGACTCTGTAAACCATGCTGTAAACCATCTTGAATTAAGACTTTTGCTGTGCAATGTTGTCTACTTCGCCTATTTATGTTGTGAGTGACCGAGTTTGGTAATAACATTAATGTTGCAAGGAAGGTAAGCAGTGAACTGTGACTAATGCGCAACGTTGCTTTCATACCGTTAATTTATGCGCACCTGTTTTTAGCAACAATGTGTGGTATTTGGTATGGGTGGGTCTCACATGGCTAAAAACTTTCAACCAGTTTTATAATGTTGTGGGTTCACCAATAGGGTTGTTTTTGGTATCAAAATAATTTCCCAAATCTCGTCTATCAAAATATGGTTACATTTATACCATATGATTTATATTTTATGAGATATGACTCTTCAAAAACGTGCATAGACTTTTGGGACACCCTGTATAATACACATCCCATAATGGTAAGAGGGAATTTCATTGTTTGTTAAAACTCGCATTGTTCCCGTTTTTTATGGCGATATATTTTTCAAATAACAGCGCAGTGAGCAGTTTTGTTTGACGGATACTTGCGCTTTATAAGTTTCCGTTATTATTATTAAAGGGAGAAGAACAGATTTGCTTCCTTCAGGAACAAAGCGAAAAATGGTAGCCCCTCTTTCATTTTGATCTTGTATATAAAAGCGACATAGTAGAAAAATAACCTTTAAGGCACTCATGTTATGGTTGGCTAGCCCAATTAGTTGAACCTGTCTATCTATCTGTTCCGAATATTTGTGTTATCGAAAAAAGTACTGCATTTTTCAGGAATGGGGATTAGTTACATGTAGTACTGTTGTAAATTTATTACCAGAATGACAGAGTTTATGTTCGTATGTTAAGATTTTATATGTAAAGAAATAATATTTTCTAATTACATCATATTGTAGTACTATTATGTAGCCCCTAAATGACAGAGTTTATGGTCTAATGTTGATATTTTGTATTAAGAGTATGTTATTTTGTAATAATATGTTGTAGTAAAGTACTATGGCAGAGTTTATGTTCTATGTTGACAATTTTGTATTTACCTTGTACATTGTTTTATAACATTATATATACAGTACAGTTTCAATTTCTATTTGTATGACCATATTATATTAGCACATAGAACACACATGAGCTTGTTTCTACAGAGACTCAGTTTTTTGCGCAAAAGATAAAATGCCGTATTTAAGGCTTACACATTTGAGTGTTGGTCTTCATAACTTGTATAAAATGAGTTTTTTATATCGTGAAAACTTAGATGTTATTCGGGAGGGAGAATAATGTCAAAAATGGGACCATTTTGACTTTTAGCCAACCTGTCACACTGTGTGCAAAAGGGGATGTACTTTCAAAAGTGAGTCAGAAAGAACAGACCTTTTTTTGTCAAAAGTGTCATGGAAGGGTCAAGAGTAGGGCTATAGATGAGGTGACATTTGTTGACATTTAGGACGCCCTCTGTTGGTTTGAGACAAAACACACCGGGCAAGAGCTCCTATAGTTTACATAGGCCAGATCAGGTTTTCTAACTAGATTGTGGTGTCACAGCAAATTGTTATCAAAACTGTCTTTAAACTTGCTTAGGAATGCTATAAATAAGCTATCGCATTTCACAAAAAAAACCTAAAACTAAATGAGTTTTACAATTCATTAGAAAGAAATTTCATGTTGTCTTCATTAACTTTACTGTATATTCTGCCTGGAGGGAAACAACAGAGGGTGTCCCATTTGTAAATTATACATGACATCATAGGTCACCTCATCTATATATTCAGAATCAATCATTATTCTGGAAAATCCTATATTCAGCTTCAATTCAAGTTTTGTTATTTTAATCATTGCATATACACCAATTTAATAAAGATTTCTGTTTCAAAGCCAATCCCAGGGTGGGCTTGCAATTCCCATGCCATTTATTCAAATGCTGAATGTTAATTTTAAATCAACCAGCCATGACAATTACCATGCGCTATCATCATCCCATGGATTGGCTCTAAACTTGAGGGCTTTACTCAAATTGATGTAACGATACAATATAATGTAATGGTCAATTGTTTCCCTTCAGATGGAACTATACAAATTCATTGTCCTAGCACTAGTATTGATTTTAGAAATACACCTCTAAAATTCTGTGACACCTTTGCCAAACAAGTGGCCGTTCTTTCTTACTCTCCCTGTACATTATGTTTGCTCATGTAAGCCAAAATGGTGTCATCAGAAATATTTTGATCAAAGCAAGTGCATAAAACAAAAAACCCACTTTAAGGTGAGCAATTCCTGCTACTTGGGAATGCATAGTTTTGAAGTGAATATAATGTTTGTATATATTAGCTACTGTGTCATGTATTCAGAATATTTAAGCATTTAAAAGGGTTGCAATTTGAAATCAGTAGCATATTCATAGGGATGGGAAAATGTCCCTTCCCCTCATAGTCTATTTGTGCCCCGCAACCTCTTTGTGCCCTCTTTCTCCCCCTCTCTCATTTACTCCCCTCCCCTCTCTTTAGTCAATTTGTCCCTTGCCTTAACTGGAGTTGTCTCTGATGACAAAATTCAAAGATATGCCACTGTTTAAAATGAGAATTTGAAATGCTTTATGACCTTGCCAATTAGTCATCTATAGATACAGTGTGTAACACACATATGCACTTTTAATATCTGCAACAGCTTGCATGGTGAACACCACTCCAGCGATTGTCTGATTTGTTACAAATAGGAAAGCTTTGTCTTCTGTGTTTATTCCTGCTATATATTGGCAACGTATTCGTGTAAATAATATAACAACCAGTATAATGATATGCAAGGTAGATGTAAATAAGTGTGTGCAACATGTGTTGGTTGTGTAGTCTAACACGTGTGAAGTGTTTGGCCATGTGATAACTGTAAAAGACAATTTATCATACCTTTTAAGTAAATTTGACTTAAACATACCGCTAACCAAAATATCCCCATACTATGATCTCATACTAGGGGCATAAGTCACTCGGCACCACTGCACTAACCTTCTTTGTCGCAGACAGACCTTAGGTGCATCAAGGCACATCTAGCAGCTTGATATGGCAATATTTTCCCTTTTCTGATCAATTGAAATGTCTAAAAACTTATTTAAAATATTTAAATGACTGAGCAGTATATTATGCACTCAGTGTCATACTGGGTTCAGCCTTCCGCTTTAAGCAGTATGATACTATCCCACATAATAATTTTTTAGCCAAGATTTCTTCAAAAAGTAAGTTTTTGATTTTGAATAAAATATGATGTATTTTTTTAAACAAAATAGCAGCGACAAACAAACAGAATGAACAACAAAAACAACTGACCAATGGACACTACTTGTAAGGGAAGTTCACTTGTACAATATAGTGGTATGAACACTATGTGTAAGGGCTGCCCACCCATACAATATAGTTATATGAACACTACTTGTAAGGGCTGTCCACCCATACAATATAGTTATATGAACACTATGTGTAAGGGTTGTCCACTACACTATGTGTAAGGGCTGTCCACCCGTACAATATAGTGGTATGAACACTATGTGTAAGGGTTGTCCACCCGTACAATATAGTGATATGAACACTACTTGTAAGGGTGGTTCACCCGTACAATATAGTTATATGAACACTACTTGTAAGGGCAGTCCACCCATACAATATAGTTATATGAACACTATGTGTAAGGGCTGTCCACCCGTACAATATAGTGATATGAACACTACTTGTAAGGGCTGTCCACCCATACAATATAGTTATATGAACACTATGTGTAAGGGCTGTCCACCCATACAATATAGTGATATGAACACTACTTGTAAGGGCTGTCCAACCGTACAATATAGTGATATGAACACTACTTGTAAGGGCTGTCCACCCGTACAATATAGTGATATGAACACTACTTGTAAGGGCGGTTCACCCGTACAATATAGTTATATGAACACTACTTGTAAGGTCTGTCCACCCGTACAATATAGTTATATTTTTTACCTAAGACACTAAGTATTAAGTGAAATACAATTAAATAATGCTGATTAAATCATTGTAAAAACACCATAATCCTACATGTGTAGAGAAGGAAAAACACCTTACTCGTTTAAATCAACTTGCCACTAGCATGATTAGGCCCTACAGGGAAAGAACAACTGGAACATAATTTCAGATAACAGTGACAAAATGTTATCAAACTTTAATTCAAAATAGTTGCTAAATTTCATCAGGAATCCAAGGAAACATATTAAGAAAATATTCGTTGAAATAATCCAAATTTGTAGTTACTGTTCCAGACAGTTTCTATGTCTTCATGATGGTGTATGATCGCTGATTCAGAGTTGCCGGGAAGTGTTGACTTTCCTGTGACGTCACAGGATGTATTTGATGACGTATTCTGGATCAATTGATCGTACAAGTGACGGAAGTTGGTAGGCCCCTTCATCACCATTCATAATGTGCTATTTCATGCCAATATTTTCTTATAACGTTGCTAAATATCGTTATTTTAGCCTTTTTGATTCCCAAATCTTCATTGGTGTAATACACAAATGATGGGCTCAGCAGATTATGCAATTTCTTTGGCTGGCAAATGTTCAACTTTTTAGTCAGCGTGTTCTTTCTATACTTACCTAACACTCAAAAGTCTTTACTCATTACATGTTGTATTACACTACAGCGTGTGTTGATTTGAGGGAGATAGTCAAAATTTACACACCTTTTATAATAAACACAAACCTCCATTCGGCAAGCGTTTTTATTTCTCTGATGTCATTAAAAATGGACCAATCAAAAAGAGGATATCATACCCTTATAAATATGTATGAGGTGTAACGATTACTTGAAGTAGCTATTGTAGTTAGAGTGTCAATAACACCTTAACACATTACTCTTACCATGCTTACCCTCTGACCAATTGCAAGCTATATTTTTAAAACGGATGCAGTCGTTGACCAAATCAATTAGGCTTACTATATATCTAGTCGTTTTATTTATGCTTTTATCATATTATTTAACTGATATATGACTTTTCCCAAATGTTACCATTTTTGGCGGCCATATTGACGGCCATCTTGGATATCTGGAGAGCATCAGGGGTTTTTCACGGTTAACATCCCAAATGAGTTTAAGGACCCTAAAAGGCACCCAAAAAGGTTGGTTTGGTTGAGTACTATGGGGAGGTACATACCCAACTATACAGCTTTTGTTATTAATGGAGGAAGTAAATAAATCTTCAAACCATGCAATATTTTGTTGCTATACTTTGCTATTCTACAACCCATTGTACATCCCGTTTTCATGGAATAACTCTTGGTTGAGTGCTGAAAGTCCCTATCTGCATGTAGTACACATGTTTTATATAATTGATTAGCTTTGTGCCATTTTCCTTTGATGCTGATAATTAGGCCTCTAACATTTGTGTACTGTTTATTTTGAATCTGATAATAAAGAGCTTCACATCGAAAGAAATGAGGCCTTTTCAAAAATATCATTTATTATTATTATGTGTAAACAGTTACCTAATCGTTTTTGAGGTATGTGTCTTTAATACTGTGGACCCTCGTTAACACAGAGTTACTTGGGCCTCAGATTTTAGTTTGTGTTAACAAGAAATTTGTGTAATCAGGTTAAATTATTTTGTAAAAACAAAATTTGAACCTGAAAAACACTTTGTTATCAGCAAATTTGGGTTTATAGAGTTTGTGTTAACGAGGTTCCACTGTATCTTGTTAATTTATTGTTTACAAAATATATATATATGAAATGAGAAAATATGTTTGAGGTGTGTGTTCTTTGTGTTAAGAGTTGCCATGAAAGTTTAATATGTAAATGCAATGAAAAAACATCCTGTTGGGATTGGGGATGTGCCTTTAGAGGTAGCGTTGGATGGTCTGGCATTTTCCCCATGTTTGGGTTCATCTATGGTGTAAGACAGCACAGAATTAACCTAGCACAACATTTATTTGTTGATAGATTAAAGGATTATATTATACACCTTTATTCCGTAATGGGTCTTTACTCTAGTGTAACTTATGAATGTGTTGCACCAAGGATATACCATTCTTGTAACAAGTTTCAACCATTATCAAATACTTATGGTTTCAATCTACTATTGTTGACTGAGCGGATTTTAAGTATACACCTAGCACATAAAGTCCCTGATCAGGTGCTTTGAGGTTGGCTAATTCAAAATATATAATCGGTACTAAAAATCTGAGATATACATTAAATGAGCAAATTTCTTCTCCGCAGTTTGATACCTCATTCAACAACATCGAATGGATACTTTTAAAAGTTATGGCGATTTCAATGACCGCGCATAACAACAGCAAAGTTGCACTAGGTATTCATTGAATTGTATGTGATTACTGTCATAACTGTCACACAAATCAATGATGTCCTATACCTAGTGCAACTTTGCTGTTGTTATGCACGGTCATTGAAATCGCCATAACTTTAAAAGTATCCATTCAATTTTCTTGAATGAGGTTATCAAACTGTGGAGAAGAAATTTGCTCATTTAATGTATATCTCAGATTTTGTGGAACCGATTATATATTTTGAATTAGCCAACCTCAAAGCACCTGGTCAGGGACTTTATGTGCTAGGTGTATACATTTACAACACTTAAGGCTACCTACTTTTATGATCCCCAAACATAGGTTAAGATTGAGTGAAAGATTTTTTAAAACGTAAAAAGATAAATCCAACGGAACCAGGAACAAAACACACGAAGGATCAGAAAATGTAAAATGCAAATAATAAAAGCAAGATATACCAACTGGGTGTGGGAAAGCAATGAATAACAAGGGAGAATAACGCAATACAACGGGGGGAAATACTAGAGCAAACAATAAGAATTGCTGTGCACTGAAACAATAGCACACGGAAATGCACTGGGACAAGCAATACAAATTGCTGTGCAATAAAACATCACAACGTAACAATAAGGACCGACGTTTCAATTGGATTTACCACCCTTCATCAGGGACAAAATGTAATTATGATATTCTCATCTGAGGGTGAAGATAGTGACTCCAACAAGATCACTACAACTGCAATTCTATTTGAAGACTTTCCTTTTCATTTCAACTGCTATAGTGTGCTGGTGCCCTTCCTTATTTCTCTGCCTATTTCATTGTACTAGGTGGGAAAGGCTATGCCGCGACCGAGAAGTTTATTTTGGGAGTGCCATCATGATTTTCATTTTTAATTAAGTATCAGATATAATCCGTTTAATTTGACCACCACTTTCGCCACAGTTTTTCCAAAGGACTAGAATTGAAATCAGCACAAAAACTTTAGTGTCAAAAATTACGTTGTGTCTCATTAGGCTACGGTATTCTACAGTCTTAATTAAATAAAAGGGATAAATGGCCTATTATTTTAGACCAAATCCAGACTTTGGGAACACGAACTCGGCTATAGCTCATTTAATATCTATACGAATCCAGCACTTCTTATTTGAAAGCATCACTTTTATCACATAAAACAGGAAGATGTATTGAATATACCACATAAAATATGATATCAGTTTCATCTTTTAGTGTAAATCAGGCTGTTCATTTAATTTGACCTCTTTCTGTAAAAGGTATGTTTAAATCTGACAAAGTACTTTACACAAGTTCTACACTAGGCCTAATAATTGTTTGCTACAGAATGCCCAGATCACTATTTTGAAATTAAAAAGACAAAGCTTGGTGGGATGCATACATATTTCATAGTGAAGTGTCTGTTTGTATTTCTTCAGGTCAAACACCCCGGATGACCCAAGAAAGCATCTCAGGAACGGGAAGCGTATTTCCGTTGGGATCCATTGAAAACACCGGGATCCAATATGGGTACCCGGGTTGGATACCAGGGGTCTAATTGGTCCAAAAGTCCAAAATAACATTTTATTTTTAAAATGTTATTGTCATCGCAGGCAACCGGCTGAATTGTAACAACATTATAAATCAAATACATTATTAAGCAATGCAGCGTCCAGGCAGCAGCTAAATCAGCGCCAAGTTGCGACATAAACCAACATGAACAAACATACACAACCCCTATATAGTAACCCCTAATAGGCAATGTACACTAGACTAAGTGCCTTGCCCAAGGACACAAACACATTGGCACCAGCGGGGCTAGAACTCACAACCTTATGATTAGGAGACCGGCAACTATTCCACTGGACCACCATGACATGACCTTGGATAACCCATATTTTACCCGAAATAACCCACATAATACCCCACGAACTCCATATCAATGGATACTCATAACTTAATATCGTATTACTGAAGTATTTCCATTAACATTAGTAACATTAGAAAGATTTATAAGATTTGAACATGCTCAATAATTTTTCGCGGGCTCGACGTGTTCCAAATTTTCACAGCGTATCACAGCGTGCTCTTAACGTAAACGACATATCCCCAACTTACCCCTAACTTATATCAGCGTACACCAACGTACACCAACGTATTTCTGATATTTTCGCATACGCCGGTTGGCATACGTTGGGGCGATACGCCATGGTGTGACAGGGCCTGAACATGTTGAGCCCGCGAAAACCTATTGTCAATGAGCATGTTCAAAATTTCTCGGCGTACTCAACGTGTGCTTAATACATTCTGCATACGTTCCCGGTACGTTCGTGGTACGTTAGACATACGTTGACATACGTTAGAGGCACGTTACTCGTAAGTTGCTGATGAAGGTAATGAGGTTACAGGTACAGAAAATATTCTGAATGAAGAGGTCAAATTCTACTCTACTTTGTATACTTCTCAATATAATACTGATCTAAATGCTCAGGAAGGTTTAACACAGCTTGGTCTATCACAAATCTGCCCATTTGCGTTCAACCCGCGTCCAGGATGCCGTGGACAGTTTGCCTATGGCGATGACCTGTCCTGTCTGTCTTCTCGGACCTTCTGAGCATTTGGAGTCTTAAATTCATCCTTTTTAATTGTAAAGAAGTACGCCTGTCATCCCCATTAAATTTGTCCCGGATTATGCTAATCAAGTTTACAGCACAACAAGAACAGCTAATCAAAATTCCCGCTATTATCTTCACGCTGAATCAGAGAGATCAATAGGAGTTACTGCAACAATGGAAATGGGCACTTTTCATATGTAAGCACATACCGCGACAACAATACTCGATCGATTTTAACAAACAAGGTGTCAAAATCACCGTAATTAAATTTTTCCGTCTCCTGGTATTTTCATTTTTAGAATATGAGTAACAATTTTAGAATTATAGGTGCATTTACAACAGCCGAGTTACTTTTTTTGCTGTCTTTATATCAGCGTATGTCTAACGTACCACGAACGTACCGGGAGGCGGGAACTTATGCAAAACGTAAGCACACGTTGAGTACGCCGAGAAATTTTGAACATGCTCAATGATTTTTCGCGGGCTCAACGTGTTCCAAATTTTTACAGCGTATCACATCGTGCTCTTAACGTAAACGACGTATCCCCAACTTACCCCTAACTAAGTATTTTCGATATTTTCGCATACGTTGGCATACGTTCAGGCGATACGCCATAGTGTGACAGGGCCTTTAAGGGATCTATTATACTAAGGAGCTATAATAACTCCTTGGTTGAACGATCATATTCTTATCCAGGTTCGAGCTCTCTGTATATATATACATATTTTATATAATATATAATATATATTGCTCTACTTATTTTAGTATTGAGCACTCTGTTCCAAATGTTCTGGATTTACGTTATTGTATATATATATATATATATACAGTCATCACAATAAGTAACTGCCCAGGTAATAAATGTGCTGATAACTCTAAAAGTATAACTCCTATATAAACATATTAAATAGTAAACATGTTGAGAAAGTTCCCTTCTTGAATTTGAGATATTACACGCTAAGAATGGCTGAGTATTAAGGAAGTTACAATCCCAAATGTACTGTCAAGTCTGATTTTCATTTTCAACACGGGAACTCAGACCGGCAAATTATTGATTACTGGTAGTGGTAGTGCCAATTCACCCGTCGATGGACTGGTTGTTGGATAGTCGGCCGGTGGCATCGTTACGATTGATCAATACGGCACACACGCTTTACCTGTCATACTCTCCCCGTGTTGAAAAGAAAATGTTAAAATTAAAATCAGACTTGCCCTAACGTTTGGGATCGTAACTTCCTCATTAATCAACCATTCTTAGCGTGTAATATCTCAAATTCAAGAAGAGAAATTTTCAACAACTTTATAATTAAATATGTTTATGTAGGAGTTATACTTTTAGAGATATCAGCATGTTTATTACCTGGTCAGTTACTTATTGTGATGACTGTATGTCATTATGTGACGTGTATTGATTACCAAAGATCAAAGCAACAGTTGTGAACTACACTGAGCCAAAAAAGAAACTTATAAAATTTTAACAGATCACCATAGGGGCAGTGCACATTTCTCTTGTGTCATTGAAGCAAACAATTGGTTATTGACTGCCATTTGAAGCGATACATTGCAGTAATATTGTATCCAAATTTGGTACATTTTCATGCACAGAATATTATTTGGTGATCTGTTAAAATTGTATAAGTTTCTTTTTTTATAAGTTTCTTTTTTGGCTCAGTGTATTTACGAGTTTGGCTGCTCTTGTTTTCCTGGTTAATATAAAATTTAAAATTTGACTTTAGAGAATAAATTAGACAAGATACAAATTAACATTGAGTACCTGGGATGGTGATAATAAATACCATACCACGCGATCAAATTAACATTGAGTACCTGGGATGGTGATAATAAATACCATACCACGAGATCAAATTAACATTGAGTAACTGGGATGGTGATAATAAATACCATACCACGAGATCAAATTAATATTGAGTACCTGGGATGGTGATAATGAATACCATACCGCGAGATCAAATTAACATTGAGTACCTGGGATGGTGATAATAAATACCATACCACGAGATCAAATTAACATTGAGTACCTGGGATGGTGATAATAAATACCATACCACGAGATCAAATTAACATTGAGTACCTGGGATGGTGATAATAAATACCATACCACGAGTTCAAATTAACATTGAGTACCTGGGATGGTGATAGTAAATACCATACCACGAGATCAAATTAATATTGAGTACCTGGGATGGTGATAATAAATACCATACCACGAGATCAAATTAACATTGAGTAACTGGGATGGTGTTAATAAATACCATACCACGAGATCAAATTAACATTGAGTACCTGGGATGGTGATAATAAATACCATACCACGAGATCAAATTAACATTGAGTACCTGGGAAGGTGTTAATAAATACCATACCACGAGATCAAATTAACATTGAGTAACTGGGATGGTGTTAATAAATACCATACCACGAGATCAAATTAACATTGAGTACCTGGGATGGTGATAATAAATACCATACCACGAGATCAAATTAACATTGAGTACCTGGGATGGTGATAATAAATACCATACCACGAGATCAAATTAATATTGAGTACCTGGGATGGTGATAATAAATACCATACCACGAGATCAAATTAACATTGAGTACCTGGGATGGTGATAATAAATACCATACCACGAGATCAAATTAACATTGAGTACCTGGGATGGTGATAATAAATACCATACCACGAGATCAAATTAATATTGAGTACCTGGGATGGTGATAATAAATACCATACCACGAGATCAAATTAACATTGAGTACCTGGGAAGGTGTTAATAAATACCATACCACGAGATCAAATTAATATTGAGTACCTGGGATGGTGATAATAAATACCATACCACGAGATCAAATTAACATTGAGTACCTGGGAAGGTGTTAATAAATACCATACCACGAGATCAAATTAATATTGAGTACCTGGGATGGTGATAATAAATACCATACCACGAGATCAAATTAACATTGAGTACCTGGGATGGTGATAATAAATACCATACCACGAGATCAAATTAACATTGAGTACCTGGGATGGTGATAATAAATACCATACCACGAGATCAAATTAACATTGAGTAACTGGGATGGTGATAATAAATACCATACCACGAGATCAAATTAACATTGAGTACCTGGGATGGTGATAATAAATACCATACCACGAGATCAAATTAATATTGAGTACCTGGGATGGTGATAATAAATACCATACCACGAGATCAAATTAACATTGAGTACCTGGGATGGTGATAATAAATACCATACCACGAGATCAAATTAACATTGAGTACCTGGGATGGTGATAATAAATACCATACCACGAGATCAAATTAACATTGAGTACCTGGGATGGTGATAATAAATACCATACCACGAGATCAAATTAACATTGAGTACCTGGGATGGTGATAATGAATACCATACCACGAGATCAAATTAATATTGAGTACCTGGGATGGTGATAATAAATACCATACCACGAGATCAAATTAACATTGAGTACCTGGGATGGTGATAATAAATACCATACCACGAGATTAAATTAACATTGAGTACCTGGGATGGTGATAATAAATACCATACCACGAGATCAAATTAACATTGAGTACCTGGGAAGGTGTTAATAAATACCATACCACGAGATCAAATTAACATTGAGTACCTGGGATGGTGATAATAAATACCATACCACGAGATCAAATTAACATTGAGTAACTGGGATGGTGTTAATAAATACCATACCACGAGATCAAATTAACATTGAGTACCTGGGAAGGTGTTAATAAATACCATACCACGAGATCAAATTAACATTGAGTACCTGGGATGGTGATAATAAATACCATACCACGAGATCAAATTAACATTGAGTAACTGGGATGGTGTTAATAAATACCATACCACGAGATCAAATTAACATTGAGTACCTGGGATGGTGATAATAAATACCATACCACGAGATCAAATTAACATTGAGTACCTGGGATGGTGATAATAAATACCATACCACGAGATCAAATTAATATTGAGTACCTGGGATGGTGATAATAAATACCATACCACGAGATCAAATTAACATTGAGTACCTGGGATGGTGATAATAAATACCATACCACGAGATCAAATTAACATTGAGTACCTGGGATGGTGATAATAAATACCATACCACGAGATCAAATTAATATTGAGTACCTGGGATGGTGATAATAAATACCATACCACGAGATCAAATTAACATTGAGTAACTGGGATGGTGATAATAAATACCATACCACGAGATCAAATTAACATTGAGTACCTGGGATGGTGATAATAAATACCATACCACGAGATCAAATTAATATTGAGTACCTGGGAAGGTGTTAATAAATACCATACCACGAGATCAAATTAATATTGAGTACCTGGGATGGTGATAATAAATACCATACCACGAGATCAAATTAACATTGAGTACCTGGGATGGTGATAATAAATACCATACCACGAGATCAAATTAACATTGAGTACCTGGGATGGTGATAATAAATACCATACCACGAGATCAAATTAACATTGAGTAACTGGGATGGTGATAATAAATACCATACCACGAGATCAAATTAACATTGAGTACCTGGGATGGTGATAATAAATACCATACCACGAGATCAAATTAATATTGAGTACCTGGGATGGTGATAATAAATACCATACCACGAGATCAAATTAACATTGAGTACCTGGGATGGTGATAATAAATACCATACCACGAGATCAAATTAACATTTAGTACCTGGGATGGTGATAATAAATACCATACCACGAGATCAAATTAACATTGAGTACCTGGGATGGTGATAATAAATACCATACCACGAGATCAAATTAACATTGAGTACCTGGGATGGTGATAATGAATACCATACCACGAGATCAAATTAATATTGAGTACCTGGGATGGTGATAATAAATACCATACCACGAGATCAAATTAACATTGAGTACCTGGGATGGTGATAATAAATACCATACCACGAGATTAAATTAACATTGAGTACCTGGGATGGTGATAATAAATACCATACCACGAGATCAAATTAACATTGAGTACCTGGGAAGGTGTTAATAAATACCATACCACGAGATCAAATTAACATTGAGTACCTGGGATGGTGATAATAAATACCATACCACGAGATCAAATTAACATTGAGTAACTGGGATGGTGTTAATAAATACCATACCACGAGATCAAATTAACATTGAGTACCTGGGAAGGTGTTAATAAATACCATACCACGAGATCAAATTAACATTGAGTACCTGGGATGGTGATAATAAATACCATACCACGAGATCAAATTAACATTGAGTAACTGGGATGGTGTTAATAAATACCATACCACGAGATCAAATTAACATTGAGTACCTGGGATGGTGATAATAAATACCATACCACGAGATCAAATTAACATTGAGTACCTGGGAAGGTGTTAATAAATACCATACCACGAGATCAAATTAACATTGAGTACCTGGGATGGTGATAATAAATACCATACCACGAGATCAAATTAACATTGAGTAACTGGGATGGTGTTAATAAATACCATACCACGAGATCAAATTAACATTGAGTACCTGGGATGGTGATAATAAATACCATACCACGAGATCAAATTAATATTGAGTACCTGGGATGGTGATAATGAATACCATACCACGAGATCAAATTAATATTGAGTACCTGGGAAGGTGTTAATAAATACCATACCACGAGATCAAATTAACATTGAGTAACTGGGATGGTGTTAATAAATACCATACCACGAGATCAAATTTACATTGAGTACCTGGGATGGTGATAATAAATACCATACCACGAGATCAAATTAACATTGAGTAACTGGGATGGTGATAATAAATACCATACCACGAGATCAAATTAACATTGAGTACCTGGGATGGTGATAATAAATACCATACCACGAGATCAAATTAACATTGAGTACCTGGGATGGTGATAATAAATACCATACCACGAGATCAAATTAATATTGAGTACCTGGGATGGTGATAATAAATACCATACCACGAGATCAAATTAATATTGAGTACCTGGGATGGTGATAGTAAATACCGTACCACGAGATCAAATTAATATTGAGTACCTGGGATGGTGATAATAAATACCATACCACGAGATCAAATTAATATTGAGTACCTGGGATGGTGATAATAAATACCATACCACGAGATCAAATTAATATTGAGTACCTGGGATGGTGATAGTAAATACCGTACCACCAAATCAAATTAACATTGAGTAACTGGGATGGTGATAATAAATACCATACCACGCGATCAAATTAATATTGAGTACCTGGGATGGTGATAGTAAATACCGTACCACCAAATCAAATTAACATTGAGTACCTGGGATGGTGATAATAAATACCATACCACGAGATCAAATTAATATTGAGTACCTGGGATGGTGATAATAAATACCATACCACGAGATCAAATTAACATTGAGTACCTGGGATGGTGATAATAAATACCATACCACGAGATCAAATTAATATTGAGTACCTGGGATGGTGATAGTAAATACCGTACCACCAAATCAAATTAACATTGAGTACCTGGGATGGTGATAATAAATACCATACCACGAGATCAAATTAATATTGAGTACCTGGGATGGTGATAATAAATACCATACCACGAGATCAAATTAATATTGAGTACCTGGGATGGTGATAGTAAATACCGTACCACCAAATCAAATTAACATTGAGTAACTGGGATGGTGATAATAAATACCATACCACGCGATCAAATTAATATTGAGTACCTGGGATGGTGATAGTAAATACCGTACCACCAAATCAAATTAACATTGAGTAACTGGGATGGTGATAGTAAATACTGTACCACCAGATCAAATTTGGTCTTGTCTGTAAACTGCGAAGCAAAGCTGAAATCAGGTCTATAATAAAAATATTGGTAAGATGTGAGAGAAAATCATAAGAATTTCAGATTTATGTCATTTGATTTGACACATTTTAATATTCGGTACGGTTGCAAAACTAAGAATTTTGCAAAATGTTGTAGGTAAAAATCACTCAAGACATTATTTTCACATAACTTTTATTCTTGTCACAATTTCAATTTGTTTCCTTCTTCAATGGTGCTATGGTTAGATTGAATGAATGTTACCACACTTGAATATGCCATTTTAAAGTTTTTAATTTCACTCGCGACTACTGACATATTACTTTGACGTCAACTTCTTAGAGCCTGTGTTATATTTGTTTCTGCGTCCGGTATTGCATGAGGAATGCGTCACGCTGACATTCAAGGAGAGATTGTGAACAACTGAATTCTGCGTCCGGAAATACTCGAAGAATGCGTGTTCTATTCATTGGTCCTATTGCTCTTCCTAATTTTTGCCCCTTTTTGCTTTCAATGCCTTTTTTCTTTCCGCTTTCAGCTTCTTTTCCAAGTCGTCCGGGTTGTCCAATTTGAAGGAATCTTTCACTGCGATTATACCACAATCGATTATCTCTACGGGCACTAGTGGAAGAGCATTGTCATTGGTGTCCACCTCAGCTATTTCTTCTATAACGTCCTGCAAGTAGGGAAAAAGAACCCGTTAACATTTATCAGCCAAAACAAACAAACCTGAGTTTGATTAGAGTTATTCTCAATGGATATATTCAAATAATCGGGTAGATTAGGTGAGGTTTCCATAGTAGATGACAACATGTTGCGCGTGGTGCAATAAGAGCATAAGGCCGCACTGCAAATCTACTACGTTTTGCTCATACGTATAAGTGACTTATATGTAAACACTTTTACGATAGGCGCCAAAGTAATAGTTTGTATCACCAAACGTACACGCACCCATGACAATTGAACTCATCATAGCAATACACGTATTTCTATTTTGTTATGGAAATATATGCATTGATCCCCGTCCAGTTTTTGTGAGCGCTTGAACGTCTGGTGTTGCAAACTATTACCATGGTACTTATCGTAAACGTCTTACGTACAAGTCACTCACGTACTAAACACTTCAAAAGAAGTAAGTTCCCCTTTAGGGTTTCCCTTATATTTTCAAAAATATACATTGGGTTGAAATGGGTTTTCTGTCAAATTGTTATGAGGTTCATACCAATACTTGACCAAAATTTCAAATCAACAGGTTCTGTCATGCTTGATTGAGCGTGTATTGAATGACAGAATGTCCCATTTCAAAAGTTGTTAAAATAATGTTTAGTAGTGTGTGTATCCACCACGTTGGTGTATCAATTGACGACATCGATTTCTCATAGTGTTGATGAGGCGCGCTACTCGATATGGAAGTCCAACTCTGGTTGTACCAGAATTTTAACCCAACTGGTGCTTCCATGCTCAAATTAGCATGCATTGAAAGAGGGAATGTTGTTTTTGAAAATGAGCAATATCCTGTGATGAAGGTTGATCAGCCAGTCAATGTGGCTTTCACTGCCTGATGCTAATGTGTTTATGATCTTTGGTCCCCATATTGTGTATGTAACCATGCCCCATTTATCCTGCCCGGAAAGATCCCCCCGCTACTAAACATTATTTTAGCAAATTTTGAAATTAAACGTTATTTTAGCAACTTTTGAAATGGGACATTCTGTCATTCAATACGTGCTCACTCGAGCATGACAGAACCTGTTGATTTGAAATTTTGGTCAAGTATTGGTATGAAGCCCATAATCATTTGATTGAAAACCCCATTTCATTCCAATGTATTGTTTTGGAAATATACGGGAACCCCTAAAGGGGAACTTACTTCTTTTGAAGTGTTTAGTTTTGCATTGCTGTCTCTAATGACCATAGAGAACAAGATTTGTTATCTCACAGACAACCGCACGCAAAGCTTTCTATTGTGGGTTTTAAAAACAAGAATATTAAACCAATAAGCTAACTCAATTGTAATGATTGATCAATATTACACTATTATCTGAAACATGAATTCCAGTAAATACTTAAACAAACAAGTACTAAGATATGTTAATATCCATTGATGGGTTTAAAGGCATATTATGTGATCTTTTCCAGAGAGCGCCCTCTATTCATGATTTTTTTTTAGAAAGTAGATTTTCTTGCAGATTTACATTTCTGATCATAAATCGTACATACATTCCAAGTTACAGAGCGATACGATTCCTAATTACCTCAAAATCATGGTTTTAAAGTGAATTTAGAGTGAAAATATAAACTGTCGTGATCAGTTTATTTTCACTCTAAAACCATGATTTTGAAGTAAGTAAGAATCGTATCGCCCTGTAACTTGGAATGCATGTACGATTTATGATCAGAAATGTAAATCTACAAGAAAATCTTCTTTCAATTTTTTTTTCGATATTGAGGGCGTTCCCGGGAAAGATCACATAATATACCTTTAACTGGATAATGTCTTTCCGAATTCCCATGCCGAACTTTGTTATAACTCTCACGTACACAAAATCAAAAGGATTACAATTTGCACCGTGTTTAAGATTATTTCATTAAGCATGGATACCTTGCCTTCCGAAATCAAGAGGAAGCCCAGGGCACTTTTTCAACGGCGGGGTGATTTTTATCCAACGTAAAGTATCAACCACCGTTTTATAGGTTAAGTTTTAACAAACAAAATAGCGCTTGTAATCCAATTAGTTGGCATATTCGGGAAAGATTTGGACACAAATATAATTTGCCTAATAATCGGATGAGAAATGCCATTTTGTTTGGTAAAGCTTCATCTTAACGAAAGGTTGTTGATAGTGTATCCCGCTTAAACATTTACCCAACCGCTTTAACAGTGTAAAATACACTCTATAAAAAGGAAAAGTTCGATGGAGTTCCGATCGATATCCATCTTAGCACTCATCCCAACTACCATTTCCATCAATTGATCTTGAAAACAAATTGGTTAAGAATTATATTGAAGTATGACTTACCATGCCCGCTAAGACTTTGCCAAAGACTACGTGCTTTCCATCCAACCATCGGGCTTTGTTCAGTAGAATTATAAACTGGGAGTTGTTGCTATCGGGACCGGAATTGGCCATGGCTACCCATCCTGGGCCCCAATGGCGGAGGTAGAAATTCTCGTCTCCGAAATATTGGCCGTATATACTGCGTCCTGTGAAAGAGATAAAAAATCAACCATCGGTGTTGAGGGAAGATTCTTTGCAGAATGGGTGGATTCGATTATTGTTGACACCCGGGTGGGGAGGGGGAATCCCATTTCTGAGGTGATGCGTACGTAAGGCTGTTCAGACCCGGTTATGACCCTCACATGCCAGATTCGCTGCGCCATGAGCTGGGTCATTAGGTGTATTGACTTTTCACCCGTTGGCTTTTATTGACATAAATCCTTATAGACAATTTACAAAGGAAGTGGGAGGAGTAGTTTTTTTGAGATATGTCGACTTTTTCGGCCGTTTAAGTGAGAATCGATGACCTCGATCATGGTGCGTGGTTTGTGCCATGCAGCCTAGCTTACACCTATATTAATGACACCCACATTTGTTTTGCAAATTCATATATCTCACCCAAAGACCTCTATTTTAGGAAATCTTGTAAAATTTCTCAACCAAAGACCCTACTTTTTGAACAATTTTGCACACTGCTGGCATCCTAAGCCCCCATTATAATTTTTGTCCCAAATAACTCTTTTACGCGTGGTCTCTCACCAAATGCCCCTGGTTTTGATAGTGCCACACTTAATCCTGTAATTTTTCATACAGGATGCATCAGAAAGAACGAGCACCTTTTTTGTTTAAGACGTTGGGAAAATATCAGTCGTGTACATGTATAAAAATAAGCTTTGAATCCATATCGATTAATGCGTTATAATATTGTAGCAATTTTAGTAAACCCCTCTTTTACGTGCCAATCAACGGGAATGCAAAAATTCATAATTGACATCACTGGCTGATTTAAGAAAGCGCACGGAATTAGAATAGAATGAACAATAGCTTGATTTTTGCCATCCCGTTGATTGGCTTCTAAAATTATAACGCAATGCTTGATTTCATGAATTCTTTTTTTATTAATAAATCGAAGCTATTGTAGCGGGAATCGCTTTTTGTAGAAGTTTTAGGCGTATTTAATTACTTAATCATTGCAAACGGTTGCAATACCCTTAAGATCTATTTTTATTATGCACAGCTTGTAATTTCATTTTAGGGTGTTGCCTGTACGTTACCTGATCGGCCTCACCTATCTGGGGACACCTAGAGGGCGTTGCTAATTGGTTTAGGCTTGCGCAATACAGCGGGGAAAAACCAAAAACTCCATATTTTGTTGAACGCGTGGTATGATCAGAAAACTCGGAACGCTGGAAAGAAAACATCCAAATCCTTCGGAAATCGGACGTTTTGATTGACATCCTTTCATTGTAAGTACTATAGATGTATATAGAACATTCTTGGACCATTGTGATTCATGTATTTTGTAAATTGAGCGATTTCTGCGCGTTTTCGTGGACAAGGTAGATACCAGATTTTGTATACATGTTCCGTGATTTTTAACAGTGTGTGAAAAGGGCATTTATTTCTGTTTTCATCACACTGACACCGTAGTTTGAGACCCCAAATATCTCTTTTTGATTGTGTCAAATTACTTCAAAAAGCCGATTGTTAGTGATAGTATGTTGTATAGCGTTATGCATGACCAAAAAATAGCCCTGATTTACGTGTTTGGAATGATTTTGGGCAGTTTTAAAATACCTCTTCATTTGTTGAAAATGATCAAACTTGTGTGCATAACAGTACCCCTGCGTAGATCAATTTGAGATGATGACGTCATGATATTCTAGAAAGTTCTCGAGAGGTGCGAAGTGCATTCTGGGTGTTGCTATAGTAACTCGGCGTAAGAAAATACGATAAATTGTAGACGGTAGCTTATTTTGGTTTTGTTCAGAAATAGAAATCATTACAGAGTGTACCAAAAATAGTACGCTTCACCAAATTACGTTGTATTATGTGGTGCTTTTGTATGGTTGCCGTATAATAATCCTGTTTATCAAATTTTGTATGTCGTGCTGTGATTTTGAAATTATTACAGTGTGTTTCCAAATTATTGTTTCAAATAATACTTTGTCAGTAGAGATTGAGTACAGCTGAAAATACAGTTGCACTGTTCTGACCATTAAAATATTGTTAATAATTTTTAGGATTGTTACATGAAGTCAGCTGTTCCTGATTTTCATGCCCTAAATTTTGGATTAGGATTTTCTTCCTGAGCTAATTGTTAGTCTGATTTTGATTAGTTATTCAGGCTTACATGTCAATGGTAGTGTGTATGATTATAAATTACCAGTGCACACAAAATATTTTATGAATGTAGATTGAGTCATTGTTTCATGGATAAATGATTACTCTATACCAAAATTGTCACGCTATCATGATTCAGGGTTGGATTGTGTAAACATGTAAATTGAGGCCATTGTATGGTAGGAGCGATTAGTGAATTTGTTTATTATGTATTCTTAAACAACATGGGATGGGCGTGCCGCGTATAAATTGAGCCTGTGCTTTATCTTTTTGATTATTACAGCTATCTATCTAGTATTTGGGTAGGCTTTTTGTGACAATATCCCATAATTCCTTATCGCGTTGACATAGAAACCAAACCATCAGAGATGATTCATGATCACTGTATTGTAAATACAGGGAACTTGCATGGCAAATGATTGTATTTTATTACTTGTGTGTTGGACAGAACAGGTGACCCGGATGTTAGGATGTTAAATTGTTATGATGATGTGTGTATATATTTGTATGCTAGAGTTAAATAGGTATTCCAATATTCCTGAATACTTTCGGTGGTAATGATTTGTTCTAATCATTCAAAATTTCTTATAATTGAGGGTTGTCATGTACACAAAGTGTGACCCCCTGATTGTGCTGCGGAATAGTCGGCATGTTGTTCTGATTGGTTAGACCGTTTTGGAGACTTATTGCATTGTGTAATGTAATCTGCTGATTTTGGGTTGTAGTTTTTTTTTAGTGACCAAAATTAGTGCTCAGTCAAACACTTAGAGCATTTTTGACATTTCACATTTTCTATGTTCAATAAGAAATCACTTAGTCGATTTTTTTGCTTTATCCAACACTTAAAACATTTTTGACATTTCACATTTTCTATGTTCAATAAGAAATCACTTAGTCGATTTTTGCTTTATCCAACACTTAGAGCATTTTTGACATTTCACATTTTCTATGTTCAATAAGAAATCACTTAGTCGATTTTTGCTTTATCCAACACTTAGAGCATTTTTGACATTTCACATTTTTTTATGTTCAATAAGAAATTACTTAGTCGATTTATGGAAATATTTTCAATTTCCAAATTACTTACAAGTTTTTCTGTAATCATAATTTGTGTTTTTGGTAAAACACTTAGAAAGTTTTGGAGGATCAGATTTTGTGTTTTGGTGAAACACTTATAAAATTTTGGAGGATCAAAATTTGTTCTGTAACACTTAGAAGTTTTCTGTGATCCAAATTTGTGTTTTTGGGAAAAACACTTGTAAATTTTTGAAGTGATTGAAATTTATCACTGGTCCAAAAATACTTTGTAGATTTTTGATTTCGATATTTTTCAATGCTGTGTCAATACTTAGTACATTTTCGATTTCAACATTTTTTCATGCTTGGTGAAAAATACTTTAATGTTTTGACAACTAACTATCTTGTTACATGGTGACACTGTGTCACACTATACTATGTGAAGTACATTGGGGAGCATGCTTATGCATGGGTATTATTACCTGGGGTGAGGTCAACCTTGTTATTGTCCATCCACACATACAATTGTGAATGCCATGACCTTATACTGTATATAGACTAGATTAACTATTGGTGGGAATATCCTACTATCTTTTGTGTTAAATAGGAATCGTGACAGAAAGTGTGACGGAAGTAATAGGTGAACTGAAGATTGGGAATACCCTTATTGTAGAGCAGGAATGTAAGTAATGTCACTTCATTTAAAAATCATGGTGATATGTAAATAATGGCAAATGGCGAGTAGGAGAGGTACAGGTGAGAATTAAACTGTTTGGTACAACATTAATTCATCGTAATCTTTGGAAGTGGTTGTCAATTGTTCCATTGGAATGATATGTGCGCTCCAAACCATGGCGTCGTACTGAGTAATGAAGTTCGTGCACATGTTGATTGTAGTTTAAGAAATAAGACTTGCGATATTTTTTTTCAAGTTATGAACACATCTTACTTTGGTTATCCTTGGTTACATACTGTATTGTTATAATAAAGTTTAGATAAGTAGTGTAGTAAGCGCACCTTAAAGCGACCCATACTCGCGTAGTGTAGATTCAGTAGTTATAACATGTGGTAAAAATTAATATGTACTTGGGTGAATTCATCATTCGAGACTTGTTTACAAATACTAGGCTTACTTGTACAAAGTCACCATTCATTCTTTGATCACCAATACTAGGCTTACTTGTACAAAGTCACCATTCATTCTTTGATCACCAATACTAGGCTTACTTGTATATATATTGCTTTGTGTTGGAAGTACAACGACTATGTACTGCCTCAAACATATGGTTAATGAACGTGATGAGGGAGTTTGAGCAAATTAACCGACAAATTATGATATGTGTAAATGAAGGAAAATGGTCTATGTGCACGTGGCGATGGCGTAGTTTCTGTTATGAAAAGTATTCGTATGTGCACGTGGCGATGGTGTAATTGCTGTTATCAACGTACTGGTTGCCGTGCGCGGTGGGAACTGACCTAGAGAGGTTGAGCGACAGAGAGGTTGAGCGACATAGGAGTTGAGCGACAGAGGAATTAAGAGGAAGAGAGGTCTTACCCACGGAAAGGAGACATGGAGCTTAAGCGCGGCGATGTGTTATGGAGCCTGAGCGCAGAGTTGGACTGTAAGCTTATGGCGCGTAAACATTTACACATATGATAGTCGGTGTGACATGGCATTAACGCAGTGTTCTTTTCTTTTGTATGTTTCAGAACGCTCCATGGTGGTACAATTTATGGTGGTACAATTTTTGGTGGTACAATCTTAATTTTTGGTGGTACAATCGTCAAATCTCCAATTTCAGTTTCTTTTTGATCCTTAATTCTAAGTTTTATTTTTAGTCTTCCCCATTTTTTCACTTTGGTACAATTCTCACTTTCGACTTTATTTTCGTCAGTTGGGCTAAGTTATGTAAATAACACTTGGAATTTGTAGATGCTGTAGTTGTGGAGTGGTGTGGTTGCGAAATAAATGGTACATAGAATATTAACCTAATTGTCCGGTGCTTTGTTCTTCACGGTAGAAAAGCAGGTTCTGCCCTGCAAACTAACCCACGTGGTCTTATAAATCAGGTTTCTAATTTCAACCCTGCCCAAACTTAAATTAAACCCAAAAAAAATTAGTGGTGTCAGATTGGCAAAATTGCATTCTGCACGCTTCGTGGTCTCGGTTCCCGCCACACTATCTTGTTATTGTTATTGATTTTGATATACATGTCTGAAACTCTCTTGATGCCTTTCACGCCCCCCCCCCCCCCCCCCCCCCCCCCACCCCACCCCCTTATGTTGACAAAACTCCTTAGGCCTAGCCTACATGTAGTTATTTTAAGAATGGGTTTTGACATACCATTTTATTCTTTCGGCAAAATAGTCTAGAAGTACCGTCCAAAAGTTATTTTTCAGAACGACAACAACATGAACACCAATGACAATATCAACAAGGATTCGTTTTACGACTGAAAGATTGGAAGACATTGAATTTCCTCCGATCCTTATCAGTTACCATATGGCCTGTTCCCGGGCCTGTTATACGTACAAGTATTGCACGGAGATGCGGAATGTGGAAAACGTACATTATTTGCCAAATCCTACAACGGTTTTTGTGCATGTTTAGGGATCAAGAATAAATTCATGAATATCTACGACATCAACAGAGAAGCTTCGCTGGGCTTCGGTACCCATAACACAAGCGGCAAACCATAAGCTTATTTACTGAACGCTTTTGACATGTTGGGTAGCGAATCTCTGATCTTTCTGATTCCATCCAAATACAACCATGAAGGCACATACTTGCCCCACATAATTGAAATTGGAACTTAATCCTGATTTTGGATTTCTACCTAATATCACCATGCAAAAAGAAATATTAGAACCCTCCCTCCACTCCCTCCACTCACCCCCACCCTATATGTGTAGGGGAGAGCGGGGCGGAGTTTGAAAATCTTTAGAAAAAATCAATAACAAAAATGGAAGAAAATCCACTTTTGTGATGTAAAACTGGTTTTTAGATGATATTGTGCGTGTTCCTCAAATGCAACAAGTGGCCGAAATGATGAGAATCACGTGGTGGGCGAACCTGCCCCTAGGGTGTACACTCTCCTACCCCTTTTACAACGTTAACGCCAGAGATTCCATGATTCAACATAGGCTTTCCCTTTTATGTTCCCCTTCAAAATGTCTGGCTTACTTAAAGTGAACAACTACAATAATTTTTGACTTACCGCCTGTACCATCAAATTCCGTAACATCTCCCATTTGTAGTACGAAATCCGGTACGACGTGATGTACTATGGTATTGTTGTACGTAAGCTTCTTCTGTAATGGAACAACGCATATTATATTTTTATTAACACTTTGGAACCGACGAATTGCACAAGGGGCGTAGCCCCGAGGGAAATTTAGAGGTCCCCCAAGTTAACTATTTGATTCTTCACAGTTATCGACAAAACAACTGATCAAAGTCATTATCCTGATTCAAAACCGTCAATTAAACTATGAACACGATGAACTTGCACTGACAGTAAGCATGTGGTATATTAAACAGTTTTCTTACATTTTGAGTAAGATCGGAGATAACTAATATGACTATATAGTATTAATTTTACAGATGTCCAATGCAACAAATTGTTAAAATAATGCACTAATATGCATTTTGTTTTGCACAAACCTTCATAGAAGTGTGGAAATCTTTTCAAAATGTTGCGCTGAAACTTGCCTAATAATATTACCTATTCAATTATCTAATAAGTATATTTGAATACCTATAAACTTAGTGATTATGCAGGGGTTACAAGTTTCGGAGACCACCATAGTAGTTGTCTTGACAATTTATCCACATGCATATTCATACAACAAAGCCATTGTACACACAACCTGTGTGAAAATCATGACATCTCGTAAAACACCAATATGAGTGAATTGTGGAATAACATGTTTAATTTTCTTCGCTTTTATTCATCATTTTATAAGGATCGTTGATTTGCCTACATACCTTTTATCGACAGACTGTCGATGCATATTACCAGAGTTCCCAAGATATGTAATTTTGGCCAAACTGAATTTGTTCTGGAACACCATGGGAGAACAAATCAACAACAAAAGTTCGTTGAAGACAACTTCTAGGTTGACTATTGCAGACATAGAAATCTTCCTATTCGTGTTGGTTTTTTTTCTTCAAAGTTTCGACACTTCGACATAAAAGACCAAACAAACAAACAAGCTCAAATTCGAAAAATATGTGTCGGTAGGGCCCGTGGAACATCTTTCCTGAACCTAATATGATATTAACTCACTTACCTCGTTCTTGAAATTTCCCCTCGCCATGGCGACAAAGTTCTGAACCGTAACGGGCACCGTCTCGCCAAATAAACCGATGACAACCCGACCAGCCGGTTCCTCATCGATGGCAAATTCAAAGAAGACTTTTTTCGTCACCAACAAATCATTTTCCTTATCATGACCATCATCCCACGGCTTCTTTCTCCTCTTGTTTCTCTGGTATGGCATGGAGGGAAATTGTGCGGCGCATAATTCAGCAAGAACCACGAAGAGGAATAACGACACACCCAACACAGAGACGGTGGAAGCCATGCGAGCCATTGTCCTGTTCCCTGAAACACAGAGAATATCGACGACCTACCGACGGCAAAAAGCCAGCATGTAAAAAAGTTCGATTTCGAGGAACAGTTTCTCCCAACGACCACAGTCTAGTCGGTAGGTGTACAGCTGTTACCCCCTAGTCTCTTGTGTACTATTTATTGTACGGTAGCATCTTGCAGTGATTAACTCCGAACCGTTATTATATACACGTTGCCAAAAACACCCTGGATTTAAAGGTATATTATGTGATCTTTCCAGGGAACGCCCTCAACATCGAAAAAAAAATAGAAAGCAGATTTTCTTGCAGATTTACATTTCTGATCATAAATCATGCATACATTCCAAGTTACAGGGCGATACGATTCTTAATTACTTCAAAATCATGGTTTTAGAGTGAAAATAAACTGTCGGAATCCCGACAGTTTATATTTTTCACTCTAAATTCACTCTAAAACCATGATTTTGAGGTAATTAGGAATCGTATCGCTCTGTAACTTGGAATGTATGTATGATTTATGATCGGAAATGTATATCTGCAAGAAAATCTACTTTCTAAAAAAAATCATGAATAGAGGGCGCTCTCTGGAAAAGATCACATAATATGCCTTTAAGTATGTTAACAAAGGTGGACCAGTTCTATTAATAAGATGAGCAATACCTTCTGGAAGGAAGTTCTTCTTGCCTGGAATTCGTTTCAGCAACACAAGAAGCTAAACGATTGCAGTGAAGTTCTACGGTCATGTATCTGGAACAATCCTCAGATTAATATTGGTGGAAATATTGTTTTCTATTCCAGTTGGGTTCAAAATGGCATTCTCTATATTAATGATCTCATGGACCCAGAGGGAGGATATTACTCTTTGGAGGCACTTAGGAGAAAATATGTTAATCTTAGAACTAACTTTCTTGAGTACCATGGGCTCAGACGTACTATTATTGAGAGTTTTAGAAATGTGTCATTGTTTACTAATGCTAAGCCATTTATTCCTATAAACATTGATATTCTATTGAAAGACAAAAAGGGCTGTAGGCGTATCTACAAAATCCTTTTACCCAATTCCAATAATAAAGCCAAGCTAAAATGGTTGCAAAAACTTCAGTACATCGACGATAACAAATGGAAAACTATCTGCAACGCGCCATTTAAATGTACTGGGGATATCAAGCTAAGATGGTTTCAGTTTCGAATAACTCAGCGTATCCTGAGTACAAACTGCTTCCTTAAGATGATAAAGGTTTCCAGCGACGATCGATGTTCCTTTTTGCTATCAGGTCCAGGAAACAATTTGATCATATATTCTGTATGTGCCCTATTACTAATACCATCTTGAGAAAGTTCGAGGAATGGATACTATGTAAATGTAAAATTAAGGTTTCGCTGTGCGATAATGACATTCTCTTTGGCAAATTCCCCATTAGTAAACATACTGGTCTCAATAACATCGTGTTGATTGCGAAATTTGCTGTATACAGAAATAGGTGCAATGGTTCAAAACCGTCATTTCAAAATATCCAACATGATATCATTAAGTACCATAACACTGAAAGACACATGTGGAAAAAATCTCTTAAGAATACTCTCTACCTAAAAAAAATGGGACGTTTTCCACATGCTTTTTGTATAATTGAAATATATTATATTTTGTAATTTAGTGTATGTTTTAGTACGTCATCCTGTATCTATGCATAATAACCATATTTATGCGATATATAGTCTACTTATCGATGTTACTCTAACAGTTTCCACACACATTGTGTATTCTAACTCATTTGTAATCATATATTTTTTGTATATTTGATTTGTCATAGCAGATGAAAAAAAAAAAAAAAAAAAAAAAATCATTTACAGATAAAAAAAAATCACAACAAAAAACACAACAAAAAACACCCTGGACTGGATCTGTATTTTAGGGGATGAATGTTATCGTGTATCCACGTAGGTCCTATCAATCATTATGATTGTAATAAATGCAAAGTTTAAAAGCACATGTTCTTTGTTAACTCGCAGAGAACATGTACTGTTTATACTTCACTGAGTCATCGTGCGGCGCCATGCTCAAGTGTGAACACTAGTTCCAAGTGGGTCTCAGTCTGGACTAGTCCGGACCGAGCCGAGACAACTTCTACTTATGTGGGAAACGGCCTATAAGAGGGTTTTATGGTCCGTCAATTTAGTGTATCACTGATTAAACACAGTTTAGGTCAATACCATTCCATAATTATATAATGGTCTGTCTTTTTTTAAATACATTAAACACCCTTAAATAAAACACCTCAAGTTTCCATTTTATGTTGATTTTTTAAAATCTGTTTGTTATTTTTATTTTTCCCGCTTGTGATACTAAATTGCGTAATAGGGAGGACCATGATGTGTAATGAAATAGTGTGGTTTCTTAAAAGTATAAACCATGGGATATAACTTGGGGTAATGACGGGAAGCATTCAATTTCAGGTAGACTATAGGCCTGCATTATATTTACTCATATGTATGGGATATGGGGTGATGACGGGAAACATTCAATTTCAGGTCAGTTAATAGCCCTATGCATTGTATTTTTGAACACTGACACCCCTGAGTAAACAGTAGCCCCACCCTGACACCTCTGCCGAAATACCCCTCAATGGGGCATAATGTCATGTCTGTTTCGTTGCCATAACATATACTAGGCTAGCTCTTTTTTAGTTGCAGTATTCATGCTTACCGTGTCTTGTTCATCCTAATTACTATAGTCAGAATCATATATATCCTCCGTATCAGAGTCCATGACCCTTACTAAAATATCCAAAAAATCCGAAAATCCGGAAAATCCGAAAATCCGACCAAAATTGATGAAATAACTCAAAAGTTATCAGCACAGATCGTCTTCAACGCAATGTAACGATGTCAATACAATGCTGTGTGCCGCCCGTAGCCCATAGAAACGCAATGTAACGATGTCAATACAATGCTATGTGCCGCCCGTAGCCCATAGACTACTCTCCGGGGTCAAAGGGCGATGGGGATTTCCCCAAAGTTTGTAAACAACGGCGCGCACGTTAGCGGCCGGTATACCAGCCGTCAGTGTATTTGCGATACTCATATTAGCCTTTATACCGGCCGCCAGTGTTCAAAGGATTAACTCAAATGTATTCTTACCAATTTCGTGATACATTTATGTATTGTCTTTATTTTGTAGATGTTCTATCTGGTAGGCCCTATACTTACTAGCAAGGCCCGTCCGAAGGACGGGCGTCCCGCTAGTTTTAGATAATTGTGGCAAACCAATAACGGAATTCCTAGATAATTGTTGTGTCAAACCAATCCCGGAATTATATATAGATAATTGTTGCCAAACCGATACCGGAATTCTAGCTCTGATAATTGTTACCAATTCAAAACCTCATGAATATACGCGATGCGTGCGATCCAATGCCGCCCTTTACTGGTACGCACAAATTAAGCGCAGGTCACTTTACTAAACGGAGATCCAAATACCTCTGTGTAAACATTAGTAGCCCCGCGTATAATGCGTATCAAGTTCGAGCACCAACACAGTTCGCGTAATGCCACGAACCGGCATGGCGTATTTGCACAACGCAGTAGTTACGCGACGTGTGAGTGGTTCAATCGCTTGCACGATTTTTGATCAGATTGATCCCGGATTTGTAATAGTCGGGTATGTACAGGGGGGTTTCCGTGCACCCCCACAGGACTAAACCAAACCGACTTTTTTAGGTGTCTTTTAGGGTCCTTAAACACATTTTAGATGCTAACAGTGAAAACAACGGGATGCTCTCCAGATAGATATCCAAGATGGCGTCCAAAATGGCCGCCAAAACTGGTCCAATCTCATAAAATGACATATAGCAATTAAATTGTATGGTGGAAGTATAGTTTTAAAAGTGGGATGTATGTAGTAGACCACTAGACACTCATGTCCAGACATTTTGCTTTGTTCACACACCTAAATCCAAGATGGCCGCCAAAATAGCCGCCAAAAATGGTAAAATTCCATATATTGGCATATATAAACCAACATGTATGATCAGAGTATAGTTTTAAAAATGGGATGTATGTGTTTAGACAACTAGAAACTCATATCTAGTATTTTTTACTTGGTTAGCATACTTTAAAACCAAAATGGCCGCCAAATTAATGGCAAAAGTGGTCAAAAGTGGTCAAAATTCCATTAAATAGGATAATATCAATCGAAATGTATGATGAAAATATAATTTTAACGATGGGATATATGTGCTAGACCACAAGTAACTCATATCCAGCTAGTATTTTTGCTTTGTTAACACAGTTCCAAATCCAAAATGGCCCCCAAAATGGTTCCCGAAGTGGCTGCAATAATTCCATAAAATTGGATAATATCAACCTAAATGTACGATATAAATATAGTTTTAATGATGGTTTATATGTATTAGACCACTAGTAACTCATATTCAGTATTTTTGCTTTGTTATCACAGTTCAAAATCCAAAATGGCCCCCAAAATGGTTCCCAAAATGGTTCACGAAGTGGCTGCAATAATTGTCAAATTCCATAAAATAGGATAATATCAATCTAAATGTATGATGAAAATATAGTTTTAAGGATGGGATGTATGTATTACACCACTAGTAACTCATATCTAGTATTTTTGCTTTGTTAACATACTTAAAAATCCAAAATGGGTCCCAAAATGACTGAACAAATTATTGGAATTCCATAAAATGGGATAATATCAACCAAAATATGTGATGAAATTATAGTTTTAACATTGGGGGCCCAACTACTAGTAACGCATATCCAGTATATTTGCATTGTAATAACATGCTTTTAAACCAAGATGGCCACCAAAATTGCCGCTGTCAAGTTTTGCTGGTTTTCTTTTAGTAGAAACAACAATAATGGCAATTTTTAATGTTCATCTTGAATTCTGAAGTAAATTTATTAAAATTAAAATCAAAATGACATTGTGTCCCTTTAAACCAATACCGGATCATAGATAATCGTTACCAAACCAATACCGGAATTCTAGATAATTATTGCCAAACCGATACTACTAAAGGCCAATAATGGAACTCCATACATTGCTGCCCAACCAATACTGGTATTCAAACTCGATATTGCTCCCTAAAAAAACAATTACATATTTAATACCCTGGCATACATTGTTGTCAAACCAGTGCTGAAATCATATTGTCACAACACATACTGTATTTACCTACTGAGTCTACTCGCTTACTTATTGAGGATACGTGAATTCGACACTTTATAAATAAAGCAATTAATAACGATAATGTCCTGTTTTATTTATAGAGGCGAGCCTACTCGTATTATTGACACCCAAAATGGTTGCTGTGATTCCCAGAGTGTTTATTTTGCAAATAAGCTGAAAATGAAATTCAAGGATTGTGCGTTCGAAAATGCTTCTTAGAATACCAGTTTGTTTTTGACAAATTTGCCTGCAATTCCATTTCACTGAACGAATTCCATCCTCTATAGAGGTATCAGTAAATAATTATCCGGAATAGCTCATTTATAAAATCGTTAATAATCCTTGAATTTCAAGCTTATTTGTAATGAATTTACCTTATTATGTTAACAATTTCCACGCGGCAGGCGTCTGCAGACGACATTCCAAAATATCACAAAATGTTTTAAAACTGTAAAAATTATTAAGTTACCGTATTTCGAATCACCATGAGATATGCATTGAAATGGGTACAAACATGCCTAGTATTGGTTCAGTAATTCTTGAGTTAGGCTTTGAAAGTTGGGAAAGGTTTCTGAAAAATCTGTTTTTAAATGGTAAAACTAATAGCCGCGTGGAAAGTGTTTTTTTATGTTCATGTACATGCAGATTCGGGTCTTACTACTCATGTTGACCTAATGAGCCGAAAACTTAGTGGTAACAATTAACAAAATATCGCATTAAATTTGTCGTACCATATGGTGCACAACTTAGATATAAAAAGGTTTTAAACAAAGGAATGGTTAATTAAGAATTGACAGCAACATCATTACAAGACTATTGATTCTGTGATTTGTCGCGTTCATCATTTACACCGTGGCTGGAAACACGTGTAACTATAATATTATGCGAGATGATCCGGGCAAGATGCTACATCGTATCGCAGACTGCTGCGGCAGCTGGCCCGCATGTCGTTGGTTGGAAGAACACTTAAGCCAAAAACAATGGTATCCAGATTATCCGGGGACACCCTCGCATATGCAATAATTGTTAAGATTCCCCTTTCTTAAAAGACCCCATTTTTTTAATTGCTCCGAAACTCTACATTTAAACCAAATTAAACCATAATGTAACTAAAATATCCGGATTTAAATTTATTAGGGAAAAATTTAAACCGTCCCCCCTCCCCCAAAAGAACTACTATTAATTCTCCAATACTTTGTAAATGTTCCCTTTTTTGGAAAACATTTCAAATTCATCAACCAAAACCCGTCCCCCTTTACATGCTTTATGGAGCAATTGTTGGTATTCTCTCACCGAAATACTAATATATTTTGCGTGTCAACAAATGGCGGGTTAATGTCGAGTTCGAAAGTACCAGCCTTTCATCTGGAAGTATTCCCCCACCCCCGGGCCCACCACCGGGTCCACGCCTTGATGCACGGCTGCCTATTATAAATACAGGTAGTTTGACTAAAGGTTTGTCACTTCTTAAGGGATTTCTGTAAACTCTGGTACCGATCTCTAGGCCTATCTGGTGTTGGTCTTTACATTTTTCAACTTTCATCTAAGGTAAGTTTTCAATGTTCAATTTGTTGTTTATATAATAATATATGTTAAGGCTTTCCTTGTATACATAACATGTTTAACTTGAGAATGTAGTTAATCAAAAGTAGGCAAATACATGTATTTAACGCTTTTGTACATGGTCATCGTTTAGCCATGCTCAAGATTTCTCTTATGAACAACAATTTTAAAAATACGGATCACTTCAAAAGTGGACATCTTTTCTGCATTTTGGTCGTGATATTGTTCTCTGTTTGGCACAGAATATTTTAACTACATTTTTCATGATAGGATAGCTAGGTTTGGTTTTAGGGTGTTTTTAATTTTTGGTGTTTGTTTTTTTAAATTGATCGCATTCGATTCGGTTGAGTACTGAGTAGTTTTGAAGAAATTACTGTTTTTTAAAAATACAGACTGTAAAGAAATATACTTTGAGTTTGTAACCATGTAACGCTTGACAATAAGGGCTCAAGAAGGTTTTACAATACACTTATCTCGTTTAATCAATCATCATTCCCTTACTCATTATGTATTATGTTTAAACACCAAATCGTTTGTCATGCAACATTATCCATCCCTGAATATGGACCAGCTCGTATGTTTACGGTGTTAGCCATTCATTTCAGTTTGCCATTGATTTTGTTGAGCAACTTTGCGACCACTTTAAAGACTATCGTGACTATTGGCCACGTGAACGTCATTATAGCACCGACTTGAACGAAACACAGTTTATTTTGTAGAAAAAGGAATTGTTTTTATTGGTAAGAACAGGCTACACAAAGCAATAAGTTTTGAACTCACCACCCAAAAAGGATGGCGGCATTACATTTTTGGAAACGAATCATCCATCTCTCTTTAATAACTCAACAACCAAATTAGGTAGTGCTATGGTTTGTGTGTCATTTTAAAAGCCTATTCATCTAGCTACATTGTGTGAGTAAAATCAGGTATTTCTATAATTGTTTGGCTGAGATATGATTGATTATATTTCGAAAGTCAGGGGTGGAGGCGGTGGCGGTGGCGCTGTGTACAATCTCTATGGGGAATATAGAAAATGTTCCCAATTCTACGTTCAATTTACAATAACTCGTCACCCGTGTATGGTACACACATGATTTTGCTCTCATTGTATAGATTGTTTTATATTCTATAAGATTCTGTTTCAACAAACGTGACAACTATTATGTAAAAATTGTAATCATGAATCGATTGAATTGTCCTTGGCTTTCTCCCTATTCGCTACACAGTGAACTTGCCCTAATTCATCGGTTTTACATACATAACTAACAAAAAATATTTAACCGATGATAGCAAAATTATACATTTTTGGAAAGCTCTCAAATAGGGGAATTCAAAAAATGCCGTTTAAATCAGGATAGGGTGCATCTCTCAAAATATACTTGCAATGTAAACTCTAATAATTATGAAATTTAAACGTTTGTGCTCATTTACTTCCCGATATAGTATATTTCAACAAGTTACCCTTGACAACCATTATTGTGGCATTATCGCGGCATCGCGCCAAGGCGCTCGCATCGTCAGCGTGCTGCAGCACTAACACTCTGACGTCATACTACTTCTTCCGGTAAAAAATCGTGAAAACGCACCCCCCTTGGGCAAAAGTGTCTGACGGCCCTGGAGCGATTCAGAGAGCAGAGGGAAGAAAATAATCAATACGTTTTTCATCGATATAACGATATATTTTATTTTACATTACACCAAGTATTACAAGATTTGTAAATCTTGTAATACTTGGTGATGTAATGTATTGTTTTGAAAGCGTTACGATATCTTTTAACCTAATAAATGTGCACCTAATATATAACAAGCAGGAAAATGTAACAATCTAGTGTTCGGGAACTGCTGATTTAATTTTTATAATGCGCAATTAAGATAACTATTCATGTTTAATTTCTTTCCAATATTAATTTCGAAACAGTTGTTCTGAAAGCTGTCATATGATGACCAATGGAATTGAAAAAGTAATATGTTTCAAAAAGTTGAACTACGTGCAATAATGGAGATGATAAACATAATTTTAACCCTCACTTAATCAGGCCCGTCAGATGGGGGGCGACGGTTGCGAACGCCCCCCTTTGAAAATCCTTTTTTTTAAGGTAAAAATTGCGTTTTTCTTAGTTTCAAATATCAATGATAGTAAAACTACTCATAAAACATTGACTACAGTGCTTTTTGGACTGCGAAATTTTTTGACGTGCGAATTTTTTGACTTCTTGGGCAAAAGTGTCTTACGGGGATGACTTTTGTCAAACGGACCGAGAGCATTTAGTTATATTTTAATGTTTGAAGTGGAAAAAGAAAGTATCTCAATAAATTTATAATATTATGTTAAATGTTATCATAATTGAAGATAAGAATAAAAACTAAAACGAACCTTTCATCATGAGCAAACTTGGATGGACGTGTCTTATAATATGACTAATGACATAATTACTCATATCGTCAAAACAACTCAACCGAATCAAACGTGTGTTTTTACCAAAATGTAGCAAAAAAACCCCACTTAATTAAACAATAAATTTCATTACATAGGCCTACTTGTAATGTTTGTATTGTTGAAGTTACGATCCCTTAAAGTTTGGTCGTAATTTTGAATGAGATACCCTGGGTCAACGAAGAATATTCAATTGATTAAACCATTGACTTATTTATTTGTTATAGTTGCAGTACACGACACGATGGCTCGCATGGCTTCCACCGTCTCTGTGTTGGGTGTGTCGTTATTCCTCTTCGTGATTCTTGCTGAATTATGCGCCGCACAATTTCCCTCCATGCCATACCAGAAAAACAAGAAGAGGAAGAAGCCGTGGGATGATGGTCACGATAAGTCAGATGATTTGTTGGTGACGAAAAAAGTCTTCTTTGAATTTTCTGTCGACGATGAACCTATAGGTCGGGTTGTCATCGGTTTATTCGGCGAGACAGTGCCGATGACCGTACAGAATTTCGCCGGCTTGGCCCGCGGCAACGTCAAGGTTGAAGGGGTGAGTTCACGGGAGGAGGGGTAGTGTAACTATTTATATAATTATGTGTGGCGACCGCGAGTGGGGAACGGGTGAACTGATCATTACCATGATCACTACCATGATCACTATGAAATAAAAGGTCTGTAGGGTGCACACTTCTAAGAGGCCTATAGGGATATGTACAACATTAGTGATATCAAACCCTATTTTAGACCACTACATTTTGAAATGCGACCTTTTAGAGTGAATTTTGCTTGAAGATGATTATTACTTTTTCTCACCAAAAAGTGAAAACAGTAGGTAGGGTAGCCTGCTCGATTTTTCAAACGACCGGCTTGAAGAGACTACATATGTCCGACGAGCTACATGTAGGAAATGTCACCGTATTATCGCCCTTGTTTCTAGTAAAAAAAAAAAATTCAAAGATCTCTTAAAGTTTACCTAGATGACATGCACACTATAGGTAAATTAATAATTGAACGAACATCACGAACGCAGTAGGCCTACAAAGATAAACGCGCCCGGAATTATCACGCGAATGGTTGTGGCGCTTCACGCAATGTACGCGATACGCTGCTTAGTTGTTTTCGTTCAATTATTAATTTACCTATAGTTTTATAGTCAGTGCAATGCATGGAGATGATGTCCCATTCTTATACAGTGGGTGTGTTTTGGATGTCAACAGGCAATTTGATTGGTTTTGGCTAATTTTCAGCCGCAACGCACTATATATTATGAGACTATGGTGAATAGTTTGGGGGCGGGGCGGCTTATTCGAATAATATATTACCTTCAGTGCGTATGACGGTATGATCATCGCGTTAGCGTGACCTACACAGAGTCGCCGGCGTATGCGTTGTGCGTATAACGCAGCGTTGCGATGTGCGAGTGTGCTTAAAGAACGCGATTAATTCGAAGCAGGAAGTTGGTAAACAGATCGCTGGATTCGCCGATTTTATAAAGGGGAAATTTGTTGTTGTTAAAATAAATCTAACAAACTGCGTTATTTTTTGATAAAATATCAAAATAACCTATAGGCCTAAACTAAATAATAATGAGAATAAAATATATATATTTCTTAGATATTTTGTGGGGTTTTTCATCGCGCGTGAGCGTGATGCTACGATTTGTTGCAACGCCAATGCACGTACATGTACATTTTGCATAGATTGCTAATTCAGTTTATTAACCACACCCTTTATTCAAAACATATGTGTGGTGGTATGGGAAAACCCGTCGGAAGTCGCTAGTGTTAGCATTGAGATATCTGGATCATACAAAAATATTCCTAACAAATGAGTTCCAAGTCAATTTTCCAACTTTTGTCCCAAGATAGAGATTATACCTTGAACTTTAGTCTCCAGGAGTTTTGTATGCACAATTCCAGATGTTAAGTTTATTTTAGTACTTTTCTGAACCTTATTTATCAAATTTTATGTGTAAAATGCTATGTTTACGTAAAATGACATTGTTACCATGGTAACCACTTGTAAATTCCGACAATGCATTGTAAAGATTTTGAAAGTGAAGAACTTACAATTGTTAATAATATTGCAAAAAACTAGGTTCATATCAAAAGTCCTTTTCATATGACAAGCTATTCTGTGTGATATAACAATGTAGTTCTATTATTATTAGAGCATTTAAAAGATTTTGTGTACACCTTTGAATTTCAATTTTAGTGTTGCGTTTAAACTTGCCGACTTTAAAATACTATAACTGTAGTTCTAGATGAAATTTCTGAAAAATTTAAACAGTCCTATATACTCAGTAGAGTATGACGCTCTCTGCCAAAGAAAAAACCAAGTTGCTAGAAAATGACCATGTGAAGGGTTTTCCCATGCCACCACACATATATATACATAATCAAGAGTAGCCTATGACTTTTACGAGCAAAATGATAAAACCTAGTTGATTAAATATTATTGGTTGTAATCCCACTTTCAATTGCAGAGGAAACTAACCTATAACCATACCATTGTGCACCGTGTCGTACCGGATTTCGTGCTACAAATGGGAGATGTTACTGAACTTGATGGTACAGGCGGTAAGTTGTCTTTCTCTCTATTCTAATTTGAGAAATACGAGAGTCAATTAATAAGGTTCAACCTCCATCTCAGAAACTTAATATCACGAAGTTGTCGTCTAATAAATTATGGTCGTATCAATTGCGAAGCCTATGGCTGCCACCAAAGATCAAAGATCACGTAGAAGTCAATGAGAAAATGATCATATGATATAGTTTACATCCGTATTACGAGGGTCGTTCAATAAATAATGAAAGTGATCATGGTATGGGATGCATGAGTGATTCTATTGAGAGATAATATGATCAATACAAAGTATGAACCTTTGTCTTTCAAACAATACACTTTTGGATTTCTAAGTGTGAGCTATGACGTCATAGCATTGTCTCAAAGTAAGTACACTTGGGACACTGCTAAATCAGTTATTTGGCGGTAAATTTGAATTGTTTGTATGAAACATGTGGTAAGAAGATTGCATAACATGACACCAGAAGCAGGTAAATCCCAATTTTTTCGCGTAAGTATGATAAAAAATACCATAACATTAATCCCTGTGTAATTTGATATACGTAGTATACGAGGAAAAAGTAAGGAGAGGCAATTGAATAAAAAGTATACAAATATCAGTATTTCAAATAGCCAATTTCATTGAAAAATGCCCAGTGAGTGAATCTCTAATATTGCGGAAAATCAAACAATTTAGGACAAATCGTAGCAATTAACCAGTTTGAGAGATTCCATATGATAGCTAACTAATTATCTGCACTTATTCGCATGAAACCTCCAGAAAATATGCGCATGCGCAGACGGCAGATCATTTTGAACTGGGCCAAAAATGGCTAAAATAATGAAATTTACCAGATAAAAGCTTACTGTGCCTTCAAATTTTAATCAGAAATAATGAAAAATGCTTAAATCAACGTGTATAAATATTGTGATAGTCAAAATGAAGATATACATGAATGTGTCACAATCAAAGATGGCTGCCACAACCTCTCTTATTACTGTTATCTTTAGAGCTACTGGATATGTATTGTTACAGTAATCGTCACATAATTTCAATGGTTTGAGGAAATTTTATGAACAGCTCCTCTTGAAATCCCCACTATTATTGCTTTACATTCCACAACAATTTACTAAATTATAATCCCTCCATTGTTCTTTATCCTTTGTTGTTTTCTAAGGTATATATATTATTGCGGATTTTGCTAAATAAAAGCGTATTTGAGATGGTCCCTTCTTGTTTGTATTAAGGAATTCAGATCTGAAAAGAGTGTCAAACATGGATAAGTGTGTGTTCTAACTATGTGCCAAATGTTATCTGTTTTTATGCTTGCATTGCTGAGATATATATACGCACATGTATCAATCAACCCATATTCAACATATTACATATCCAGCCAAATATTGTGTTTATGCTAATGACGTTACATAACCAAAGATATCTAACAATCCAAAAGTGTATTATTTGAAAGACAAAGGTTCATACTTTGTATTGATCACATTATCCCTTAATAGAATCACTCATGCATCCCATACCATGATCACTTTCATTATTTACTGAATGACCCTCGTACTATTAGCATCTAAGTGTTCAACAAAAGAAAGTCATACACTTTGTTTATGTTCTATAGAGTGTCTTCCGACTAATTATTGTCCCAACATGCTAGATAGACATACTAGTCATGTTTGTACTTATTTTAATGCATTTCTCATGGTGATTCCAAATATGGTAATGAAATTCAATAATTTTGACATATTTGAAACATTTTGTGACATTTTGAAATGTCGGCTGCAGCTGCCTGCCGCATGGAAAGTGACACCGTTTAATAAAAATCTGTGACGTTTCCAAATTTGCATTTTCAACGCACGCAAGCGGCGGGAAAATGCTGTGTGTGGCACTTGAATGGCCAGGAATGGAAGGGGTTGATTACACAGTGAAACTGCATTGGTTCGTTCATGAGCGAGCGGGCTATATTTGATTGTGAACAGATATCTTTGTTGCTTGGTGGCAAGTTGGGTACCAAATTGTACCTAAAAGATCCATTCAAATGTCTATATAGCCTGTTTGGTAGTTCGGAAGTTATGGAACATAAACAAAATGTATCACTTACTTTTGTTGAGCAGTTTATTTGTTTCATTAGAACAAATGGAATCCAAACTTTGTCCCAAGAACCGCTCGCTGGCCCAAGCATCTATATAATAAAGGGTTCAACAAAAGAAAGTATACCCCTTTGTTTATGTCATTTTGAGTAACATTCAATTTTTTTTTACCACTTTGTTTTTGTCATTTTGAGTAACATTTAATTTTTGTTTGACCATACAGGCTATAGATAGGCATTTAGATGAATCTTTAAGGCATAATTTGATACCAAATTTTCCACCTAACAACAAAGATAAACCATGATTAGCACCATTTAAAGAAAAAATTCCCATTTTCAAAAGTCTCATTCCAATACACAGCACGAGAAGAAAGGACCAATTGGGGTCTCTCTGTGTGTGTGTATAGCAAGGATTAACGGGGCTATCGATCGCACAACGGAAATACGTTGGGTCGTACGACATGGGGTGTGTTAATTGGTCCTTTTTCTCGAGCTGTGTATTGGAAATGAGACTTTTGAAAATCGGAAATCTTTCTTTAAATGGTGCTAATCATGGTTTATCTTTGTTGTTAGGGGGGGAAATTTGGTATCAAATTATGCCTAAAAGATTCATCTAAATGCCTATCTAGCCTGTATGGTCAAACAAAAATTAAATGTTACTCAAAATGACATAAACAAAGTGGTTTACTTTCCTTTGTTGAACCCTTTAATACGGATGTTCGCCCCTTTCCACAAGTTCGATTGATACGAGTGATATCGTGCATAATGAATGCGATGTTCTAAAAGAGTAAATTTAAGTAATTGACAATGAATTCTCACGATCTCTTTCACAGGACGCAGCATTTACGGCCAATATTTCGCAGACGAGAATTTCTACCTCCGCCATTGGGGCCCAGGATGGGTAGCCATGGCTAATTCCGGTCCCGATAGCAACAACTCCCAGTTTATAATCCTACTGAGCAAATCCCGATGGTTGGATGGAAAACACGTAGTCTTTGGCAAAGTATTAGAGGGCATGGTAAGTCATACTTCAATATTATCATAGATTAGTGTATATGGGGATATGGTTTTTAGATCTCCAGATCTAAATGTGATAAGACGAATGCTAAGATACACTATGTAGCAACCACAAGTATTAGGACACTTGGTTATGGTGTCAAAATCATCCCAGATATTACATTTGGAGTGCAATATTTCACTATGAGTTAAATAAATGTGATGATGAACCTCTCCTTATTTATACATTCATGTTTCCTACAACAACTGCTCATTTAATTCCATAGAATTAAAGAACATGTGACCTGGCACGACAAAAAAAATGAACGCAAAGAAAAGAAAAATGTCTCGAAATGTCTCGCAATTACTTTGTTTACATCGTAATTTCCACGGGTTTAAAATAGTATCCCCTATGGCAAATCTGGTATGGTCTTACAGGTCAGGGCTTTCCGGAGCTATTAATAGTAGTTTGAACCCTGTAAATTCCCAAATGAACCAATGACAGGCCATTTAATATGAGGTCTTTGGCATAAACAATCTTTCGATTCAGTTTTGACAGAATATTTTGGAGAGCCAACTGACGATAAGTTTCACTGACTTTGAAGTCCTTTTTCTCCAATTCAAAAGCGGTAATTATAAACTTCAGATTATCATAATTTCACTTTGGAATGGCCTATTATAACAACTTTGTTGTCATTTCAAACCTAAGGACATCTTCTTTCTGAAAATGTGAAAACATAATTTTTTGATTTTTTTGTTTTGTTGCTACTTTACTCTCATTTTGTGGTGCCAGGTCACATATGCTTTCTTCGAAGTCCCATACAAATTTCCCACCTCATTATAGCCAATGTACTCCTATGGTGAGAAGTCTGACGATTTTGACTTCCTTTAAAAAAACCCCTTCTCAAATGTTTGTCAATGGAATCACTCATGTAAAACTAATCCCAGTATTTTCACTAGTCTATCATCTCTCATAGAAATTGACCTCATTATTCATCTTAAAAATAAGATATTTGGGATCGAAATTTAGTTTCACTTTGACACCTTTACTTTGATAGATGGAAACCATCCAAATTCTCTGTACTTTCCCATAGCACCCATATGACCTGGGCACACTCTACACAGTTCAATCATTTTATCATAACTTTTTGTTGTCAAGATAATTTTACTCTTAATTATCTAAATATGTCAATGCAATTTTTTTAAATATCTGAAATATTGTTATAAATGTTATCTTTGGAATAATAATGTCTGAATAATATCCCAAATTCATTTAAACAAACTTTTAAGAACTTTCCATTACTTTTATAACCCTAAAATATCAAAAAGCTAACACAGTAGTTCAATGGATTCAACCTGCAGCTTGTAAAGTGTCCTAATACTTTTGGTTGCTAGTGTAATATCACACATTATCATTCAGTAGCCATGAATGCTGCATTGCCATTGGTTAATGCCCCAATGAATATTTTCCCGTATTACTAGAGTAATTTATCACTACTCTAGTGATATGGACCCGTATCTATCATTGATAACTCAGTACTAACAAGTAATATACATCATACACACATAAGTGAAATAATAAGTTTGTGGAAGAGATTGTTTAATTAAAAATATTTATTTACTGTATTGGACAGTTTGTTATCACATATTTTGATTGGTTAAATTTAGTTCTGGATTGATCCATTAATTTGGAAGGTTTGATACAAGAATTATTTTTTACAATGTTTTGAATTTTGTTGATTTTGTTAAAAATATTTTGTTTATATTTTTTGAGAATTTTTTGAGAATTTTTTTGAAACCTTTTTTTCAATTTTTTTCCCCATTTTTTTTTCAATTTTTTCTCCAATTTTTGTTCAATTTTTTTCTTCAATTTTGTGAGATTTTTTGTGAGATTTTTTTTACCCAATTTTTTTTAATTTAAAAAAAGAAAGAAAATTCTTTGAGATTTTTTGAGATTTAAAAAAAAAAAATTGGCAATGTTTTTGTTGAAAGTTTGTATTTTTTAAAAAAAAAATTGCAGAGAGGTAAGTGACAATTATATAAAAATGCATTCATGTCTACTGAATGATCAATTCGTTACCCCCTGTTTGTTCTCATGCAATACGGAAAATATCTATGGTTTGTTTCCAATATCAATATTCCGATATTGGAAACAAACCATAGATATTTGTCCGTATTGCATGAACAAACAGGGGACAACTAATAATATTTATCAAAGCGGGCCGATTGCCCGTTCACCAGAAGTACTTAGCGCGAGCAACCTTGATTAATTGTTATTAATTATATAGGCCTATGTTGAAATTCAAAATCAAGAAAAATGTAAAGACAATTGTGTGATAGATTTTTGTACAACGTTTCCTGCGCAGGATCAGAAAATGTTCCCGGTGTCATGAATAAGCAAGTCTTATAACTGAGCGTCCTAATAAGGGCTATCTAAACTGTACGTGTTTTATACTACACGCATCAGTCGTTTCTCTTAGTTTCGTATACAATACACAGGGGGTGCTATTGTGAGCATATCAACATTTGCGCAAGTGCATTGATTTATCTAATTTTGTATGCACTCTTGTAGTATTGAACCAATCAGAAAGCAGGAAACTAAAATACGCGGAGTGCATTGAAAGTGTCTAATGAACTCATGCGGGGTCGTTCCATTATTCACACATCAACATCAGCGCGCGTGCATTGATTTGTCTAATTTCTCTCGAAACAACACATACGCATTTATTGACCTATAATCATACAAGACACTATACAAATCAACATGTTAACAAGTTAGCTAACACCCACAGTGAAAATCGGCGAACCCGCGGTAACGAATCAAAATAAATCGCGTCGTGATTCCTGAACAACGAATCAAAACAAAACGCGCGGTGCGTGCATCGAACGGCGCATTCGCGGAGTGCATTAGACACTTTCAATGCACTCCGCGTATTTTAGTTTCTTGCTTTCTGATTGGTTCGACACAACTAGTGTATGAATCGGTCCGACTCTTTACCCACACACGCTTTTACCATGTTTACCCGCTTTGTCTTTCCTTTCCTTAGGATGTTGTAGAAGAAATTGCCGAGGTAGATACGGACGACAACGCCTTCCCACTAGTGCCCGTAGAGGTCATCGATTGTGGTATAATAACAGTGAAGGAGTCCTTCAAATTGGACAACCCGGACGACTTGGAAAAGAAGCTGAAGGCGGAAAGAAAGAAGTCGTTGAAAGCAAAAAGGAACTAGAATCAGACGGACAAATTCAACACTGTCAAGCATACCTGGGCATGTCTAAAAAGCGACACGTTTATCTAGTGGCTACCCAGCATTGATAGAGACATCCAATAAATATTGTCTGACACTGAACTTGTACTTATATATGTATAACTGAAGATTTATTTCCAGAGGCAATTATTCTCTCCTAAAATAAAGTGGTTCTCTCTTGTATTAGCAGTGATTACATAATCATATTAATATTACAGACTTTGATAGGGGATCCCATTATTTAGTTGTACAATGGTTAAAAGGCAATTAATCTCCTAGTTGATTCATAGACGACTGATAGGCTATCCCTTTTGCTGAGGTTCTCTATTATTATGTTAACGCTATTTGTTACGTTACTTATTATGGATATGATATTTTCATAATATTACCAGTTTACCAGGATGTACAGTGTTTGTTTCGCAGTCCTTAACTATAGAGTTATATATTTATAGTCTCTTAAATGGTTTTAATGTTCACACAATTGATGAGTTGTTTCCCCCAAATATCAAGTCGTTGACGATAGTTCCCCACAGGTGTCAGTCTTTAAGTGTACAACATTTGTACCCGGGACGTCAATATAATACGTCGGTATCAGTACAATAGTTCTTCCTGTGGTAGTCTTAGGTATATACATGTAGTAACAAGACATTCAGTACGTGGCACTGCATGGGATAATAAAGTGAACCCGAAAACCAAAATAATATTTTGCCTTTTTGTCTGTGCTATTCCTGTTTAAATTGGTATAAACTAAACATTTGAGTTATTATGTATCAATGATTGTTGATCACCTCCACAAGTGAGAATATTACTACAACAACAATATGCGTTATTCACTGACAAGGACACTATCCTGACAAATGAAATGACAAACTCTATGTAAGTATACTAAAAATAGATAGTCAGATATGCCCCCCCCCCCCCCCCCCGGATGACATGCCTGTCAACCCTAAAAACAATGAAATTTTATTTATCAAGCGCTGTAACTTTCTGATTGCTGGCCCGATTTTCAACTTGATGTTTTCTATTTGAAATGAAAGGCCAACCTTAAAACTGTCGCATTCCAAAATTTGAGTTGCATAACTCCAATGGTTCTTATTTTAGAAGCACAAGGTCACAAGATATTTGCCCCCCCCCCCCCCCCCCCCCCCGAGTAGTACACAAACGGGTGGCGGGTGGTTAACCACGTTTGGCAGTAATTCACCACATTATAGCCTATACTTTCTAAATGGAACATTTCTGGCCTCTAGACTTTACAGACATAATGAGAAAAATATGGGGATTCTTCTGATATCAAAATATCTTGATGTGAAAAAAAAATCATAGCCAAAAAAAATGGTGATCGGAACATGCACCTTTAATGTGATGTATATAAAAGTATACATTTTTGGAAAGGAAATGAGTCACTTTTTGGCTCAAATTTTGCGTCAAACGTAGCAATTTCAGTTGTTGGTAAAAATGCTGAAATTGCACCTAAATCATCTAAAGACACTTCACTAGGAAAAATGAGATTTTGGAGGTAAAAAATCACATATTTGGCACTTTTTGGTCAACATTTTAAAAACTAAACATATTTATGTCAAAACTAAAAAATAGAGGGAGGGTCAGTGAGTTTATGACCGGGGCTCATATCTTTCAGAGACACCAAAATATGATTTTCAACATACACAATAGACGCCCTAAAATTACTTTCTGTCACCAAAAGACCCCATGACTTAAGAATTTTCAAAAATGACACATTTGTCATCCAAAGACCCCATGTATCAGAAACTTTTATAATCACAAATGACGGGACAAATGATCAACTTTGTTTACACATTTTCATCAATATTTGTTTTAAAAGGTAATAAATACCTATGTTGTGATTCACCAAAATATCTCCCTTTTATAAAATCCCATTTCTCATAATCTCACCCAAAGACCCATAACTAAAGTCCTGACTGAAATATTGTGTAATGTATAGGCAATTGTTTAGATAATTATGATCACATATTTGAAAAATGCAATTTAATTTTTTAACACAACTTTTTGGATTACATTTTCAAAATATGTACGGGACTTGACGAAGGAATATGATTTTGATATATCTTTGGAAAAATTCATATGCGGCTAATCAGGGCCGTCAGCAACTTTTGCCCAAGGGGGGTGCGTTTTCACGATTTTTTACCGGAAAGGGGGTGCGTTTTCACGATTTTTTACCGGAAAGGGGGGTGCGTTTTCACGATTTTTTACCGGAAGTAGTAGTATGACGTCAGAGTGTTAGTGTTGCAGCACGCTGACGATGCGAGCGCCTTGGCGCGATACCGCGAGCGCCTCTGGCGCGAAGCCAATAACGGGTGGGGTCCAGGGGCCCGCCTTAGGGCCCCTAGTGGGGGGCCAGGAGCGAAGCCCCCGGAAGCTCTGAGCATTACAGCGAATCTCGGACACAATTTTCATGTATCTTGCCATCGTTGACCCCATTTTCCATTCATAAAACAACATGTTACCCTAAAAAAAAATAATTAAAAAAAAAAGAGATTTTCAAGGGGGGGTGCGTCCGCACCCAACGCACCACCCCTTCTGACGGCCCTGGGCTTGAACAGAACAGAGTATTACAACTCAAACTGGCTTCACCAGACATGTCTTGGCTGGTGTCTTCAGCCAAATATTTTGCTATGTTTTTTTTATTGTTTAAGACACGTTTATTTGCAAGACATGACTTCAAACAAGGTATTTAAAAAAAACTGGACGGGGGAGATAGAAGACTGTTGAAAGTTCAAGAACAGACATTAACAAACAGCGTTGCTACTATGTTTCCTAACAATTTAACTCTAAGGGATTCAAAAGTGTTTTTGATATCAAATGAAAGGTCCCATTTCTCATTACACTGATGATGCCCTTAAATCTAGAATAGGGTCAACAACCTTTAAGACGTATGGTTAACATTGATGAAGAAGTTGGATTGGGGTAATTAAAGTTGTATGGTGGACACCGAATCATTCAGAAATATTATAAGGACACATTGAGAAATAGGTTATGTAAAACTTTTTTTATGAAAGACTAGTACCTTCTGTTTAAAAAAGTTTGAAAATGAAAATAGGCTTATCCATTTTATTTGCGGCGGTTTTAGACTTTGCTAAACATGCTCAGCATTATCAGTCCCGGTATCAGTGCACGCAGTGTACGTATACAACACACTGACCCATCTGCAGGCCGTCAGCTACGCGGAAATCTCTGCACAACGCATGTATACCATACGCCAACATTTCCACCCTGAAAGTACGTTGTGAAATTGCCGTTTCAACACACGCAGCACTATAACAGCACTGCATTGCACTAACAGTGCATGGCAAAGGTCGAGGGGTTGTTGCCATATCATTGGGCTAATCATATTGAAGGGTTCACCTAGACTGTAACTCTCAGCCGCCCTCTTATGTCGCTATCTTGCAGGCTCCGATATTTGTACAGCTTTAGCGTCCGTACGGTAATATTGATGACTGGGGGATGTAGCCTAGGGTTCACCATAATCATTGGGCTAATTGCGAGACCAAGGCAACACGGAACAAAGAGGCCGTGGACTCAGTGACTCAGTATATTACTAAATCATATAATATAATACAAAATAGCATCCAAATAGCTTAGTATATTACTAAATGGCATCCAAATAGCTGAAATAACTTACTGTGTCCTCTTACCTTCATATTATAACAATATCAATTACATTTGACAACAAAATCGCTTCAGAAGATGATTAATGCAAGTTATTAATATTAGCAAATGCCGCGAATTTTAGGGGTTTGTGAAAAGGTTACGAAAAGGTTACGACTTAGAAACGTCGTTTCAAATGACGGGGTCGCTAATCTCCCCCGTCAAAAATCGCCACGGCACCATTTTTACAGTGAATAAGCTGACAAGTTGACACTAAAGGGCTGAGCAGACTCCACAACGCTCGAACTCTTTGCGCTCTCACACATGCGTAGTAACTCCGCCACATTAAGCAGTCTGATTGGTCAACGGTGCTCAACGCTTGCGCTCAGCGCTGGAGCGTTGGAGTCTGCTGCTGTGCTCCATTTTTGCAATCTAATCAATTCATGCCATGCATATATAATGTACAAATTAGGTTTTAGCAATATACCAGAAATTTAGCCCATTTTAAAATACTTTGCAATTTGAGCCAAACAAATAAATACAATTGTCGTTATACATGATGTTATTGCTATAATGGTGAATGCCACTGGTGCCCCAAATCCACTTATCAACATCCCGCCAATCAAATTTCCTAAAGCTGTTCCAAAAGAATTCGCAGTTGAAAACATACTCTGCATAGACGATGAATATTCAGCGGACTTTGTTCTGGTGCTCAGAGTTACGCGTACGTTGTTTTCAATACAGGCATTCGATAAACCTGAAACAAATTTTAAAAAACACACCTCTTAATAAGTAAAGTAAAATCACATACATATCGATCAAATGCCAATTTAATCAATTATCAACTTGTAAAAAACTCGCTCGAATCTTTTATCCGATTATCCGCATCGACATTAGATACCCGCATTGAACCTTTAGATACTTTATTCTTAAACAGCTAAGAAAGTTTAAGCAATCTCATTGGTTCTCAGAGAAATCGGCGACATCTAGATGAGACAACTTAACACGGGGAGGTGGGGCTTACGTTTTAACTGTGCGTCCGACCTTCACAATGCGTGGTTTGCTCCATAACGCGCACTTCTACAGTGCGTCTTTAGCGCTTTTCCTGCGTTTATGCCGGCGCCGCGACGCTTACGCATGGTTTACTCATCGCATGTGATTGGATGGAATGTTTGTGGGTTATTCGATCCTGGCAGGGGTAAAAGTTGTAAAATGTGGACAATAAAATGTACTTATTTCTTTGATAAAATGTCTAAAGTATGATTGTTTAAGAATGAGAATAAAGGTATTGTTTTTAGACCGTACCCGTGTTATATTGTCTGACATAAATGCGTTCGATAGTATTATTTTTTGCGTAGAACAACTCCGCCGCTTGTTGTTGAGACAGTCATCATGGTCATACCTGTATTTGATATTTTAGGCCCGGTAGGTGCTCGATAACTCTACCGAGTGTAAATGTCCTCGGGACCCGGTAGGTGCTCGATAATTCTATACCGAGTGTAAATGTTACTGTTCCCTCGTGACCGGTAGGTGCTCGATAATTCTACCGAATGTAATGGACTGTTCCCTTTGGACGACCCGAACCCGGTAGGTGCTCGATAACTCTACCGATTGTAAATGTTACTGTTTCCTCGGGAGTCGGTAGGTGCTCGATAATTCTACCCACATGTAAATGTTAATTTTCCCTCGGGACCCGGTAGGTGCTCGATAATTCTACCAAGTGTAATGGACTGTTCTCTTGTGACGGCCCGGTTGGTGCGCGACAATTCTACCGTGTAATGTAACTGTTCCCTTAATTACTGGGTCTAGCCAGTATTGAAAACGAAGATTGCTCAAGCAAACTAAACCAAACCATACCAAACCAAGTGGGTGGTTGCCCTTAGTATATTTACATCAGCATGGCTAGGCAACAATTGGCGATTTGGAACTTAGGAGCAATATGGGAGTTGATGTTTACTTTTAGTCGGATTTCAGTACAGATTTTAGTATGATTCTTAGTGCGTTTTGCCTCTGTATTTTCTATTGGCAAACAGTAAGGGAGAGAGAGCTTAAGGCTTGGTTTGGGAGTTTAAATTGGCAACACTGAAATGCACGCCCATGTCGCTTGATAGCTACCAGCAGCGTAAAAATCGAGTTAACGTGGTTTCACCTTTATTTTTATTTTTGAAGGACTGTTTTAAAATCGCGATAATGACAGATTTCCTCAATGAAAATAGCTGAATTTGGTATCATTTTGAAGAGAAATGTATATTTATCCGTAAAATCGAAATGTTTTTGTCAAAATAGTGAATTTAATTGTTAATTCTTCGCCCGATGAAATTTTGATTTTATAACACTGAAAGAAAAAAAATCGAGAGTAATTTTCCCATTTTTATCGTCATCGCAGGAAAAACATCCTGCTCAAGAAATAATACCTATGTGTTACCCTTTTTAAATGTAAAGTCAATGAAGAACACGGCGTTTATAGACCCATATATTCTGCGAAACTCCGAAAATGGCCGTTTTAAAACCATACATCGGCTGGCACGGCTACATGTATTGCTTCTAATGCTTGGGAACACGTGTATAAATGTATGTACCCTTTGTTGATGAATGGAGTCGCTATAATTGGCAACTGCTCTGAGCCTGTTGGAAGTAGAATTCTCTAAATCTACGTTGGAAATCCCTATAAGCATGATAAGGGGAATTTATATATATGTGGTTTAGGATGATTGAGGTTGTGTGGTTAGGGATGGTGGCTATTAAATGAGGAAGGTGGGGTACGCAGGGTACCAAAATAATACATTATTTAATATTTAATATCATATTATATGAGGGGGGGTATCGGGGAGTTAAAAGAGATAGGTTGGTACAACAAATATTTAAGTGTAGTGTGATTAAATTTTCACAGGATTAAAATTTTCGGGCAATTCAATTTTCGCGCGATTAAATGTTCGCGCGATGAAACAATTGGCAGATTTTATGAGGGGAAATATCGGGTACCAAAATATTTAATTATTTTTTGTGTGTGATTTAATTTTCGGGCAATTAAATTTTCGCGCAATTAATTTTCGCGTGATTAAATCTTCGCGTGATGAAACAATTAGCAGGTTTTATGGGGGTATCGGGGGTGTTAAAAAGATATGTACAGGGCAGGGTTGCCAAAATATTTAATGAAACATAATACTTGTACTTGTAATTTTTGTGTAATTAAATTTTCGGAGGATTAACTTTTTCGGGCACTTTAATTTTCGCTCGATTACATGTTCGCGTGATAAAACAATTCGCAGATTTTATGAGGGGGATATCGGGGTGTTATAAGAGATAGGGTACCGGGCAGTTGATAACATATTTCGTGTGATTTAAATTTCGGGCGATTCAATTTTAAGAGATAGTACCGGGTACCAACATATTTAATAACATTTTTCGTGTGATTTAATTTTCGGGCAATTGAATTTTCGCGTGATGAAACAATTATAAGGTTTTATGGGGGTGGTGGGTATATATCGGGGTGTTAAAAGAAGTACCGGGCGGAGGTACCAAAATATTGATTTTCAGGCTAATTTTGATGGTGCCAATGGCCTTTTTTCGGCACTTTAGGCCATTGTTAGCCTCTTCTCATAAAAAAATTGTACATTTTCAGACTTTCATTTGACAAATCATATTTTTAGGAAATATGGACGACGTATATTTAATAAGTCTAATGTACGCAAAAGATTAATTAGGGAATGTTCAGAAATCCTTTGGGGACTGGGCAAAATGAGATGGGGGGGGGGGGCTGGGGCAATAAAGTTCGTAAGGTCATCCAGAGGTCAAATCGTAAAAGTTGCCCGATTGACGTCAAACTTGGAAAAAAGAAACTTGAACACCGGGGGAACATGTCTAAAATAAATTAGAGGTCATCCGAGGTCAACGGTCATTAGAGTTCATCCAAGGTCAACAAGGGGTTAAATCATAAAAATTGCCCGATTGATGTCAAACTTGGAGAAAAGAAACAAGAACGCCGCGTGAACATTTTTGGGGTTTAACTTACATAGGTCATCTGAGGTCAAAGGTCATCCAGAGGTCAAATCGTAAAAACTGCCCGATTGACGTCAAACTTGGAGAAAAGAAGCATGAACACCGGGTGAACATATTTCAAATTAATTAGAGGTCATCCGAGGTCAACTGTCATTAGAGGTCATCCAATGTCAAAGGTCAACAAGGGGTTAAATCGTACAATGAACACCGGGGGAACATTTCGAAAAATAATTAGAGGTCATCCGAGGTCATCTGAGGTCAAAGGTCATCCAGAGGTCAAATCGTAAAAGTTGCCCGATTGACGTCAAACTTGGAGAAAAGAAACATGAACACCGGGTGAACACGTCTCAAATTGATTAAAGGTCATCCGAGGTCAACGGTCATAAGGGGTCATCCAAGGTCAAAGGTCAACAAGGGATTAAATCGTGCAATGAACACGGGGGAACATGTCAAAAATAATGTTAGGTCATCTGAGGTCAAAGGTCATCCAGAGGTCAAATCGTAAAAATGCCCGATTGACATCAAACTTGGAAAAAAGAAACATGAACACCGGGGAACATGTCTTAAATTAATTAGAGGTCATCGGGGTCAACGGTCATTAGAGGTAATTCAAAGGTCAACAATGGATTAAATCGTGCAATGAACACCGGTGAACATGTCAAAAAATAATTAGAGGCCATCTGAGGTAAAAGGTCATCCTGAGTTCAAATCATTAAAGTTGCATGATTGACGTCAAACTTGGAGAAAAGAAACATGAACACGGGGGAAATTGACCCCTATATGACCTTTGACCTCATTGAGTTGCAGTATTTTTATTTTTTGAAACTTCTCATACGCTTCAACACATGATATCAACTACAACACCTAACCATACGCCATAATACTGCATTCCGTTACAATATCATTCATTATTCCATCCATAATACTCTGACACCAACCAAATATATTCACTAACAGGACCCAGTCAGGTTTTGTTCAAAATCTAAAACCATAAACCCCGATAACCGCGAAAGCCGATAAACGCGAAAGCCGATAACCGCGAAAGCCGAGAACCGCGAAAGCCGAGAACCGCGAAAGCCGAGAACCGCTCTAGTTAATCATGCAATTGATTATCGGTCTAGAAATAAATAGCGAGCTGAGATCGTGCTATCAGTACATAGGCGTGCGCAGGATTTTTTTACCCGGGGGGCTTACAAATAAATTTCATTGGTTCTCACCGCTATCCGCGGTAACGAGTCTGAGGGGGATGTGCCCCCTGGATTGGATTTTTTGCTTGGATTGGATTTTTTGGAATATTGGCTATTGTCAAAAGAAAGGTTTAACTGGGTGTTTAACAAACCGTTCCTGAAGCCATGTTGTTAAGTTTGACTGCTGATATGAAACTAATTTGCGCGCAGCGCGCCAAAAATGTCTATTTTAACACTAAAAAGGTCCAGAAAACGTTTCTGAAGCCATCTTGTTCCAATTGAATAACAAAGTAGTATAAAGAAATTGGCGCGGAGCGCGCAAACATTTGCTATATGTAAAAATAAAAGTTTAGAAAAACGTTCTTGAAGCCATCTCGTTAAGCTTGAATAATAAATAATCAGTGAAACTAATACGCGCGTAGCGCGCAAAAAAATGTCTATTTTAACAATAAAAAGGTCCAGAAAACATTTCTGAAGCCATGTTGTTCAAATTGAATAACAAAATATTTAAACAAAAAATGGCTATTGTAAAAAGAAAGGTTAAAAAACCCGTTCCTGAAACTATTTTGTTAAGCTTGAATAATAAAACATTCCAACTAATTCGCGCGTAGCGCGCAAAAATTGGTCACTAAAAAGTTTCAGAAAACGTTTATGAAGCCATCTTGTTGAAATTGAATAACACAAAATAAAAAATAATTCCCGCGGAGCGCGAAAAAATTGGCTATTGTAAAAATAAAGGTTTAGAAAAACGTTTCTGAAGCTGTTTTGTTAAGTTTGAATAATAAATAATCAGTGAAACTAATACGCGCGTAGCGTGCAAAAAAATGTATATTTTAACAATAAAAAGGTCCAGAAAACGTTTCTGAAGCCATCTTGTTCAAATTGAATAACAAAATATTTTGTAAAAAAATGGCTATTGTAAAAAGAAAGGTAAAAAAACCCGTTCCTGAAACTATTTTGTTAAGCTTGAATGATAAAACATTCCAACTAATTCGTGCGTAGCGCGCAAAAATTGGTTATTTTTACACTGAAATGGTCCTGAAAACGTTACTGAAGCAATCTTGTTAAGCTTTAATAATAAAACATTGAAAATAATTTGTGCAAAAACTGGTTATTTTAACACTAAAATGGTCCTGAAAAACGTTCATAAAGCCATTTTGTTTAAGCTTGAATAATAAAAAAAAAATGAAACCAATTGGCTCGAAACGCGCAAAAATGTCTAGTTTACTAACTAAAATGGTTCAGAAAACGTTCTTGAAACATGTTGCAACGTTGTTATAAAGCTTGAATAAATATTGAAAGCAATTCGTGCGAAGCGCGCGCAAAAAAATGCTATTTTAACACTAAAAAGCTCCAGAAAAACGTTCCTGAGCGTACAAACTGTCAGTTTTTTAAACTAAAATGGTCCAGTTAAACGTTCCTTATTAAGCCATCTTTTTATAACTTGAATAAAGAAACATTGAATTTTCTTCTAGTTTTTCCCCTAAAATGGTCCAGAAAACGTTCCTGAAACCATGTTGTTAAGCTTGAAAAGCAGTAGCGTATAGGTAGGTTATTCATATTGGGGGGTGAGAAATGAAAATGAACCGACAAGCCTTTTGTGAGCCAAGAAATGCGCGTGTAGCGCGCGAAATTTTTCGACTTTACACCTACTTTTGGCACGATCGAGGTACATTTTGGCTCTAAACAAGCTTGTAGCAAAGAATGTTGCACTTTGGGGACACATTATGCGTAGCGCGCAAAAATTTGTCATCTGTGTACTTTTGACCATCATAATTCCATGAATCCTGTGGTCAAATGAACCGACGTCAATATTGGGGGGGGGGGGGCGATCGCCACCCCCCCCCCCCCCCCCCCCCCCTCTGGCGACGCCACTGTTGAATAGTTAAACATTGAAAATAATTGGCGCAAAAAAAAGGTTTTTTTGGGGGGGGGGGGGGGGGGGGCATCGTCTCCACCGTGACAATGATGGGGATGGGCATCATAAAAATGGCTTCTTTTTTGGAGGGGGGGGGGGCATCGTCCCCACCGTGACAATGGTGGGGGGAGTACTCCCCGCTTGTTGCACTGTCTATGCTCGTTACCCTTCCTCCTTATCTTCCTTTTTAGGGGGGGGGGGGGGGGCTGTCGCCCTGGGGGTGGGGGGGGGGGCTGTCTCCCTGGTTACGCCACTGGTGATTCAGAGGGCCGAGTTGTTGGGTTTTAACTTGCTTGGATGACCTAAAACTCTCCTTGCTATCAATATTTACTTTCGTTATAAAACACTCACATGGTTCAGAGACGTAGAGAAAAAGTGAGAGACACTAATAAAAGCTCCCGGCCTCTCCCTTGCCCTCCCCTCCTCCTCCCGGGCACTCAACTTTTTTGGGGGTAAGGGATGTGCCACCCAGGGTCTCAATTAGGGGGGCTATGGAACTGAATGAGTGGATTTTATGACAAAAAATAGGGTCTTAGGAACTGATTTTTTTCTTCAAAAAAGTAGGTCTTGAGAACTGGCATATGCTTCAATTTTGATTAGCAAGAATGCAAATTTGCAATTTTTTGGGGGTTTAAGAACGCAAAACGTTCGAAAAATTGGGGTTTGGAGCGCAAAATTTCGCGATTTTTGAATTTTCAATCAAATTGGAGTCTGAAGAACTGATGCAGGCTCAAAATGGGGTCATAAGAACTAGCAGCAGAGGGTGAAAAAGGGGGTCTTCAGCGCGGCACATACCTTATCATATCTATACCCTTTTTCTAATGTCAGTGCCCCCCGGCTCCTCCTCCCCCTCCTCTCCCCTCCTCCTCTCCTCTCCTCCTCCTCTCCTCCCCTCCCCTCCTCCTCCTCCTCCTCTCCCCTCCCCTCCCTTTTTTACCCTCTGGGGACCCGGGGGGCTTGAGCCCCCAAAGCCCCCCCCCCCTGGGCACGCGCCTGCAGTATACCGTTGAAAATGTATTCCAGCAGTTAAAACCGGAATATGATCGTTTCAAAAGTCCGCCCTGAAATACAATGATTATGTCGACTATGACTTAATTCTTTTCGTATAACGTTCATCATAAATTGTTGTTAGTCTTTAATAACATTACCTTTCATAGCATCTGCAAGTATGAACCACCAAGGGTTTGTCAGCCATGCATACAGTAAAAACCGAACGCTAACTAACGTTAGAGCCACCACAGTAACTGGGGTGAAGTCACACAGGCGGCTAAGTAACGGCAGTACTATGTATGTGAAGGTCTCTATAATAGCAGCTGATGCACCGATAACACCCCGTACATTACAAAGAACGAACTTCCTATAAAATAATTTTATATAATATTTTGATTGATCAATAAAAAAGGGACATCGTTTCTCTTTCGCTGTTACTCGTCAAAAGTAATGCTTACTACACGCAATTTTCATCGTAATAAATAAATAAAATTAAAAATATTTTAAAAATAATAATTAAAAAATATTAAAAAAATATTAATAAAGATTTAAACAGAATTAAAAATTTTAACAAAATTGAATTAAAAAAAATTAAAAATGAGAAGAAAAAAAAAATTAAAAAAATTAAATGAATATATAAATAAATAAATAATATTATTCTTTTGAAATATTTTCAATTCGAGGTTGTACGTCCAAATCCTAATGCTGCGAGGTTACTGTTTTTCGTAGGCCGTGTATCTCACATTCTTACACTTACACTTACACTTACAATTTAATGGGAAGTGATAGGCTACGCCTTTAAATACCCCATATCTTTCCAATGTCTATCGAGCTCGTTTTTGAAGGCATTAGTCGTTTTTGCTCCAATCACATACTTCGGGAGTTTGTTCCATTGATTTATAACTCGCTGTGAGAAGAAGTCTGCTCTGCACTTCAGTGATTTGTCAAGTCTTGGTTTGAAGAGTTTCAAATTATGTCCTCTAGTGTCCGTGTCTGCTAGTTGAAAGAAGTAGCTTGGTTGTGTCCTTTCGAAACCTTTCAGGATCTTGAATGTTTCAATCAAGTCGCCTCGTTCTCTTCTCTGCACTAGGCTGTACAAGTCAAGCATAAACAGTCTGTCTTGGTACTCCAGATGTTTGTATTGCGGCACAAGTTTGGTGGCTCTTCTCTGAATCTTTTCCAAAATGTGGATGTCCTTTTTCAACCCTGGATTCCATGCCTGGACACAATACTCAAGATGTGGTCTTATGTAGGTCTTGTACAGGATCGTAAAGCTGTCTTTATTGATGTATTTGAAGGTGCGCTTGATGACTCTAAGGCTGTTCATGGCTTTCTGTGCTGCTTTCGTACATTGAATGCTTGACTTGCAGTCATTTGTAATGAAGACGCCCAAGTCCTTCTCCTGGTCAGTAATTTGTAGATTTTTGTCGTTCATGTTGTAGACACCTTGCAAGTTATTGTATCCTAGATGCATAGTTTTGCACTTGTCTGCGTTAAAGCGTAGTAGCCATTTCTCGGACCATAATTGAAGTGCTGAAATATCGTCTTGAAGCTTGGACAGATCTTCAGTAGTGTTGACAGTAGTGAATATTTTGGTGTCATCTGCAAACATCTCAATACTTGATTTGACATGGTTAGGTAGGTCATTGATGTAGAGAATGAATAGCAGAGGACCCAGTACTGAGCCTTGGGGAACACCGCTCACAACATCAGCGCTAGTGGAGCACGAATTTCTCACGGAGACTATCTGTGTTCTTCCTATGAGGAAACCTCTGATCCAGCTTAGAACTTTCTCGTCACATCCATAGGCCTTTAATTTGTTGAGAAGTCTCAGGTGTGGGACGGAGTCGAAGGCTTTCGCATAGTCTAGGAAAATGATGTCTACTGCATTCCCGTGGTCTAAGTCGCAGGTGATCTTTTCAAGGGTCTCTAGAAGATTTGTCAAGCATGATTTACCCTTCATGAAGCCGTGTTGTTTTTCCGACAGTGCGTTGTGATCCTCGATGTGCTTTAGCAATCTATTCTTGATGATTGTTTCCATTATTTTACAAGGGATGCAGGTGAGGCTGACTGGACGGTAGTTTCCTGGCTTGGACTTTGATCCCTTTTTAAAGATAGGGATGACTCTTGCAGTTTTCCAATCCTTGGGTAGAATACCGGAGTCCAGTGACTTTCTGAATATGATAAGCAGGGGCACTGATAATTCCTGGCTGCATTCCTTGAGGACCCTCGGATGGAGTTTGTCAGGTCCTGGGCTTTTGTCTGGGCTTAGTTTGTTGAGTTCCTTAACAACATCCTCTCTTGTGAATTCAACGTCTGTCAATTTGTCTTGTATTTGATCGTCTAATTTAGGTGTGTCTCCTTGGGGCTCCTTGGTGAAAACTGATTGAAAGAATTTACTTAACTCCTCAGCTGCTTCAGGGTCTGTTTCTGTTAAACTCCCATCTTCTTTCCTGAGCTGTGATATGCCAACTTTCACTTTCTGTTTCTGTCTAACGTAGCTGTAGAAAGCCTTAGGTTTGGTTTTGAATTCTTTCATCAGCCGTTCTTCGTGCTTGGCCTGGGCTTCCCGTACAGTCTTTCTAGTCTTGTTGCTCTGTTTTTTGTATTCTTCATAGTCTTTGTATTGCTTTGATTTTCTGTATCTTCTGTACAGGTTGTATTTAGTCTTAATTGACTTCTTTACTTTTGAACACATCCATGGTGGTTTCATTTTCTTGTTTGATTTCTTCCTTGGAATGTGGTCATCGATGGCCTTGTCATAGACATCTCTGAGGACTTGCCATGCGTCTTCACAGTTTAGATTTCTCATTTGGTCCTCCCAATCTGTCGTCTCAAAGGTTTGTCTCATTTGGTCATATTCTCCTTTACTGTAGTTTAGGCTACCTGCCTGGTCATCCTCCCTGGTAGAAATGCAACTGTTGCAGAGATAGGTCCAATAGAGTCCAACGTGGTCGCTTTTGCCCAATGGTGCCATATCAATCAAATTTTCAACCATAAACTCTTCGTTAGTGAAGATCAGATCCAATTTGGAAGGTTCTTGGCCCTCCCTGTATCTAGTGCAAATGTCAACATGTTGAATCAGGTACAGATCTTGCATAATATCATAGAATCTGCTGGCTGGGAGAGTGACGCTCGCTTGTACTTGTCCATTGTCCCAGTTTATTTCTGGGAAGTTGAAATCACCTATTAATAATATGTGGCTGTACTTTACTGACTCGAGTTGTTTCAGCTGCTCATAGAAATTCTCATTATTCTCGTTTGAACTGTTTGGGCTGCGATAGCAAACCCCTACCAGCAGGTTGTCTTTGTCGTTCAGTTTAATGTCACACCATATTGAACTTTCAAATTCGGAAGCATTTAAGTCTTGCTTGGCTGTGGCCTGTAATGAGTGATGCACATATAGTAGTACTCCGCCCCATGCTCCGCTTGAAGTCGATTTATCCTTTCTGAATAGGGTATAACCGTCAATGGAAATCTCACTGTCAAGGACGGATTGGTCACATGATGATTCCGTTATGCCAATTATTTTTGGGTGACACATGCTAATAACGTTGTCTAGTTCAGCTCTCTTATTTAGAAAACTATTGGCATTGGTGTAGTAGCAGTCTATCATAAATTCAGGCTTTCTCTGCTTGTGGTTTGTGGTTGGTGCGGGTGTAGAGTGCCATTTTGTGCTTTTATTTGCTGACGTGCTGTTACAATTTGAAGATGGTCCTTTAGGCATCTGCTTTCCATTGCTGCCAGAAGGCTCGCTTGGCGTCTGTCTCAGGAATGTTGTGTTGCGTGTGCTTGCAGATGGCTCACTTGGCGTCTGCCCATCACTCGTCACCGAAGGCTCGCTTGGCGTCCGTATTTGGAATGATGTGGTGCTGTGCGTGCTTGAAGAAGGTTCATCACTCTTCACAGAAGGCTCACTTGGCATCTGTTTATGGAATTTTGTTGTGGTGTGCGTGCTTGCAGAAGACTCACTTGGTGTCTGCTTGTGGATCACAGAAAGCCGACTTGGCGTCTGTCTTTGGAAATTTGGTTTGTTGTGCGTACTTACGGAAGGCTCGCTTGGCGTCCGTTTGAAAATCACAGAAGGCTCACTTGGCGTCTGGAGTGGTGCAGTGTTTGGTGTGTGCTGTGGTGCATATTGTGACACTGGAGATGCCCTACTTTTGTCCGTCGGGTCTTGATTTGCGAAAATAGTTTTTGTCTACTATCTTTCCGTTTCGAATCACAAGGGATTCTTCACCGTCATTTCTTCTCGTTTTTAATTCCTCTCGCAGTTTTCGATTTTCGTCTCTTTCCTTAGGTGTCATGTCAGGTGAAATGTATATGTTTGAAAGCTTGTCATCTTCACTATTTCTTAAACTCCTGGCCTTGTGTAGGATGTACTTCTTTGTTTCAACATTGTTCATGACTACTTTAAGAAGTCTAGGGCGATCACCTTTTTTGCCAAGTCTGATTGGCTTCAAGAGTTCCTATGATCCTTGATAAAAATGTCAGATTCGGGTACCATTTTTAACATAATTAGTTTTCAAAACAAAATATTTTTCTTAACTTAATTTTCCTTAAGCACAAACTCCTTAACAAGGAGCACAAACTCATTGAATCCTCCAAAAAAGCCATTTGGCTTACCCATAGTTGCTACATGCCAAAATAAAAACCCAGTCGATATACCAGAGGTGAGACCCAACCATCCAGCCGCCAGAAGATAAGCTGATATCTCAAGGTCCCAGATATTATCCCCCAAACTCTTTAAATCAGCCCAAAATGTAGTCCTTGGGCACTCGCTATCACGACTCTTTAAAATTAAAATGAATAAATAAAAAACATTTTCAAAGGATATACATTGGATAGAAGACTACTTTAAGTCGCTATACGAATTGTATACGTATAGTCATCGATTAATTATGATTCTGGTCTTACCACACGGAATACATGTAGGGGGTTCAAGTCCCTAAGATATTTTTAGATTTGTTTTGTTTTGGGTTTTTTCTTCGCGCTAAAACGGTGAAATAAATCGTCAATTGACTGAAGAATACTGTACTTCCACTGATTGAGCTTATTTTAGCCAAGAAATATGTTCACTTCCCCTTAAAGTGGGTAGGTTGATATCTGTCAAAGTCCGGGTAAATGGAGGTTCGGTGCACCATCCCAACAAATATCTACTTTTTGTATTACGAGCATTGTCAATTTGAAACTTCATATTTATGTTGACAGTATTGTTTTGATTAATATTTGGCAAACGCATTGTCAAAATCGGGTGCTTTCATTAATTTGAGCACAAATTCTATTTAAGGCGCTATTTGGCTTTGTTCAAAAGTGAGAGTGAGGGTTGCAACCCATCCACTCCCACGATGGTAAGCAATGTTCCAAAAGAGTTGGCTTTAAGATCAGTAATAAATTCCGCTAAAGAGCAATTTGCAGTTTTTAGATCACTGTGAAATTCAACACACTTATTCAATTGATTTAGATATCACTTATTTATATTGTTTCGAGTAAATGTTTAATAAAACCCAGCCACTCAAAAAAACGACTAGTTAATTTGCATATAATAGAGCCTCAGCTAAACAATAACCTCTCACCTTCGGATGGAACCAACACGTGACCACTAATAGACAACCTAGCATTGCAGATGCGAAGACAACAAATGGCCCCAAAAATTCAGTCAGTGTAATGGAAATGCCACAATAAACCTCGGTGTGTTCATTGGTGGACAGAAGAAAGCTTCCTACTAGGTAACTAAAGTTTAAAAAAGAAATGATAATGTTAAATTCTTCAAGCAGCTTAGTATTGTTCTGCTAAATCTGCCACTTTTAGCAAGTTTGGAGACATCCCGGTTTAGTTTCTCACGTTGCAAAATGAATTCCTTCCGTATGCTGTGGTGATAATGTTCCATTCTTTTTGGTCTTCCAAAGATGGCTAACCTATAATAAGCCAGTGTCCCGTTTGAGAATGTTCTATTTTGGAATTCAGTGGATGGCATTGTTGATGATGTTCTCATCAGATTTGTTCGGATTAAGGTACACAATTATAACAAAAATGCATAGGGAATATTGTATGTTGGTTTAAAAACATGTTGTAAAGAATTCTGGCATAAAGACCCACACATTTGCTTCTCAGTTTTGTGACAAGTTACACCCATAAAACATAACTAAATTCATTTTGCAGTAAGGTATTTCTTGGAGTTCCTTAGATAGTAACTTGGACTTCTATAGTTAGCCTTAATTGCAAGAGGGTATCTAAAACATGCCTCTAACCTGTTCTGGATCTCAATGATAGAGGATGGTACGATACAGAAGAAATGGTCATAATTATAATGACGGTAAATGACACAAAAAACCATAAAAAGTTAGGCACAATATTGTTGGAATGCATAAGGACAGCTGACTACGTCTTATGTTCGGCACCTGATGTTTAAATTATTGTATTTTAAATGAACAGAGACAGAGGTATACATAATTGAAGATCGTGATTTCAGTTTCCATCACAATAAGCGCGGCCAGGACCAAGATGATGGGTCACATAATATGAAAGGAAAGGATGTTGTGCGTATAACCAGACTGTACTTGCCTTGAAGAACCAACAGATTATATGAGAGTGATTAGACAAATGGCGAAAGACAAAAAGATATCAAGCGGACATTGATGATGATTGGGTTGAAGTGGAATAGGATTCTAAATCAGAGATTAAAAGCAACAGAGAAAAACATAATGTCGGACCGTCGCTTCTGATGGATCATTATCAGCTCAGTTGCTCTCACTGGATTTTTGTATCAAATTTATCTTCATTTGGTGTATTTTTCAGATTCACTTACCCGCATATATTACCGACACCACCAAAAGCCTTCTGCCAACCATATTTATTGTTCTCTTTTCCTAAACTATCGAAAACTGCCGCGTTAGCCAATGGGTTTGTTACACCTTGTAGAGGCGCCGCTATTATCACGATTATCATGTAGAGAGTGAAGAGAGTCCACAAATCAGAAGAAGTGTATAGCCAATCTAGAACATCTGGTGAAATAGTGGAGCCATTGAGCTGCGTTTTTAATTCAAATTCTGTACAATTATAAACAACACTTTTGCGGAGCAAAATGTCAGACATATTAGTTAATTGTAGGCTGCTTCCTATTTCACAGTGACTCATATTGGCAGTAGTCATGTTCTGAGCGTTTGTTGACAGAGTGTTACAGCTATTCCATTTTTGTGGCTGAAAAGCCATGATAGCACCGAATCCAAGAATCCAACTTAAGATACTCAAAATCAAGATTGTTTTACGAATTTGAAAATAATCGGCGAAGAACGTGACCAAAGATCGACAAGCAAATCGAGGAAAATGTATTCCTGATCGAATAGCGCCTATCTGCCATGGAGTGAAACCGCGTTGACGAAACAATACCGATATCAAAGGCACAAAACTTCTCCTGAAAGAGTAAAACATAAAAAATAGTCTGAATTTGACATTTCCTATGATCATCTCCATGATGCTCTGGGAGTTCTTTTCCTTTTCTCCTTTTCCTACTTCCTCGTTTTCTCTTTTAACTTGCTTGCCATCTGTATATGATGAATCACCTAATTCCGCTAGAGCTTTCAGCAATGGAAGCTTGATGTTCTTGTCGTCGGACATTGTTTTGTTGTGATGATGTTCTTCTGATGCACTAGCCGTCTGCCATCGTGCCATCGTATAGCTAGATCTAACTATTGGGAGTGGATAGAATTTGGTTTTACGCTTCTATTGAAAATCATAAAAGACCAGTCTCATAAAAGTCTCGTAATATTATACACTGAGTCAACTTTCGATTGGCATCGTATATTGACTGTAGGGTAAAGCGGGGCAATAAGAACCCCATTTTGCAGTTGTCATCATATGAGAATATGGAAATTGTAATGCTTGTAATTATGTTTGGAAATGAAAGCAAATATATTCAGCTATATATGTACGGTGGCCCTGAAGGGTCATGACGAGTTAACCAGATGATGACATGACGAGATAAATGACTAGATTATTGCGAGATAATTTACAGATGACGTGATAATTGACTACATAATTGCGAGATAATTTACAGATGACGTGATAATTGACGAGATGACGAGATAATTTCCAGATGACGCGATAATTGACTACATAATTGCGAGATAATTTACAGATGACGTGATTATTGACGAGTTGACGTGATAATTGACGAGATGACGAGATAATTTCAAGATGACATGATAATTGACGAGATAACGAGATAATTGACGAGATGACGTGATAATTGACGAGATGACGAGATAATTGACGAGATGACGTGATAATTGACGAGATGACGAGATAATTTCCAGATGACGCGATAATTGACTACATAATTGCGAGATAATTTACAGATGACGTGATAATTGACTACATAAGTGCGAGATAATTTACAGATGACGTAATAATTGACTACATAATTGCGAGATATTATTATTATTATTATTATAAGAATTTATATAGCGCATTTCCAAAAAGACCAATGCGCTGTACAATGTAGGCCTATACATTATATAAAAGAAATGCATTTAAAAAGTGATAAAAACCACTAAAAGACCACTATATATATACATGTATATACAATAATTGTATAAAAAATAAATAAAAATAAGGCTGAATTATTCAACAGGGAACAGATGAGTTTTTAAAAGCTTTTTAAAACGTTTCACATTTGGGGCGGCACGCACAGAACTGGGTAGGTCATTCCACATTCTTGGTCCTAAAGCAGAAAATGATTTATCCCCAAATGATCTTTTAGTTTTGGGGATGGCAAGACGTGTAGGATCCTGAGATGACCTAAGCCCTTGACGGCCTGAGTTATAAACGTTTAGTAAAGCCTGTAAATAAGTTGGTGACGAACCATTCATACAATTGTACACATGCACCAAGATCTTGAATTCAATCCTCTGCTGGATAGGCAACCAATGCAATTCTCGGAGCAATGGTTTCGCGCTAGTTCGTCTGTCGACATGGTAAACAAGACGCGCAGCGCGATTTTGCAGTCTCTGTAAACGCTTAGTCTCGGTCGCAGACAAACCGCCGAGCAATGAGTTGCCATAGTCCAACCGGGAAAGAATCAAAGATCTCACTGCATGTGCACAAGTGGATTTATCAATAAAACGACGGATTCTCCACAAGTTTCTCAAATGAAAAGTAATAGTTCTTCTGCAAGTACCTGTAATCACCACAAGCGAAGGCATGCGCCTTGATAAAGTGGAGGACTTCAAATACCTTGGAGCCTGGATGAACAGCACTGAAAAGGACATCAAAACACGCAAAGCAGCTGCATGGAGAGCTTGTGGCAAACTTATCAGTTATGGAAGGCTAAATCACTATCCAGAAAGCTCAAAGAAAGACTGTTCATAGCTACAGTAGACTCAGTCCACCTTTATGGATGTGAGGCATGGACAGTCACCCCAAAGCTTGGTAAACAACTGGATGGATGCTACACTATGATGCTAAGATCTGTGTTCAATATCAACTGGAGTCAGCATGTGACGAATAAGGACCTGTATGGGGACATGCCAAAAGTCTCGGACAAGATCAGAGAACGCAGAGCAAGATGCTTCAGGGGGTCCAAGGAGCTTGTACACAAACTCATACATTGGATTCCAAAGCATGGAGTAAGAAAGCGTGGCAGACCAGCCCTGACCTACATTGACATACTAAAACGTGATACAGGACTGCAGGTGGAAGAAATCAAGACAGCTATGTTGGATAGGAAGATCTGGAGAGGCATTGTGGTTCGGAAAAATCATCCGCCATAAGTCAAAGTCAAGTAAGTCAAGTAATGTGCTAACATGATCTGTCAAAAACGATGCCAAGGTTTTTAACAGTCTTTGATGGGGCAATCACAGAGCCACCGATATTCAGGTGAAGATCGAATTTAGATACAGCATTTGCAAGCCTAGGTGAAACAATCACGAACAGTTCTGTTTTAGAATCATTTAGCTTTAATTTGTTTGCACGCATCCATGATCGTATCTAATGGGGCCCTCACATGTATCCGTGTGAGCTGGGCGGTCCCTTACCGTCTTATAGAAAAACAACAGAGTCCAACACGGTGAACAATCAGCAAAAAATGTCAACGGCCGCATTGATTTTTCTTTTGTCACCGGGTTCATACTGTTCTATACCGGGTCCTTATCGGCCTGGAACCGGGCTCATACCACCTCCTCACCAGGTCCTCACCGGCCGAAACGCTTGGGTACCGACCGAACCGCCTTGATAACGTCATCAAACTGCCCTGTATAAGCTGAGCGCTCAAGCTCGCCGCTTCGCTCGCATTCCGGGAATCTCTGTAAAATACATTTGTACTCACATGTATCCGTGTGAGCTGGCCGGCTCATTACCGTGTGACAAATTGGTGCAGACGGTGGCACACGGTGATGTCACACTGTGGGCCGTTTCCTATCCGTTGAACACGTTGCCGGGGACATTGCCGGCCATCCGCGCCCGGCAGGAAGTTTGACCATTCTCAAAACTCTTGCCGGGTGAGTAAAAGCGGCGGCAAACGGTGAGAGCCCGGTTTGAGGACGGTATACAGACGGCGCACCCGTTTCGCGCCCGTTCGCAGGGCGGTAATGGTAGGCGGCCACCTTACCGTCTAATAGAAAAACAACAGAGTCCAAACAATCAGTAAAAAATGTCAACGGGCGCATTAATCTTTTGTTGTGGCCACCGGGTCCATAACGTTATATACAGGGTCTATACCGGGTCCTCACCGGTCGGGTACCGGGCTCACCGTTCTCATACATTTCTAGCTTACCGTTCTTACCGGGTGCATAACACCTCCTCACCGGGTCCTCGGTCCATAACGTTCTACACCGGGTCTGTCCCGGGATCACCGGCCTCATACAGTTCTAGCTTACCGTTCTTACCGGGTGCATAACACCTCCTCGCCGGGTCCTCGGTCCATACCGTTCTACACCGGGTCTGTCCCGGGATCACCGGCCTCATACAGTTCTAGCTTACCGTTCTCACCGTGTCCTCACCGTGTGCATACCACCTCCATACCGGTTCCTAACCGGTCGGAACGCCTGGGTACCGGCCGAAACGTCTTGATTACATCATCAACCGCCCTTTTCAAGCTGAGCGCTCAAGCTCGCCGCTTCATTGTCATTTGCATTCCGAAATTCGTACGAGCAACATCTATAATACTCTCTAAATGTAAAAGAGCTAAACCTCACTCTTTCGAGAGCTTTAGGAGGGACGGCTCTTCTAAGAAGTGAAGTTCACTCTTTTCAGAGTGATTTGTCGACCGTCAATCTTTTAAGAGTGATTTCCAATCTTTTCAGAGCGATTTTAACTCTTTTTAGAGTGAAAATCACTCTTTTAAGAGTGAACTTCACTCCAAAAAAAGAGCTGTCCCTCCTAGAGCCCTCGAAAGAGTGAGTTTTAGCTCTTTTACATTTAGAGAGTTGCAACATGCCTGCTGAGAGTCCGTTCCGCGAACGGTTACCAGGCTGCATGCGGCCATTCGCAGTCCGTCGCTAAGATGGTCGACGTCCACCACCGTCCATCACCGCCCTGCGAATGGACGCGGAACGGGTGCGAAACGGGTGCGAACGGGTGCGCCGTCCTTATACCGTCTTCATACCATGCTCTCATCGTTCGCCGCCGCTTTTACTCACCCGCCAGGAGTTTTGAGCATGTTCAAAACTCCGGTGGCCGGCAAAGTCCCCTGAACGTGTTCAACGGACGGGAAACGGCCCACCGTGTGTGCCGCCGTCCGCACCCATTTTTCGCACGGTAAAGGGCCGCTCAGCTCACACGGATACATGTGAGGGCCCCATAAGCAATGCAATTGGTCATGTTAAGCTTAGCAGCAGCTGTATCTTCCTCTGACTTCGGATTAAAACTCTTATACAACTGCGTATCATCAGCATAAGTGTGATAGCCTATGTTAAAACGTCTGATAATGTCAGCGACGGGTTGCAGATAATTTACAGATGACATGATAATTGACGAGTTGACGTGATAATTGACGAGATGACGAGATAATTTCAAGATGACATGATAATTGACGAGATGACGAGATAATTAACGAGATGACGTGATAATTGACGAGATGACGAGATAATTGACGAGATGACTTGATAATTGACGAGATGACGAGATAATTGACAAGATGACGTGATAATTGACGAGATGACGAGATAATTTCCAGATGACGCGATAATTGACTACATAATTGCGAGATAATTTACAGATGACGTGATAATTGACTACATAATTGCGAGATAATTTACAGATGACGTGATAATTGACTACATAATTGCGAGATAATTTACAGATGACGTGTAATTGATGGTTGACGTGATAATTGACGAGATGATGTGATAATTGACGAGATGACGAGATAATTTCAAGATGACATAATTGACGAGATGACGAGATAATTGACGAGATGACGTGATAATTGACGAGATGACGAGATAATTTCCAGATGACGCGATAATTGACTACATAATTGCGAGATAATTTACAGATAACGTGATAATTGACTACATAATTGCGAGATAATTTACATATGACGTGATATATGACGACTTTTTTGCGAGATAATTTACAGATGACGTGATATATGACGACTTTTTTGCGACTTTTTTGCGAGATGACGTGATAATTGACGAGATGACGAGATAATTTACAGATGACGTGATTATTGACTACAAATTGCGAGATAATTTACAGATGACATGATATATGACGACTTTTTTGCGACTTTTTTGCGAGATGACGTGATATATGACGACTTTTTTGCGACTTTTTTGCGAGATGACGTGATAATTGACGAGATGACGAGATAATTTACAGATGACGTGATTATTGACTACATAATTGCGAGATAATTTACAGATGACGTGATATATGACGACTTTTTTGCGAGATGACGTGATATATGACGACTTTTTTGCGAGATAATAGATTTGCCAATACCACGATTTCGTCGCCCAATTGGGCTACTTTTGATTTTGCCAAGTGTGCCGCGTGTTGAAAAGCTGTGGTGTGGTTTGCTAAAAATTGGGCTACCTTCAACTCGGAATTATTTCGGGCGGTTCCTAACAGAGTAAATTGCTTCCTTCATTCGATGCCAAGTCTATCAGAATAAGTTGCTATCTATGCTATCTTCAGTAGATAGCAAGTAATCACAGTGAGTTGCTTTATTCAGTAGATAGCAAGTCTATCAGAGTAAGCTGCTATCTCAGTAGACACCAAGTATATCAGAGAAAGTTGCTATCTTCAGTAGATAAGATAGCAAGTCTATCAGATTAAGTTGCTATCTTCAGTAGATAGCGCTATCTTCAGTAGATAGCAAGTTTATCAGAGTAAATTATATCAGAGTAAATTGCTTTTTTCAGTAGATAGCAAGTGTATCAGAGTAAATTGCTATCTTCAGTAGATAGCAAGTATTACATATCAGAATAAGTTGCTATCTATGCTATCTTCAGTAGATAGCAAGTATATCAGAGTAAGTTGCTATCTTCAGTAGATAGCAAATATATCAGAGTAAATTGCTATCTTCAGTGATAGCAACTTACTCTGATAGACTTGCTATCACTGAAGATAGCAATTTACTCTGATAGATTTGCAATCTACTGAAGATAGCAACTTACTCTAATAGACTTGGTGTCTACTGAAGATAGCAACTTACTCTGATAGACGTGCTATCACTGAAGATAGCAATTTACTCTGATAGATTTGCTATCTACTGAAGATAGCAACTTACTCTAATAGACTTGGTGTCTACTGAAGATAGCAACTTACTCTGATAGACTTGCTATCACTGAAGATAGCAATTTACTTTGATAGATTTGCTATCTACTGAAGATAGCAACTTACTCTATTAGATAGCAATGGTTAATTAAACCTGAGACTAATTAGTCTCAGATTAAACATGATGATGGCGAATTATTGAAATACTTTTAAAGCAATATTGGTAGGCTTCGGTATATAGGCCTACTATAATAAACCTGCTTTTATCAGGATGTTCACAATTTTATCGAAATGTCTTTGATAAACATTTGAAATTGACCTTGAAGTATTAATTCATAGGAATGATAAACGGCGTTCTTTATTATTCGAAGAATCGAATATAATTCCAGTTCAAAGATTTTACGGAATAAAACTGTAATATCTTTCTTTACGATAATTTGATTAAATCTCAGTTCCCGCCCGACATAGTTTTTGCCGCGTGGCGCCTATTCTTCAAATTTATCTAATTTATTGAATAAATGTTTTCTGTTGTTAGATGCTTCATGTTTTATACTTTCCCGTTTGAATTTCTAAATTTAAGCAGACCACAATTGGTATTTTATAGCTATTTTATTTAGTCCGAAAGCAGGTACACTCCAACTTGTTGTAGTGCAAAATGATGTGTTTCAGGCGCGCTAAATTGTCTTAGAATATGTTAACGTAAATGTTTGAATTTAACACTTTCCACGTGGCTATTACTATAGTTTTACCATTTACAAAACATTTTTCAAAAACATTTCCCAATTATTCAAAGTCTTATCTCAAAAATTACAGAACCAATACTATAGGCATGTTAAATTATAGCATGTACTAATCTCATAAGGTGACTATTGGGTCAAATATAAATTGCCAACACTTGGGGGATGTCAATGTTATTACATTTTTAAAATAATTCAAATTATAGTCGTGCAAAGATCTTAAACATGCCGAAAATAGTAATTATTTCGTAACAATTTTGAACTTTGACCTCTAATTTTACACAGACGATGACATATATACAATTTTGTTTTGTATCCTAAACTCAACTATGTGTCTAATACATTCTCCAAATCTGAAGACAATTGGTTGTACGAGGGGCAGTCAATAAATAATGAAAGTGATTATGGTATGGGATGCATGAGTGATTCTATTGAGGGGATAATGTGATCAATACAAAGTATGAACCTTTGTCTTTCAAACAATACACTTTTGGATTTTTAAGTGTGAACTATGACGTCATAGCATTGTCTCAAAGTAAGTACACTTGGGACACTGCTTAATCAGTTATTTGGCGGGAAATTTGAATTGTTTTTATGAAACACGTGGTAAGAAGATTGCATAACATGACATCAAAAGCAGGCAAATCCCGATTTTTTTTCTTCGCATAAATATAATACAAAAGACAATAACTTGAATCCCTGTGTAATTCGGAATGTGTAGTATAAGAGGAAAAAGTAAGGAGAAGCAATTGAATAAAAGGTATACAAATATCAGTATTTCAAATAGCTAATTTTCATTTAAAAATGCCCAGTCAGTGAATCACTAATATTGCGGAAAATCAAACAATTTAGGAAAAATTCAAGCAATTAACCAGTTTGGAAGATTCCATATGATAGTTAAATAATTATCTGAACTTATTCGCATGAAACCTGCAGAAAAAATGCGCATGCGCAGACGGCATATAATTTTGAAAAGGGCCCAAAATGGCTAAAATCATGAAATTTACCAGATAAAAGCTTACTGTGCCTTCAAATTCTAATCAGAAATAATGAAAAATGCTTAAATCAATGTGTAAAAATATTGTGATAGTCAAAATGAAGATATACAAGAATGTATCAATCAAAGATGGCTGCCACAACCTTTCTTATTACTGTTATCTTTAGAGCTACTAGATATGTATTGGGTAAGTAATCGTCATATAATTTCAATGGTTTGAGGAAATTTTATGAACAGCTCCTTTTGAAATCCCCACTATTATTGCTTTACATCCCACAACAATTTATTAAATTATAATCCCTCCATTGTTCTTTATCCTTTGTTGTTTTCTAAGATATATTATTGCGGATTTTGCTAAATAAAAGCGTATTTGAGATGGTCCCTTCTTGTTCGTATTAAGGCATTCAGATCTAAAAAGAGTGTCAAACAGAGATAAGTGTGTATTCTAACTATGTGCCAAGTGTTATCTGTTTTTATGCTTGCATTGCCGAGATATACGCAAATGTATCAATCAACCCAAATTCAACATATTACATATCCAGCCAAATAATTGACAGATTTCAGTCAGTGTCTGAAACCTATTGTGTTTATGCTAATGACGTTACATAACCAAATGTATCTAACAATCCAAAAGTGTATTGTTTGAAAGACAAAGGTTCATACTTTGTATTGATCACATTATCCCCTCAACAGAATCACTCATGCATCCCATACCATGATCACTTTCATTATTTATTGACTGCCCCTCGTATATTACGCAGTCCATGGCAATATGGTCTGGCAAAGTTTCAGACGACAACAAATAACCAACCTAAAGCCGTTTAACACTTTCCACGCGGCAAGCATCTGTAGACGACATTCCAAAACTTTACAAAAGTGTTTCAAAAATGTTGAATTAAATTACCATTTTTGCATCACCAAGAGAAATGCATGGAAATAAGTACAAACATGCCTGGTATTGGTTCTCTAATCCTTGAGATAGACATGGAAAGTTGGGAAAGGTTTCTGAAAAATCTGTTTTATACAATATAAAACCAATAGCCGCGTGGAAAATGTTAATATTATGTCAAATTTAAAATTCACAGTATTACCTTTGTTAAAACAAGTCTATTTATGATATGAAGTTAAACTTTCGATCTCAACACAAGAAATATTTACCTGGAATTTTCAGGTGTTGCTACACCTTTCATCAGCAGACTAATGACTCGACTTGACCTTTTGGAGGTGTGACGTCAGAATCGGGTCATAGACTCTTGGTAATTTGTACCTGCCCCCGTCTTTGTTGAGTGATGGTTGGTTGGCTCTGATGTAAATAGCCTCCTTGACACCTCTCTCGAACCAACGAGGATCCCTAGGCGTCCTAGTTCCACCTCGTCCGAGGTATCCCAACACATCCATATTGAGTCACCAGGACACAGTGTTGACTTAGAGAAAGTCAAAATCTTGGATAGGGATCCTCGTCTGCTGATGAAAGGTGTAGCAACACCTGAAAATTCCAGGTAAATATTTCTTGTGTTGAGATCGAAAGTTTAACTTCATATTATTTATCACCAACACAGATGAACTTTCATTCTAAAGTCTATTTATGGTTTATGGGCGTGCAGAGTTCATCCGGGAGTTCATCAACTTGCTACAACATAGTAATTATTTAGTAAAAAATACAGCTTTAAACATTATTCGTTAACTAAGCGGTCACCCGGGGTTTGTCGGTTCTCGGGTTTGGGCGGTCACGGGTTTGTCGGTTCTCGGGTTTGGTGGTTTGTAGAATGCATGCATAAAGCCCGATCGGACAAACTTTGAAAATTCGACCCTTAGACGACCTTTGACCCCGGACGACCCAAGAAAAGCAAAGCCGTTTTATTTTTTCCACGCTCGACTCGTATTCGGGCTTCCCGTCACCGAGTTTAAGCCCGATCGGACAAACTTTGAAAATTCGACCCCTAGACGACCTTTGACCCCGGAAGACCCGACAAACGCTAACCCGTTTTATTTTTGCCACGCTCGCCTCGCATCGAGCATTGTGATCACCAAGTTTAAGCACGATCCGACCAACTTCAAAAAGTTGACCCCTAGATGACCTTTGACCTCGTATGCTCTAGCGAATGCGAACTTGCTCTTGCGGGGACCGAACAAACAGATCACCGAGTTTCTCATCACCGAGTTTAAGCCCGATTGGACAAACTTTAAAAATTCGACCCCTAGATGACCTTTGACCCCGTACGATCCAAGAAAAGCAAAGGCGTTTTATTTTTTCCACGCTCGACTCGCATTCAGGCTTCCCGTCCCCGAGTTTAAGCCCGATCGGCCAAATTTGCAAATTCGACCCTTAGACGACCTTTGACCCCGGACGACCCAAGAAAAGCAAAGGCGTTTTATTTTTTCCACGCTCGACTCGCATTCGGGCTTCCCCCGTCACCGAGTTTAAGCCCGATCGGACAAACTTTGAAAATTCGACCCTTAGACGACCTTTGACCCCGGACGACCCAAGAAAAGCAAAGCCGTTTTATTTTGTCCACGCTCGACTCGCATTCGGGTTTCCCGTCACCGAGTTTAAGCCCGATCGGACAAACTTTGAAAATTCGACCCCTAGACGACCTTTGACCCCGGAAGACCCGACAAACGCTAACCCGTTTTATTTTTACCACGCTCGCCTCGCATCGAGCATTGTGATCACCTTTGACCTCGTACCAGGGGTGTGCCACTGAGCTTGCCGATCGGGTCCACTTTTAAATTGAACTTAGTCAGCATAGAATTGGTGGCGCTGTTCTACCGATAAGGCGTAATTGCATGTACATGCCTATTCCTACACACGACATGCACGAGACAAGTTTAATTGGACTGGGAGACAGTAATCGATAAAGTTTTGCCAGTTAGGGTTTATGACCTCTCCACAACAATAGATAGTGTCTGACGCGTGATCTGTTTCGACGCCACGCCTTACTCTGTTAGGAACAGCCCGGACTCCGAGTTAAAAATAGCCCAATTTTTAGCCACAGCACACCTTTTCAACACGCGGCACACACGTCAAATTCAGAGGGAGCCCAATTGGGCGACGAAATAGCGGTATTGGCAAAACTATTATCTCGCAAAAAGTCGCAAAAAAGTCGTCAATAATCACGTCATCTGTAAATTATCTCGTCATCTCGTCAATTATCCCCCGCAATTATCACGTCATCTCGCAAAAAAAGTCGCAAAAAAGTCGTCATAATATATCACGTCATCTCGCAAAAAAGTCGCAAAAAGTCGTCATATATCACGTCATCTGTAAATTATCTCGCAATTATGTAGTCAATAATCACGTCATCTGTAAATTATCTCGTCATCTCGTCAATTATCACGTCATCTCGCAAAAAAGTCGCCAAAAAAGTCGCCATATATCACGTCATCTGTAAATTATCTCGCCAAAAAGCCGTCATATATCACGTCATCTGTAAATTATCTCGCAATTATGTAGTCAATAATCACGTCATCTCGTCAATTATCACGTCAAGGGGGGGGGGGGCAACTGCCTCCTTGCCCCCCCCCCCTCCCCCCCCCCTCCCCCCCCCCCCCCCCCCCTGAGCTACTGTTCCTAATGCCCCGCTGTACCCTATAGGTTTTACAACGATAAAGTGATTTTGCAGTGCGTATAAGTACTTACACCCGATTAGTATGGGTGAACGTTTGATACTCAGGTGTCAGGTGCGTGCAAACTGATAATAAAAATGAGATTGTATCAGACTAACTAGTCTACCCACATACGAGGTAGATATGAAACAAAGACCTCGTAGAAATTCAGTGTATGATATGTGGCAAAACTCGGGGCACAATGACAGACAAAAATGTAAAACACACGGGCTTCTCGGTAGGCCTATACCATTGAAACAAATTTGAATAACCTTTAAATTGTCGCCTTTGTTGCATTCCAAGGGGATTTGAGGAATAGAAAATATGTATCATCAACATTAAAGAGTCTAAATCAAATGCTGTAACCGAGCTTATGGAACGCATGAAGCAAGCAACATAACAAGTAACAAGCAACAAACAATATGAATTCTTTCTTAGGCCCCTATGTTACAAATACCATCATGGTATCCTCTTGATTGGTTACGTATATAACTTGAAGCCTTTGTAAAATCCTTTTGTTTTACGATTCTGGGGTCGGTTAACACAAAACCTGCTTCAAAGTTGCTCATTGGACCATTTGCTTTCCAGTATTAATGATTGGACTAAATCTATTACCAATATGTCAGGTTTTTAAATAGTTTAACAAAAATGTTATGGAAGAAAAAAAAGAAAAAAAAGAACATTACAGAATTTCTGAAAAGGATGCGCGAGGGGACTAAGCGACTGTTTTTACTTGTCCTTATGCGGCGTGGTTTGAAATAATTATGGTGGCATTTCTATAAATAGCTATTTCACAGTTAGAAAGTCTTTATTTCAGGATATTTTCATAACTCTTTTACATTTTCGGTTGATGACCATGTGAAATGGTGTTTGAATGTTCGAGGTGGTGCACGTCCCTCTGTAGTCTAGTCCATGTTGTGTAAATGACGAGATAGCTATCTATCCCTTTTCCTGAATATTTTCAGTCTATCTATGACTGTGTAATTTCCACCCCTCCCCTATTTTTATTTTATTTTTATTTTTTTCTTCTTCTTTTTAATTTTTTTTAAAAATTACTATTTACGCTTAGGGTATACTTTGACGCCCCCATCCCTGTTACGTACGCTTTGTATGTTGTATCTGTAAATGGCGAAAATTATGGACGACCCCATCCGATGGACCCAAGATTTGGTGTGGGGTTTTTTCGCGTTTCGCGTTCCCGGACTCAAAAAATGATTTTGTGATAACGCGTTAGATCGCGAACTAATTTTTAACTATAATTTGTTTGTATTTGCCTTACTTTGGTTTGCGCATTTTAGCCTTTGGCTTTAGCCCAGTATACAACAACGGGAATACTGACAAGAGTTTTAAAAATGTTATTACAGCTTTTTTACTGCCATTCCCCGGCTGCCATTCTTATTTTCAATATATATGCATTATCAGTAAATTCATTTTATAATATAATAGTTCGAAAAATCATTGAATATTTATTATGTGCCACGTGTCACGTTACAGGGTGAGTAAAAAACAACTTTACCATAGGCATTTTTGCATTCCTATGGGAATTTACATGAATTCGCATCCTACAGCAGAACTTACACCCATTTGATACCTGTCATGAGGCATATGCCTCGTGTTATTATCAGAACACGAGGAGTTCCACGGTCGTCTAAAAGTGGTAAATTCAGTGGCGTAGCTAGGTTTTTCAATATTGGTAAAATGAAAGTGAACTGACTAGCACTTTTGTGACATGGTGTCCCCAAACCGGCGCGAAAAAAACGGACATTCAATAACCGACAGTACCACTATCTCAAACGACAGTCCAATCTCAACCAACGGTGCCAAAAACATAATTGATATCAGTATTTTGTTGATGCGGTAAAAGCCAGAGGGATCATGGACACACGGACACGGAAAATTACCTTATAAATACATGTTTTCGGGAGTTTCCGTATATTGATGGTTAGATATGTAAGAGCACGATTTAAATACTGAAAATGAATATCAGTAAATGATATCTGAATATTTACAGTAGTATAAAATCAATTGTAAGCAACTCTTGTAGGCTTGCGAGAGTCTAATTGACGCCAGGTGCGTCAATCGTGTTTCGAATACCATCACTCGCTGATTAAATACTAGGTTACGACTACATATCAAAACCAGCTGATTTCTGATAATATTAAATAACTCTGCACTATTATACATGTATTATTTAGAGAATAAAATATAGTTCGTAGCTCTATTTTGCTATATAGCCGGGTTTGTACTGTAAGGATTTGATCATTACAAACTTCACAAAACGGCAATTTTTGGAACACATATTGATAGGGATATAATTATAAAATATATACAAGAATTCATCAAGACGCACATTTTGATTAACGAACGCGAATAGGACTTACAAGTAAAAATGAATCTATATACCAATAATCAAACTATTATCACCATTTATATGACAAACTATTAAAAAACAAACCTTTAATACCTTAATCCAGTATAATTGCAATATTTGTTATAATAAAACTGGTATATTTTTTTTCATTTTAGACCTTTATTTTACCGTTGCATTACAGACAACGGCATTACATCGTTTGTCGTTTAAGCTCAAGGCTAAACGAATAGAAATGTAAACGAGAGCATCAATGATGCAGAACCGCTATATTTTTTTGCAGGTATCATGATAAAGGGAGCATTAGCATATCTACAACAAGAAATGTCTTTAAAATAGACAACGCCTCAGCTTAAACAAACAAAGATTTCTGTTTCAATGGGGCTTGGTATGGATTTCACAAATAATTCAGAAATATAAATTAAAATAATAAATATTAATGATTAATTCAATTTAACTTAACTTCATCATCATCATCATCATCATCATCATTGGTCGTCCGTGTGGACGAAACGGAGGAAGCAATCGCAACGTACTGGGCCCAGACTTTCCTGTCATTCATGAGTTGGCGGATCTCTGGAGGATCTAAATCCATATCATTCTTGACGGTATCAGGATACTGAAGGTGTCTTCTGCCTCTGTTAGCTTTCCCACCAGGGGGTCCAGAAGAGTGCCTTCCACTACTGGTGTAATGTCAAAGACGGAGTCTGGAACAGTTGGGGGTTTTCCAAAGTGGTGCAGCCAGGTTGTGATCCTCTCAGCTGGTGGGCCTGCTAACATTGTTGGTTTTCAACTTAACTTACTATAACTTAACCTAACATAACCTAACATAACCTAACCTAACATAACCTAACATGACCTAACCTAACATAACCTAACCTAACTTAACATGACTTAACTTAACTTAACTTAACCTTATTTAACCTAACTTAACCCAACTTAACCTAACTTAACTTAAAGGTGTTTGTTCCGATCGGTTTTTTTGTGGGGCTATGTTTTTTTTTCACATCAAGATATTTTTACATCAGAAGAATCCACATATTTTTCTCATTATGTCTGTAAAATCTTAGGGACCAAAAATTTTCCATTTAGAAATTATACGCTAAAATGTGATGAATTACTGCCAAACCACCAGCAACTTAACCCAACTAAACCCAACTTAACCTAACTTAACCCAACTTAACCCAACTTAACCTAACCTAACCCAACTTAACCCAAATTAACCCAACTTAACCCAACTAAACCCAACTTAACCTAACTTAACCAAACTTAACTTAACTTAACCTAACATTACCTAACTTAACCTAACCTAACCTAACCTAACCTAACCTAACCCAACTTAACCTAACGTAACCCAACTTAACCCAACTTTAACCCAAATTAACCCAACTTAACCCAACTAAACCCAACTAAACCCAACTTAACCCAACTTAACCCAACTAAACCCAACTTAACCTAACTTAATCTAACTTAACCTAACTTAACCTAACTTAACCAAACTTAACTTAACTTAACCTAACATTACCTAACTTAACCTAACTAAACATATCTTAACTTAAGTTAAGTTAACCTAATTTAACTTAAGTTAAGTTAACCTAACATGGCTTAACTTAACCTAACATAACCTAACTTAACCTAACATAACCTAACTTAACCTAACTTAACCTAACTTTAACTAACCTAACCTAACTTAACCTGACTTAACCAAACTTAACCAAACTTTACCTAACTTAACTTAACCTAACTTAACCTAACTAAACATATCTTAACCTAACTTAACCTAACTTAAGTTAACTTAACTTTTCCTAACCTAACCTAACCCAACTTAACCCAAATTAACCCAACTTAACCCAACTAAACCCAACTAAACCCAACTTAACCCAACTTAACCCAACTAAACCCAACTTAACCTAACTTAATCTAACTTAACCTAACTTAACCTAACTTAACCTAACTAAACATATCTTAACCTAACATAACCTACTTAACCTAACATAACCTAACTTAACCCAACAAACATTAAATTCGAAATATTGAGTTTTTCACCTAAAAACACAATTGTTTTGCCTAAAACAAGTCTGAATATCAAACAAGTCTGAATATCAAACTAGTCTGAATATCAAACAAGTCTGAATATCAAACAAGTCTGAATATCAAACAAGTCTGAATATCAAACAAGTCTGAATATCAAACAAGTCTTAATATCAAACAAGTCTGAATATCAAACAAGTCTGAATATCAAACAAGTCTGAATATCAAACATGTTAAAACGAAAAGTTTTTCATCAACACAGTTCAACAAAAATAAGTTCCCCTTCAAGTTGTGCCTGATATTTTTTAAATTAGTTATTCCATTGAAACGATTTTTGGCACACGCTAAATTACGTGTGCACAGCAACACTAGAACGGGGCCATAACTATGCAGGTGTTGTAATGCTTGAATGAGCACACATTGAATGGAGAAATATCTCAATTCAAAAGTTGCTAAATGATGTATTGAAGAAGGATGGTTAAGCAGCTTGAACCAGGGTCTTGAACCAGAGTCTTTGCTTGAACACCGCATTTTTTCACCTTTTGAAATGAGGTATTCCTCCAGTCAATGTGTGCTCATCTAAGCAGCACAACAACTGTGCGGTGTTCAAGCAAAGACACTGGTTCAAGCTGCTTGCTGACCCAAAATATTTTCTTTATACTTCGCAATGTGATACATAAATAGTTTATCTTTCCGAAAATGAAAAGATCTCATTTTCGACCTCCCCTTGTCAAATCAACTATTTCAGGCCATAACTCAAAATCAGCCCCAGCGACCTTACGCTCATTTTGTTGTGCCAGGTCACACATGTTATGATATATTAAACTATATTTAGAAACTTACTTGACCAACTTGCCTGCTTCATCACCAAAACATGTGTGTGAATCATAATACGCAATACCCACCAAATTGAGTAGCAACTGAATTACTTTTACTTGTGCTGACAATGTGTATGTTTATGTAAGCAATTTCAACATTTTATATAACTCCTTGGTAAAAACTGACACAATTGTTGGTATCACGACTCATTCAAATCTAGTCTTATATAAATCATAGTACCCTTCTATTTCCCTCTGACTAATGCATAGCGCAATATGGGCTGCGCGTGTTAGCAAAAGGTTAGTTTCCTCATGTATGATTTTGCAAAAACACATTATTTATTTAAATGTAATTGCTCACTTTTATGATCAAAAAAGGCTAGAAGTAAGCTAAGCAATTGTACTAAATATTTTGATGACAAATACTGCTGGAAAATAATGATTACAATGACACTATGGATTCTATCAGTATTGTTTTAATATTAAATTCATAGCAATTAGAAACAAGGAAAACAATTTGAAGTGCTCATTAATTACCACATAACACGTCCACTGGAACATATTAACATAATGCCACTCACCCCTACACAAGAAAATATTCAAAAGTACTTTCATGATATGGTAATAAGCAGGACATGTTATACACAATGTAACGCCTCACAGTACAACCCTGTTTCTATTCCATCACCACCAATAACCGGTTATATGTGGTTATCATTATCACCACCAATAACCGGTTATATGTGGTTATCATTATCACCACCAATAACCGGTTATATGTGGTTATCATTATCACCACCAATAACCGGTTATATGTGGTTATCATTATCACCACCAATATAACCGGTTATATGTGGTTATCATTATCACCACCAATAACCGGTTATATGTGGTTATCATTATCACCACCAATAACCGGTTATATGTGGTTATCATTATCACCACCAATAACTGTTTAACCATCAATAACCACTAAATGCGCGTTTCTATTCAGCCGCAAAAGGTGGTGATGCTTTAAATCCACCAAAATATGTTCATCGCAAGCAAATCATCATCGCTCTAGTAGTTAGTATATATATATGCTCATCTTAGGAACCTTAGTAATGTGCATAGCATAACGCCATGCATGAAAAGCCATCACCACTAAAATAATCACCGCCTGTGTCTATTCAAAATTACCACTAAAATCTCCACAAATAACCCAGAAATACTGGGTTATTTTTGGGGCTATGGAGAAGGTGATTGCGTGTTTTTATTCAAGCCATCACTACCAATCACCACCAATCACCATCATTTGCATATAAACATGCTTTATGATACAAATATATGCCTCTTGAGTATAGTAGTCAAATGTGCAGCACAAGGTAACATTTGGAATTTTCCATTGAACCGAGTGCTAGTTTGTTGCACAAACATATGTGACCTGACACCACAAAATGAGCGTAAAGTCGCAGCGAAGATGTTGCTGAATTGAGCTAGGATAACATGTTATTGATTTTTGCCATTTGTTGTTAGTATGGACCAAGCCCTTTTATTATAGCGGGATTATAAAATAAATAGCCTGGCATGGCTGGTAATACTCTTAACATAACAATACACACTGCTATTTTAGAATTCCCCTATAATAGAAGGTACCATGGGTCCATACCAACAACAATTTAAACAGCAAATCAATAATATGCTATGCTGCCTCAATTCAGCAACTTCTTCACTGCGACTTTACGCACATTTTGTGGTGCCAGGTCACATATAGGGTTCATTATGTGCTTTACATAACATTATCACAATTCTTATTAAGCCATGTGATAGCAACACTAAACACACCTTCAAAATCCCTAGCTGGTTTTAAAGGTGTGTTTAGTATCCGATGTCTTCCGCACACCTATCATCATACTGTTGCATGAATCAATATCATTTGACTATTTCATCTTATTACATTTAAAAGGATTTGTTTACAGTCTCTGGCTCCAGTAATTCATGTTTGATTTGCCCTTTGAATTTGTGTTCACACTAAAAATAATCAATGCATCTTTAAGGGAAGTATGACAAATCAATGCATCTAAAAGTATTTGAGATGCAAGCTCTTTATCGAAATATAGTATAATAGGTTTTCCCGGCCAAATAAAAAACTTGGAACAAACAAAAGTTATCCATCCAGTATTCAAATACAGGCCAATTTGAAGGATTGTCCAAATAAATATTTATATTCCGATATATCAGCACTCAATTTAATTTTAAGTGTATTGTATTTCAAGTTTACATCGACCAATTTCATATACAAGCATTCAAATTTATTTTGACCCATTCTATTTATGTGTACTGGAATATACCAAAAATAAACAACACATTCACATTCGCCTGTGTGTGCCTGCACGTGGTTCAATGGTCAAAATTACATTTTCATTCATATTAAAGCATTCTATTGAACACCTCCCTTTTAGATTCTATTTAATACAGATGAGTGACCAGAAATGACCAGGGTGTTGTGTGCACGCCTCTTGGGGGGGGGGGGGGGGGGGAAGATACGCCACCACATTTGTTTTTAAATGATAAAATTAGGTCACACAGGGTCATCATTAACATAATGCAAAACTGAAAATTGTACTTTGACTTTGGACGCATAACTCTGTTAATAATCAATCAATCTTCACATGTGATATCTCAAATTAATTTAATAATTTAAATTTTCAAGTCAGAGCTATTATAGCTTTGAAGTAATATGAGCAATATTAACTCCTTAAAAAAGTTGGGAAATTTGTTTCAATCGCCAATTTTTTTGGATATTTTATGATAGATTCATTTTGCGTTACATATCAATGAAAAACTGATGTGTCCCTCTTTCCAACGATCCTCACTTGTTTCAGTGCTTAATAACCACCTGCTTGAGAATGTGGAGAGGTCTCATTCAAAATGCGCCAAATTCACCACTATTTTGTGCTCAAAAGCACAACTTTGTCGTCTGTTCAATCAGGGAAGGTGCTCTGGTTAAATAAGTGTTACATTGACAACTACCGTGTAGAGTGATGCTGTATTGACCTTTGAGCACAAACTAGTGATGAATTTGGCACATTCAAGTGGCCAAGCACTGAAACAAGTGATTGCTACAAATGTGGTATCATTGTATATAAACACATCAGTTTTCCATTGATGTACAACACACTATGAACACATTATGAAATATACAAAAGACAGGTAATTGAAAACATTCGCACTTTAATTGAGGGGTTGATATAACCTGGTTAGTAACTGTATATAACTCGGTAGGGTTACTCTGTATTCTGATATCTCTACAATGCAAACTTATTGTCTCATTGGAAGCTTTGATTTCATTATCATTTTCATTAGGATTTCTATGGGCTTTGTCCATTAAATTGGTTTACTTTGAATATACACCAATCCGGGGGAAAAAACCACAAACACATTACTAGGGAGACCCTGCTATCTTATACATCAATATTCATAGACTGGGTTCATGTGCCCATGTGTTAAAGTAAAATATAATTGGCCATAATCTTGTACGTAGTTAAATACAGTTTTAAGCTAAACACGAGTCTAACATTGATTTTTAGACACATCGTTTAACTAGACGTAATTCTCGAACATTTGTTTAACTTAAACACACGTCCAACTCACTAAAAAGTGTCTTACTTAAAACATGGGTATGGGGGTAGTTTAAAGCGCGTTTAACTAAGCACATACACCAACTGTATGCCTTGAATAATCACTCAATCGTGCCTGCTGCAAGCTGACGTTCAGATCGTGTAGTATTAAAAATACACGTGCTTTTGAGGTATTCGGTCGATATCTATTGTAATCCATTAGGGCAACAACAAAAACGCACGACTACTCTGTGGACGAGATTCACAGAGTTTAAAACCGTGTTTTGTTAAACACATTGTTTAAAAGATAAACTCGCGTTTAAGTTAGACACACGTTTAGTTAGACACAGTTTTAAGCTAAAACCTTTTAGTACGAGAATACGGCCTAATGTGTCCAGCCAATGTGTCCAGTTCATTAGACAACCAATAACAATAAGATGACATATCACACCTTGCCTACTTGATGATTAAATCAAGCACAACTTTTCTCAATTTATTTCATATTAATTATCGAAGTGATTGTGTAACTATCTCCATGGTAACTGGATCATGCACCTTTATGAATGCTAGCACATCCTATTGTGGCGATCATTTCAATCGGTATTCAGGACTCAAAAGCGTGATCCAGTTGCTATATTGATAATAGGTGTACATGAACACTTGGATAGTGAATACCATGTTATGTATGATTGCTCTTTAGTACTACTATCTGGTTAGAACTTTGGTCATTGGAGAAGCCAAATATAGTTTAATCAGTTCCAAATTGGCGAGAAATATTAGGTTATATCTCTCTGTGCGCAAAAGTGATTCAAGCATACTTGTGTGATTATGTCCACATGCACACAGTTTTGGTTGCTCGCATGCGTCACACATGTAATGCACAGTGTGCTTGATGCCTTGATGTGCGTCCCCGCCCTTCTGTATTCATGAAGGAGGCTTCGCCAATTTAGAACTGATCAAATTATAGCTGAGTTGATAAGAGCATTCCATGCACTATTCAGAAGGTCACCACTTTGTACATTGCACTGGCTATGTCATTTTTAACTACCTTGTAGTTTATAATTGAGCAAACAAAAGGGATGCAAAATAATTTGTCACCAATAAATTTACAATCACATAATTCTTTTCCAAGCCATGTGACATGGGCTTAATTATATCATAAAAATCAGACCAACCAGTTTTCACTGGGTGTCCAAAAGTTAACAAAACCCCTCACAATACATGTTTTTCAAACCAATACTGCTTAATCCAGACTTAGGAGAGGTGACTACAACAAGCTTTTTAAAAATATCAAAACAGCTTCAAATATCATATTTCCAGAAGTTAGCGACCAAATAAACTGATGATAATTTTGGGTGACAAATCGTAACTAATCATTTCAAGTAAATTCCAATATGTTAGATTAGAACATATCAATAGAGAACAGTTATATGTCAGGCCAAAAATTAAGTAGATTTCAAGTAGCCATACAATATAATTTTATTACAATCCAACTAACAGTTCTGAATTGCCATTTGTTGTTGCTTTGGGATACCAAAAGTTTACCAAAACCGTGTTGTCATTAATAGACAAATTAGCAGTATTACTTTCTTCTTTACATGATCACATATGAGGTTTGCACATATAAAGTGCTCAACCAAAAAGTCATACACTTTGTTTTATGTCCTATAGAGTGACTTCCATTTATTTTTTACCAAACAGGCTAGATAGACATTTGGATGAATCTTTTTGAAACGATTTGGTACCAAATTTGCCACAAAATAACAAAGATTAGTCATGATTAGCACCAGTTGATGAAAATCTGTGACGTTTCCAAATTATCATATTCAATACACTACGCGGGAGAAAAGAACGAAGGTTACCAAGCACATATCCCATATTTGGCAAGTTTGGTGCCAAATTGTGCCTAAAAGATTCATCCAAATGTCTATCTAGCCTGTTTGGTCAACATATAATTGGAAGTTATTCTATGGGACATAAACAAAGCGTATGACTTCCTTTTGTTGAGCACTTTATATGCACACACCCTCTTGTGGTAGCTCTCATAATGTTTGGCTGCCACTATTGGTAAATAGTATTGCAAGGCGTTTGGCTGCACATTGAGTTTTTGGCTCGTATTATCTTGATAAAAAGTACACCTTGTCATCCACATTAGGCAGTTAGTTAATTGTGTTAATGAAAACCATGTATAGATGAGAGATCAAATACTATAATATACATACACGGCATCCAATTTAAAACAATGTCTAAAAACAGTGGCAATGATGAGAGATAAAATCCGATCAATTGGGTTTCCTTGTTTCAAAATAAAAAGCAACCCCTATCAATCTTAACAATACTGCGTTTTAAGAAAACACACACTGATGGAATGCATTATCCCCTAGCTAAAATTCATAACAAATACCAAAAGGTATCAATTGTGTACTAATGCTACGACAAGTACTACATTCCCACATTCATTGTACAACAAAATAAATCTGACATAATTAGTCTAATTCAAGTTCTCCTGCACACCTGAGTTTGAGGACGTAAACACTTCCGTCCCACAATTCATAGCATTTTGGTTGGTCCCATGTTGCCACGATGGATCAATGAATTTATATTTTGAGGGATTTTCTGTACTTCCTATAGTCGGCGTCAGAGAAGCTCGCCACTTTTTTTCTGTGATTTATAAAGGAATTTATTTTCAATCATTTGGAAAATCACTTTAACAATTTATTCATTAACCATCCAATGGCATTTATATATTCTTTTGGCAAAATCAAGAGCAGCATTGGGCAAATCCATAATGACAATTATAACATTCTTTAAAAAAAAAATCAAGATTATATGTATATCATAATTTTAATTCAAAGATTTTGTTAGTATTATTGTGTTATACTACCATTTAGATCATATGCAAGAATAGCAAACTATAATTCTCATCAATCAATTAGCGCAAACATAACAAGGCAGGCACAGCCTTGGCCTTGACTATTTTTACAAACGAAAACAAATCAGTTGATGAGATGTTTCATTGGAACGCTGGCATGTTTTGTATGGTAAATACCCTCAGGGAAATACATCCCAAATATGGTCCCTCTACAATTAAATATTGGGCTCCCTCCGTGGAAATATACATTACTATTTATAATTTTACAGATGAAGGCTTCCATTTTTTAAAACTCTGTACAATTGTATGGAAACCTTTCCCTCTTAGTTTTTACACCAAATCCTGTACCAAAAGACTTTAATTTTTACCACACAAAACTAAATCTCCAACATTCTCCAAACTTAACACGTTTGTACTTTAAATACACAGTTATTTACAGGGTGTGAGAAAGGAATTCTAAAGAATTTCTTCTGCTTATCCTATCCTACCCATCGCATTAAAAGCTTACATAGAAATGCACATCACAACAAATAAATCAGTATCAATACATACTGCTGCAGAAGAAATTGTAGTTTGGAACAAGTTTTGTCTAATTCTTGCATAATCTCTAACTACTTAGTAGCATTTCAATACTACATCCAGACTCATGAGATGTGCATGTGAGTGATGCCCTTGAGTATTCTATATCACCATATTGGCAAACATGGACAGTCATCTATACTTGAAATTGTGGGATACAGGCAGATTAGTTTTTGATGGGATATAACTGTACACAAATACCATCTCCTTTACAAAGTTACTTTAAAGATGTATGTTCTGATCACCTTTTTTTTGGCAATGAATCCAATATTGTTCTCATTATGTCTGTGAAGTCTTAGGGGCAAGAAATGTTCCATTTAGAAATTACAGGCTGAAATGAGGTGAATTACTACCAATGGTGGTTAACCATCTGCTAGTTTGTGTACTACTCAATGGGCAAATTTCTTGTGACCTTGTGCTTCTAAAATAAGAACCATTGGAGTAGTTATGCAATTCAAACTTTGGAATGTGACAATTTTAAGGATAACCTTTAATGTAAAATAGAAAACATCTAGTTGAAAATCAGGCCAGCAATCAGAACATCTACCTTTAAGTGAATCAAACAAAACTTGCAACAGATACACATAAAATGAAACTGAAAGTTGATATCACCCATGACCACTTTACAAAACATTTGCAAGAATAAATAATCTAATGACAATACCTTTCAAGTGAGATGTTCTTTCTTTTGTGCTTAGCATCAGGGCCATCGGATCATTCATGAGATCAATTAAAATGGGGAATTAAATTCATGTGATAAACAAATACAGGCTTTGCATTTTTTTTTGCTGACACACTTTTTGATAATTTAATACCGATGTTTTGGTACTACAGCATCACATTTTGGCCAAGTGTATTTTTCTCTGGGATGAATTAAAGAGTAGCATGTTGTAAGTAAAAATGGATTTACGCTGATTGACCTTGTGCATTCATCAGCACATTTAAAACAAGAAATTGCATTAACAAATCAGTCGATCTAGACTTACAATCCTTTCTTTGTCACTCTTGAGATCAAATGTAGCAATACTAACTACATGATCAAAATAGAGACATTAAAAGCTTCATTTCATATTGTATTATTATAGTTGATCAATTCATTTAGCATCAAACTGTCATGGTGATTTGTATCATGTATTCATACAAATACATTGCAGTCAATTTCAAATACTTTAAAACAAACTGAGAGTATATCACTTTATACCAATAGGACCTTACACAATAGGGCAGTAACCAGTTTTCTCAAAAATAGTTTTCTATGGTTGTTCACAACAAAACCCATATATGGGTAAAAGCACATGGCAAAGATATATAATAACACCTAAATTAGTTTACCAAATACCATCGACCAGTATTTAAAGGCACTGAAGAATGTGAACACAGGCATGTTAATGAGTTAAAATTGATCAGTTGATTAAACAATCTTACAATATAGCACAATGTTATTCTTACGCAACCCATATAAATCCTGATTGGTTTCATTTCAAATAGTTTCATAATTAGGCTAATGGAAATGAATAGCAGGTTTCCCGCCAGCCGCCCTCGTGTATTTGTGATTTTGCATCACATTCTTGACACAATTCAGGGTTTTGCTACATTTACAGAAGGTGTTTCATAATTGTTGAATAAAACAATCAATCTTGTAATCAAAATAAGGATTTATGAGAAACAATGAATACTTGAAAAGATACCTCATCATTTTTTTTTAAATCCTTAAGAAACTTATGATTAATTTCCATTGGCCGAATGTTGATCTGATATAAACAAATATCACTCTGTGTCGTTCCAGATTGATTGAATTTCATTCCGTTTCATTCCAAATTGATTAAATTTCAAATAGCTCCATTTTGATCAAAAGCAATTTTGGCAACCAGTCTGATGTAAACAAATATATAAACATATAAGAGTAAGTTGTGCATTGCTTACAAATCAACCAGTGCGATATTGATGATGGGTGCGTAGTAGATTAACAGTATTTTGAAGTGACAAAACAATACAATTTGCCATTCATATGCCATTTCCAATTGGTTAAAAGTGAAGTAAAAGGAGATCCTAAGATCACATTTTGCCTGTTGTGCGTTCTCCTAGTGGATGTTAAAAGCTTGGGGAAAAGTGACGCCCTGGGGTATGTATTCTATCTCACAGGTATTCCAATCTAAAGAATGTTTGGTCATAAGTCTATATAAATCTAAGAAACTGTTGTTACACTTTTGATTACCTTGTGGTAAAATCACCCTATCAATAGGTAGGGTAGGAGAGGGATGTCAGGTAGTGGACATTTCAAGTTTTACACAATAGTTTATTACAAAACAGCACTTGAAAATTAATCCCAAAATGTAGAATATTACTGGGAAAATGATGTCAGTGTACCAACACCAATTTTCCTGAATTTTAACCCAACAGGTTCCTGACCAGGTACTTCAGTCCTCAAAATAAATAACTGACCAGGTAATAAATATACTTATAACTCCAACACTATTATCTCCTACGTAAAAATAATAAATTATGAAGTTGTAAGGAAATTACTTCTTTTTAATTTAAGATATTGTTCACGAAGATCGGTTCACTATTAAGATCGTTACATTGAAAAGGATTGAACAAAGTGCAGTTTACATTTTCACACTTGGGTTTTGAACACGCAGGACAGTGTGACAGGTATGTGAATGGGCTGCATTGATCAAATAAAGCATTCCTAATCCTCATCTTACTATCATGACTATCGACACGCGAGTTGTCGCTACCAGTTAATCAATAATCTGCCTGTTGCTAGTCCGAGGCTGCGTGTAGGCGAACAAAATGTTAAAATGAAAATCGGACTTTGTTTTGGTTTTAGGCACATAACTGAGTAAATATTCATTCATCTCAAATAAGAGGAAAGAAGTTTCCTTACAACTTTATGATTTAAAATTTTTATGTAGGAGCTATAGTGTTGGAGTTGAGAGCATATTTATTACCTGGTCAGTTATGTTGAGGACTGTATTCCAAATCTATGTACAACTACCCAGGAATTTGTTTCACATACAAAACTTCATTTAGCGAGTGTATACTTTTGAAGTTAAGATTCTTTATTCAACTAGACATCATGAAATACAATATGCACCAAATCAAATTTTCTATTGAGCTCCTATGTGAAAATCAGTCAAACAGTTGTGCTTAGTGACAATGCACGAGTAGCATACCCAATGAACCATATATCCACACATGCCTGCCTGTTTCCAATGTGCTCAGTGTTCAATACAAAGCAATCCCATAGAAAATTTGATTTGATGCCAAAAGTCTTGAATAAAGGATCATAATTTCAAAATGATCCACTATTGTTTTAAGAATGAGTTTTCGAATTAAATGGAAAATTGTTGCCTGACTTAACAGACCCAGTTTCCTTTTAGGAAAAGTATGGTGCATACCATTGTATACCCTGAAGTATCCTCTTGACAGACCAAGTCCTTATCACTACATTTTGAATGCTAGATAGGTATTTCCAATTTTAATGCTAAACAACACCCCTTTCACTTATTTTCGACTTCACACTCATTTTGCTTGATGTTGATTTGACGGACAAGGACAGCCATCTTTAAAAAAATCATTGTAAATTTGTCTTTATTTTCTTTGTTTTTCCATGTCTAATTCCATCAATATCTCAAAATGCATTCTATCGACAACTCCACCATTTCGCCGCGACGGTACACATGTTTAGGTTAAGCATGTACATTTCAATGACATGACTTGACTGCAAATGCATGGTCTGACATGAAAGGTTATACAAGTCTGAAAACGGTGTTAGAAAAGGTGGCTGTCATTTAAGAAACAATAGAAAAAAGGTCGAAAGCAAAAGGTTTTTTTGTGGAAAATCAGTTCGCCATTTTGGATCCGCCATTTTGGGAAAAAAAGAAGAAAAAAAGGGGGCCTCCTCCTTCCTTTTTTCAAAAAGCCTGGACGAGAAACTGTTTTTTAATTTTTATTTGGCCTATTAGAAGCGTGACATCCTCCTTTGAATACATACGACTGGTTGGTTTTATGTTTAGATATATGTTATCCAGCGACAAGAGTGGGATGAACTGGGCTCCAGACCGTGTATTTTTAAGGTCTTTGTTAATTTTATTCATGCCAGTTTGTCCAAGTCTTCATATTTTGTACAACATTATTATGTTAGTTCACCCATTTTGGAACCATTTTGGGGGACAATCTGTACGTAATAAGGCTACTCAAATCAGCTGAAACTGGCCAGGGTTTGAATTGTTTTTACCCTTTAATTTCAATAAATGAACGGTTGAATAGCAAATGTTGAATAGCAATAATTTGAATGCTTTGATACAGTATAAAGGTTGTTGATTATTCAATATTTCTCACTATGTCTGTGTGCTAAGATTAGGCATTGCACTACTAATAGTCATCCATGTTTCTAAAGTAAAAGATACAACAAGCATTGTCATAACACAATTAGGTATATGAACCTGAACTGTGATGATAACCCAAAATAGCTATCAATTTACAAGCAATTTGTAGCTCTCCGCTTTCAAAATACAAAACATCAATATTACTGCCAACAAATCAAATCCGGTCTGTTTGCATTATTAAAAATGTATCTAAGTAAATTCTATAATAAAAACTGTGAGACATAGCAGACGAAGATGTACATGGGTTGTCGAAACAGGACTGTTCACTTACACAAATATCTTGAGACATGTTTCAAAACAGATAATTACAATTATCAGTTTTGAACTGATTCCTAAACTAACCGAGTAAAATGTGCAATGTGATTGGCTTTCTTTTTCCTCTTGTAAAAACAGGGCAGGGCAAGTGTATTGAGTGTATTCTGAAAAACATAAATCAAGCAAGATACATCATAGTACAAGATTAAAGTAGCAGCACAATATGTGATTTAAACAAATATTGAATGTTTGTTTTACATGACTCATCCAGTAAAGGTTCCTGCAGGGTGTGCAACGCAAATTGCTGATCGGAAGCTATTTCATACAGGAACTTTTGACTATTAATTATGTGATCATATCTCGATGGTGCTGTGGGCCTTGTTTGTTGTCTGCTTAGGTATATACTTAATTGAATTGAAGTTTACACCAGAATTGTTGGAAAAATTCCCGTAAAATTGTGCGGTTTTGAAAATTATGATGACACTTACGTGTTGGACGGTTTTTACAAGCCCAAAATATGATAATTCACGTTTCATTGATTCTTTTATACATTTTGATTTCATTTTCACTTAAAACCATACCATCGTTGGGTGTGACTGACGGACAAATAAGTTTTTGCATTGATTTGTCTAATTTTCAAGAAACAAAACATACCCATGCATTGACCTAATTCATACACGACACCATCAAATCATAATTCACAATTTGATCATAACTTTGATCAACGTAAAAAAGACTGAAAACATGTTAACAAGTTTGCTTTCACCCGCAATGAAAATCGGTGAACCCATGTTTCCTGAACTAATCGAAAACAAAGCGTGTGGCGCACATATTGGACGGCGCACACACGGAGTGCATTAGACACTTTCAATGCACACTGCGTATTAGTTTCTTGCTTTCTGATTGGTTCGACACTACCAAGAGTGTATGAATTGGTTATAAGGTTTATTCTGGATGTAAAATTAATTGAAATTAGAGATAGTGTATATTATTTCAATAATTCCACACACTATCAATGGCAGAAGCATCAGTTCACACATTGTTCAATGAAAGCCATTCACTTTGCACACCTTAGCCATTTAGTAGAGGAGATAAAAATGTATTTGTCAATAAATCGACATTAAATTAAATCAAATTTGCATTCATATTTTTCTTAAAAAGAAACGAGTGGTTTGCACCCTCCACCAACAAAAAGGGTAGTAATTGTCTGGTTAGTTGGGTAACACCATATCCCTTTTCACTCTACCATGTCTATGATAAATAGAGTCAACAACACCCTATTCAATCTACAACAATGAAGATGGCACTTGCTATAGATACATATACTCTGGTATCAACACCTCTCTTAAACAGAACATATCAGTATAAAAAATTGATGCAGCGTTGATGTTATCTTCATCATTTTAGAATGAAAATAACAACACTAGCCATTTCCTATTGCACAATGACAAACAAAGAGGACTCTGTGTGTACAACATACATAAATGGGTTGTGTGTAAAGTCACTTTGCATTGTAACTGCACTAAGTTATCTAGACACATCCAATCTGTATAAACAACACACCAAGAAAGATCATCATATAAGAATAATATGACAATGACATTTTCCGTATGATACCATAAATCTCACTTACAAGATGATAGGTACGTTTAAAGGTGTATGTTCTGATCACTCTTTTCGGCTATGATTTTTGTTTTCACATCAATATATTTTGATATCAGAAGAATCCCCATATTTTTCTCATTATGTCTGTAAAATCTTAGGGGCCAGACATGTTCCATTTAGAAACTATAGGCTAAAATAAAATGTGGTGAATTACTGCCAAAGTTGGCTAACCACCCATCAGTTTGTGTACTACTCAATGGGCAAATTTCTTGTGACCTTGTGCTTCTAAAATAAGAACCATTGGAGTTATGCAACTCATACTTAGGAATGCGACAATTTTAAGGATGACCTTTCATGTAAAATAGAAAACATCCAAGTTGAAAATCGAGCCAGCAATCAGAACATCTACCTTTAATTAACATGCAGATATCAATCAGATTTTGAACAAAGGCGATGGTCTAAAGGTACCCACAAGCTTGTGTTTTAATATCCCTAAGGCAGAGACATCAAAATCAATTGGTATAATGCATTTCAGATTTTAATCATTTCCTTTATACAAAATCCTAAGGTTTTGACCTCATTGATAAGCTAATGAAGTTAAATATTTACATATTATTAAAGCAAAGGCTTATGAGCATAAGGTGAAAACAATCATTAACAAACGGTCTTTATTTCATTAAAGAACTATGATAAATTTAAGACATCATTGGCAAGACATGATATTGGTGGGGAAACCTCATTTTTATTTTGGTTTTTTTTAGTGGAATGGAAAGTTAAGGGTCACAAATGTAAAGTTACAGCTACGTTGTCATTGCATGTGCAAGCATTGCTTTCTATGTTTGACCATTTTTGGACCCAATGTAACTGGATAGCACCAGAGCATGTTTTGAATCCTTCCAATGAAATATAGCCTAGTATTTGAGCTGCATAATATATAAAAATAATTAACATAAACTTGTCCTTCTCTTAACAGCAAAATTCTGATAACCATTATAGCTCTTGATCATCATTCATTTTGGACTGGTTTGATTGAGACATTGTCAAGTCATCCCATTTGCAGACAATTACCAGAGTATATATTGTATTTTCAGTCTTTTTATTTAAAAAAACTAGGAAGAAAACTTCATTCTTCAAGCAGTTTTTACATTTGGTTCAATAACATGCAAAGCTACATCGTGGTGTTTGTTTGAAAATATTTCAGAAATGTTGTCTTGAATGGATATTCACATTATGAGTACCCACAGAACTTCAAAAGCTTCCTTTAATTAATTAACTAATAATATGCATGATATCTTAAATTTGCCATACTACAAAAACAAAAATGCCACTGTCAGTTTTGTTTCCAACACTTATTGCTTAAGGCCTTTGTTTTAATATTAAATAAATATCTTGACAGTTAGTTTTAGAATGTTGGTAACAGAAACTGTCAAAGTAGGTATATGTTAACCAGGTACACACACAAATCACAAGTGAGATTCAGGGCTATACACCTACACAGTAGTTTAATTCATTCATGTACGTGGAGAATTTGATTTCATAATTAGCAACTAGATTAGCTAAGCATTTAATGGTTCATCTCGTTCTGAGAGAAATGAATAAAATATTTAATATCTAAAAACCACTGTTGGACTTGAATGCTGTGTTTTGTCTGTAGGAAATGGCTACATTGGCAGCTTAAGTGTTATATACAGACAGTCACAAAGGCCACGTGCAAAGCTTTCCATCAAATGTGCACCTGACTTATTTTATTCTTAAAATACTTTCATTTACACACTGTACAGGTACAAATCACATTACACCTAAAAAGAGAAGACCAATTTACAAACTATGACCAAAAATTGCATGGTGCCCTAAATCTCACTACATTGTAGTTGTAGCTATGATGAGTGGGGCCAACCAACAGCATTCCCCTGAACACCCCATAATTTATATACATCCTGAGCAGCATTGTGCTATCGCCTTGATATCAGGAAGTTGTTGCTGCCGAAGTTTTGGAGAGGCATCTCAACTTCCGCTAAGAGTGAGAAGTGGTCGGATGGGACACTGGCATGAGGACAACCTGCAATTTTTGACTGAAAAAGAAGAAGAAAAAAAACAAACAAAAAAAACAATCAGATTATCTTTAAAATAGATTTTGATTATAAATTGGCACTTTATGTATTGTGTAAAGTTTAAAGTGAGTCAGGCATAAGGAATTTTGTTTATCAAAACAAACAAATAAATAAATAAACATCAATTAACCAACCAACTAACCAACCAATTAACATGTACCTGTGACTTCTGAGAAACCTATCTAGGAACTAAACTCTAAGGTCCGTATGCACAAAAGAGTTAGACCGGGTCTAAAGTTAGACCGGGTTTAAGTGGATTTTAGTTTTTGTGAAAGCACACCTTTAATAACATTTTCTTTTCAAATAAGCTAACAAATTGTAAAGATTCGGATGCAAAGTTCAAAAATAGTACAAAATATCTCATGAAAATGCAGAGGAAAACAGATTTTGAGGCATGAATGAATTTCACTTAGACCAGGTCTAACTTTAGACCTGGTCTAACTCTTTTGTGCATACGGACTTAAGTCATCATTTGAACAAATAGGCCTTGTTTTGACTGATTGTGTTACTGATTCAATGATCAATGGATGTGACACACACGTAACTGTAATATATTGTGGAGAGTAGATCTGCCTGTTCTTATCATTCTTGACCAGAACTTTCATAACTTGTGGCAAGTAAATCTGCCTGGTCTTAGCATTTTGATCAATTGGACCCAATACACCCAGCATTTACATTAATTATTTAGCAAGTAAACTTACCTGGTCTAACCATTCTTGATCAATTGGACCTAACACACCCAGGACTTTCATAAATTGTGGTGAGTAGATCTGCCTGGTCTTAGCATTTTGATCAATTGGACCCAATACACCCAGCATTTACATTAATTATTTAGCAAGTAAACTTACCTGGTCTAACCATTCTTGATCAATTGGACCTAACACACCCAGGACTTTCATAAATTGTGGTGAGTAGATCTGCCTGGTCTTAGCATTTTGATCAATTGGACCCAATACACCCAGCATTTACATTAATTATTTAGCAAGTAAACTTACCTGGTCTAACCATTCTTGATCAATTGGACCTAACACACTCAGGACTTTCATAAATTGTGGTGAGTAGATCTGCCTGGTCTTAGCTTTTTGATCAATTGGACCCAATACACCCAGCATTTACATTAATTATTTAGCAAGTAAACTTACCTGGTCTAACCATTCTTGATCAATTGGACCTAACACACCCAGGACTTTCATAAATTGTGGTGAGTAGATCTGCCTGGTCTTAGCTTTTTGATCAATTGGACCCAATACACCCAGCATTTACATTAATTATTTAGCAAGTAAACTTACCTGGTCTAACCATTCTTGATCAATTGGACCTAACACACCCAGGACTTTCATAAATTGTGGTGAGTAGATCTGCCTGGTCTTAGCATTTTGATCAATTGGACCCAATACACCCAGCATTTACATTAATTATTTAGCAAGTAAAATTACCTGGTCTAACCATTCTTGATCAATTGGACCTAACACACCCAGGACTTTCATAAATTGTGGTGAGTAGATCTGCCTGGTCTTAGCTTTTTGATCAATTGGACCCAATACACCCAGCATTTACATTAATTATTTAGCAAGTAAACTTACCTGGTCTAACCATTCTTGATCAATTGGACCTAACACACCCAGGACTTTCATAAATTGTGGCAAGTAGATCTGCCTGGTCTTAGCATTTTGATCAATTGGACCCAATACACCCAGCATTTACATTAATTATTTAGCAAGTAAACTTACCTGGTCTAACCATTCTTGATCAATTGGACCTAACACACCCAGGACTTTCATAAATTGTGGCAAGTAGATCTGCCTGGTCTTAGCATTTTGATCAATTGGACCCAATACACCCAGCATTTACATTAATTATTTAGCAAGTAAACTTACCTGGTCTAACCATTCTTGATCAATTGGACCTAACACACCCAGGACTTTCATAAATTGTGGCAAGTAGATCTGCCTGGTCTTAGCTTTTTGATCAATTGGACCCAATACACCCAGCATTTACATTAATTATTTAGCAAGTAAACTTACCTGGTCTAACCATTCTTGATCAATTGGACCTAACACACCCAGGACTTTCATAAATTGTGGTGAGTAAAACACATAATCTATGACTCCTTTGAAATCATAGGTATAATTTGTATACTGCATTGGGTTGTCATGGTATCCTCTCTGCAGTTGAAACGAGTGTGTTATGTGACCATTCTGCTCTGTGTTTGATGAGAAATTCTGCAACACCTTGTAGTTGATGTTCTTGAAGTCTTCATGGTTTACAGAAACTTTGCCAGTTTCTAAATACTCAATCACACCTATATTAAATCAATAAGAAAAGAAGTTCACCTTATTACAAAATATTCATTTGTACCCCTTTTTCTCTGTAATATATATTTTTTAAATACATTGAAATGTACCACCTATGTTTTAGGAAAAGAAACATAAATTTGTCTCCTTGTTAATGAGAGTAATGAATGAGAACTATTGTACATGACCCAATTAATATATGAAGGTTTTCATGTTGCAGCTATGAACCAAGTTTGTTTGCAATTGGACTTGGTTCCAATATGTCTTTGTATTTTTGGATGTTTTCAGTCTATTTTATAACATGACCTTAATATGTGACCTTTGACCTCATTGACATATGACGGTTCCCATGTTGCATCTTTGTATCAAGTTAGGTGGTAGTTGGACTGTGTATTAAATAGAAATGAAGAAAACCAGAAAGTGTCTACCAAATGTTGGACAGACTGACAGATAGCATGACTGACTGACTGACACACGAAAGTCAAAGGATGCAGTCATAAGGTCTCTCCTACGGACGACCTTAAATTGTTATACAATTGGTATTGCATGGATTTTTGTTCATGGTTTCTACACATGTTTTGAATTGAAAACTAACATTCTCAATAGTTGGAGCAAGTCCAAGACATTTAATTTAGGGACATATTCTCGTACTAAACAAGGTTTTAGCTTAAAAAATCAAAAGGCAAGTTTTTCTTTTAAAAACATGCTTTTTATACTATCATATCCCACAAAATACAGTTTCCATCCTTTCTGTAAAGCTGTCTTGGCCGTGCGGTTGAAACACTGGCATATAACACCCGATTCGAATCCGGGTGGCAATATTTTGCTTCATGACTTTCTAGGGTTTTCTCTATATCTTTACCATAGTTCATTTAATTAAATTGTTTCATACAGAGCGAATGATTTGATCCCTGCATATAATGCTGTAATGGTTTATCCACTTCTTGTATCTGTATTCAGTTTTCAAGACAATCATGATTGAAAAAAGGAAAAATGCAAAAAATAAATAAAATTACATCACCATTTCCATCATAAATATGGCATCAAAGTGCTAGATCTCTATGATACCTGGTATTTCCATATCTGCCCTATTTTGCGAGAGTATGATTGCATTCACAGATACAACAGTATTTGAAATTTGCATTGGAGGTACCACAGTATGTGAAAATTAGTAGTGGGGATCTTATCCTGATTTTACCTGCCTATGTGAAACAGCTTAGGTGAGAACAAAGGTCATGTAGGGGTCATTAGAGGTCAATCTGTGTTACACCCCATGTTACCCATAAGATTATTGTCACCAAGCTGGTTTGTAATGACCTTTGTCCCCTTTCTGTCAAAACTTTAAACTATTTATTGCTGTTTTGGTGAATAACGTACAAAAAAAAGTTTCTGGCTCCTTCACTTTTTGGTGATTTCAAGAACTTTTTGATACCCCCTCATATTCATCAAGAGCTAAAGGAAGCAAAATGATTGTAAGTAAATGGTAATATCTTCACCTAGCACAAAAAGCCCTGATCAGGTGCTTTGTTGTTGGCTAATCCAAAATCAATAACCGGTACCAAAAATCTGAGATATACATTAAATGGGCAAATTGATACTTATGAAGTTATGATGATTTCAATAGGCACAAGTAATGACAACAAAGTTGCACTAGAATTGGTTTCCTATGGGATATCATTTATTTGCATTATTGATTGATTTGTCCACTGTGCGCTATTTCAACCAGTCAGGTATCGAGAGGGAGTCGGTACACACACATTTTCAATGCGTAATCACACACTAAGCAAGGATATCCCTTTGAAACCCACTTTTAGTGCAAGAATTGTTTTGGTAGATGTGGTCGATTAAACAATCATAACATCAACAATATCCACTCGATGTTTATGAATGAGGTATCAAACTATGGGGGAAGAAATGTATATTTCAGATTTTTCGTATCGGTTATTGATTCTGGATTAGCCAGCATCAAAGCGCCTGGTCAGGACTTTTTGTGCTAGGTTGCTATTCCTGGATACTCCATATGCTGTCGCAGGGATAGAGAGGCAACCACTGGCGGCGGCATTGCTGTCTTCTGTTTAGAAGGGATTGCCATACATCACGACCCAGGGCAAGATCCAAAAGACTATGAACTCATCTGGTTCACAGTAGCTCTTAAATCTCAAAAGTTACTGATTGTAGATATCCTAGTGATAACAGTGATGTCATCGACTACCTGGACCTCAACACTCTTCACAAAATGAGCACTCTTTGGAGCTAATTCAGTCATGCTTGTCGGTGACTTCAACGTCCACCATACAGACTGGCTTGGAAGTCGTACTACTGACGCAGCTGGACGCCGCACACTACAATTAGCTAACTCTATGGGATTACAACAGATCTTCAAAGAACCCACTCGATTGGATCAAATCTTGGACCTTGTCATGACTGACCTGGCAGCAACTTCAACCACTTCTGCTAGACTAGGTACTTCAGACCACAACCCTGTGTTAGTGTTCTTATATGTGCCAGAATGGGGTGTTCTTACAAGAGGTACATTGTGGGCGTGAATATAAGTATAAAGCTACATTGTGGGCGTTTTCCCGCCCTGTGGGCGTACCCCCACAGTGCAGACGTTGCCAGATGGTTTAAAATGGCCTCTAGAGGGGGTATAGCCTATCATCGAAATTGTGTGTTTTAAGGGGGTATTTTTCATACCCCCATAGGGTCAGGTTTCGTCAGATTTCGTCAAATTTAAACGCCCACAGTGTATGTTTGTACGTGTAGGGGTGTGTGTACTGTGGGTGTACTCCCGCAATGTACCTCTTGTGAGTAGGTGGACAAACCACACAGGAGGAAAGTCTGGAGATATGACAAGGCTGATTACTGGGGAATGAGAGGTCACCTTGCTTCCACAAACTGGTCAAGTGTATTCCAGAAGAAAGATCCTGAAACTGCTTGCTCCAACGTCACTGATATCATGTGCGATGCTATGGACTTGTTTATACCTAGTAAAACAGTTACCAAGAGGACTGGAGACAAGGTTTGATTCAACGACAAATGCCATAGAGAATCTAGGAAGAAGCGCCGCCTCTTTAAGAAAGCCAAAAAAGACCAAACTGAAGCCAGCAAGGTAAAGTTCGCTGAAGCTAGACATTCCTACAACCAAGGGGAGAAGCAAGCCAATTGTGTTTACTTGTATTTTTTATTTTTTTCTGAGTTGCAGTGAACCAATTGATTGGCCCATCAGAGCTCTCTGTTGAGAGTTACCCGTTTGATTTGTAATCACTCAGTTCATTAACTTTGTTAATGTTTGTTGGGCTATTGTTCACATTTGCTCTTTATATACAAAAAGAAAAGAAAAAGTGTACTTTGATCAACAAGTGATAACTAATGCCTACCTGAATCAGGGAGTGAATTCAGATCACCACACAGCACCAGTGGTATTGTATTTGATTCCGATGACCTTGAGTGTGAGCCACCACCAGGCCTAAAACTGACTGTCTCTTCTTCCATTAATTTCTTGAGTTCATTCATGAACATTATGGTTTGGATGAGTTTCACATCACTATATTCTGGATCCCAATGTATGTGAACCGTCGATACCATTATTTGCTTTGTTATCGGCACATCTGGTGGTACAGCTGGAGATGGAGATAAAAAAGAAGAAGAAAAAGTGTACTATTTAACCATTAAACGAATCTGGCATGATTATATTTATTGTTACTTTTAGTGAATAGTTCTCCTTTCCATATTAATAACAAAACACCTCGTCAAAAGAGTCCTGTCAAATGATTGGTTAAAAGTGCGGGCATAATTTCAACTATGCCCTCAAATGTAACTATGCCCTGGTTATGGCCCTCAAATGTAACTATGCCCTGGTTATGGCCTCAAATGTAACTATGCCCTGGTTATGGCCCTCAAATGTAACTATGCCCTGGTTATGTGTGTGCCGTGTTCCTCGCGTAAAATCATATCATTCATATATTGTTTGAATGTTTTCGCAAAATAAAATCATTTGACTTTGCTTTTTAAGATTACCAAAGGCCTATAATTTCAACCATTCCCGCAAATAACAAGCAGTCAATATTTGTTTTAGTTACCAAATTTTAAGATTCTTGTAATCTGATTGGTTAAAAACACACATTTTGGGAGGAGAAAATATCTTTACGTTTTGGTACAAACAGCATGTCAATTAGGGTACATGTTCGAATACATTCGTCAAAGAGTGTAGTATCTAGAAGTACAGCGGGTTGTCAAGAACTCATCAACACATTTCTGAGATAGTTTTCCCAACCAGGAATGCCCTTACAAGTAGTATCTAGAAGTACAGCGGGTTGTCAAGAACTCATCAACACATTCCTGAGATAGTTTTTCCCAACCAGGAATGCCCTTACAAAGGTGTCCTCTGTTGAAAAAGCTTCCAGAATTATACGAACATATCAGGACTCTACTTCCGGATATACAATTGCAATGCAATCCTATAATGGACTTTATGCTGCAAGATCAGGATTTGTCTTTGAAATATGAATACAAATTAACATTGGAGTCACATGTCTGATAATATGCTGTGGGTCACTGGTATTTACTCTTGATGTAACATCTGTACTTTGCTGGAATGTAATAACAATTAATTTGTTTTAAAGAAGTCTTAAAGGTAGATGTTCTGATTGCTAGCCCGATTTTCAACTTGATGTTTTCTATTTGACATGAAAGGTCATCCTTAAAATTGTCGCATTCCAAAGTTTGAGTTGCATAACTCCAATGGTTCTTATTATAGAAGCACAAGGTCACAACAAATTTGCCATTGAGTAGTACACAAACTAGCAGGTGGTTAGCTTTAAATTTAGAAATGGAACATTTCTGGCTCAGGAGATTTTACAGACACAATGAGAAAAATATGTGATTCTTCTGATATCAAAATATTGTGATGTGAAAAAAAAATCATAGCCAAAACAAGTGATCAAAACATACACCTTTAAATGAATGAATGAATCTATTAAATCAATTATCATGATGTTATAATTCATTCATGGTTCAATTTGTTGTATCGAGCTTCTCTATTGTATTGGCACTTTTTTAATTACCTGAACCCTCGTAGCAACCCTCTCTGGTTTCTAGTAGTGCCACAAGTCCAATGTTGTCTTTGGTCATTACACGGTTTAACATGTCTTCTGAACCTTCTGCATTGGCCATGGCTAATTGGTTGAATTCAACTAAATGTTCTTTAACCAGTGCAAATCTAGTGAGGAAATAAGCATAACAAGCATAAATATTGATTTTTTTTTTGGACTTATTTATTGACTTGAAAATGACCCATTACGAGACCAACAAAAGAAACCTTGTTGTACAGGCAAACAGACCTCTCAGGTCGGGTCTTTCGGTCTGGCTTTTTTTATTATTATTATTTTCCCTTGAAAATGACATTTTGCCCTTTTTTGAAAAGCAAAACAAATATTTTGGGTCGGTATTCATTTGTGATTTTTTCCCCACCAATTTACAACAACAAAAAACAAGGGTCTGTCGGGCCCGTACAATAAGGTTTCTTTTTTTCATCACCTTAACCCCATTCTATTCTTATTGTCAAATCTTTGTGGCCAAATAATTAAAGATTTAACCATAAGAGGCCAAATAATTAAAATTTAACCATAAGAGTTAAATATGTTAGAATCAAGGCAAAGGCAATTTCTGTTTAACTTAAAATCAAATCAAATTTAATGAATTTCACAAGGATTGGGTTTGCTCCATTCATCAATGTGAATGTGATCCTTTCTGGTGACAACTGGTCATAATCTACACTGATATGCCATAAGATCTAATAATTCTACAAGTTTTCTCTATCCAAATATGTTTTCAGTTAGGTACAGCAAATTATTTCAAGTGGGATACAAAGCTTTAAAATCTTTTGGGACACCCTGTATTTTCAATTGCAAGTATCTATTTGGTAACTGTTATTCCATAAACCTTGGCATTTAGTAGATATCTGGCCATTCAGCAGCTAAGCATGTAATAGATACCTTTTTGGAATCACAATTGTTGAGCAGTGGCCCTTTCTATGTCATCACAACAAGTTCATCAGGAGACTGATGCTAACCCTATATTCATATGATCACTTTCTGGGCTGGCACATAACAGGAAATCATCACAGATGGTGGACAGATAGTATTAGTTGAAGGATGGATTCAATGTCTTGATTTTGATGGCTTGGAAACGGCTTCATTCAAGACTGGTCCTCTCATCAGGCGATGAAATGGTGATGTTCTTTGGTATGTTCACCAACAGCTGTGAACACTGGTATGTGACTACCAAAAAGTGGTCACGTCACTGAAGGGGAATGTTGTGAGACATCCCATAATCACCAGTACTCAACAATTATGATTCCAAAAAAGTCAATTACATCAAAACAATGGAATCGCACATAAGTCTACATACTGCTATTTAGCAGCTTGTTATGTTATGAATAATGGAATTAACCAGATATGAACCTATTACGTAGTTAGAAGCATGTAGACTGATATTGGGTTCGATCATGATTTTAGGAATAATTTAGATACCTTTTTCAAACCGAGTTATTTGAGCTCCTTAGCTTTCGAGGTCATCACGACCCCTTCATTCAGCGTAGTGTTTACGTAGTTGTTCTTCCATGTTTTGCTATGTCGGATTGATAAACAACTGCTTAATTACCATATGTGTGCAATTCAATGTTTTAATTGTGAACCCAATAAATGTTTCAATTATTTGTTGACTAGACTACCTACTTGCTGGATCTGAAGAATATAGCACATCCATCGACATACTTCTGTTCGTGTTCTCCCATTGTTTTGGCCCTGGATTTCGGACTGAATACCCCTTCATAACCATGTTGCTTCAAATTGGGATAAAAGAAGTTGTAAAACTGGTCTGTTTCAACTTCCTGTATAATGGAAATAAATAAAGAGTGAGAGACTTATTAAATGAGATTTTATTTTGTAAACGTGGCAGGTTTGTGCATATATTTTGCAAGGTTTTATGTACTCTGCACGCAATAACAAATTGGTAACATGACTTTTTTCTTTTCACATAAAAAACTCTTGACTGAGTGTATTAATGACATCGTTAACATTTCTGACGCTGATATAATTGCAAACATTTAAAATAAATTATCTGCAAAAATCAACTCAAAGCTTGCTAACACGATGAATTCAAATTATATTCTGATTTCTATCAAATCAGTTTCACAACCCGATTTTTCTCACCTTAAGGAAAGACAGGTACCCGATGAATTCAAATCAATTATATTCTGATTTCTATCAAATCAGTTTCACAACCCGATTTTTCTCACCCTAAAGAAAGACAGGTACCCGATCGCACCCATTCAATATAAAACTAAATTATTTGCCTTTGTTTTTTAAATATGCAAAATCAGTCAGGAACAAGGGAAGTAAAATGGAGAAATAGAGCAATTTCATTAACTGGTAATAAAGTAGGTTGTTAAAGGTCAACAAAAATGGGGATTCAAGTATGGTTTTAGTCAATGGAGTATGTTTAGAAAAATATCATGCAAAAAAATATACATAAAAGCAATCATAATTGCCAGTGTTTCTCTTTTTTAGTCTGGGATGAACTGTATACATATGTCACTTTACTACATCACAGGTGTAACTCCCAACTCGGTAACGGTCCGGGTCTCAGTCGATAGGTCTGAACAAACAAATGTCATCAGTAGATGCTTAAGCTATCGACCTATTGAGGTTCTGTGTGCGAGTCTGTGTTACCCCTGTGACATATACAGGGTAGTAACCTGTCATTGTTAATATATGTGACCTGCTCCCACGAAATCAGAGAAAAGTTGACATTATGATATTTTGAGATATTGGTAGTATTTCCAGATTCCTTGAATTCTTAGCTTTAAAATGATATATAATATATTCGGTAGGGTATTTAAGCACAGATGGTGGGAGAAAACACACTGTAAAGATAGGTCACTCAAACGAATGTGTGCACACAATGACCATCCGAGAGGGGCTTTCAAACTTCCTATCTTTGCTTTTTTTCGCAGCTTCTTCCATCTTCTAGTACGTACAAAATAGTATTTCAACTAAGGAGACTTACAACTATGTTTTTAGATCAAAATAATGGTACATTTCCGATCAAAAAAGTGTCACAAACGCCGGCACGAACGAGGTAAACAAAGCATGCAAGTTAACGTTCGTGGGGGTTTCCCGTCAGCTTGACCTTTAATTGACACACTGCGCAAACTCAGTGACAGATGACGCCACTGAACCAATCGCAGCGCTCCATTTACGGACCTTGGCAACATTGTTTAAACCAAACCCCTTTACAATCTTGCATTTCATTGGATATTAACAAATATTTCAGGTCAATTAAATCTAAATATAGAAAGCTGAAATCATGACCTTTCCGGTGATACCAATATTGCCATGGGTAATAGGAAATTAATGCCGCTGTTTTGATGTGAAAATACGATCATTTTATCATGATATTTTGATATTTTGATGAATTTCGCTACATTTTACTTCTTGGGTACGCTCAGTAAAATCAAATTTAAACTTTTTCTGCTAATGTTTTTCAAACAAATACTTGGTAGTTCGAAAGAAAACATATGTGGGAAATGTATCATACAAAAACCCAAAAATTGATTCCCCACTGTCAAATCCACTATTTTCAATCATAACTCAATATAGCATAGCGCGACTTTACGCTGTTTTCGTAGGAGCAGGTCACATATATGATACATATTATACATGCTTAGAAACTCTATATTTTGTTTCCTGGGCAATATTAAATTTTCTTTCTGTATTTTGTTTTTTACAATATCCTCCATCGAATAAAACATACTTGAATCACCATTTTGGTTGACCTTTAAGCCTGAAAAATGGGTGTACAGTTTTAAAATTGGACATGTAAAAAGCGTTCTACACTACAGGTTCGTTAAACGCTTGATGGCATCATTAACAGGTTCGTTAAACGCTTGATGGCATCATTAACCAAGAGTAACATTCAACAGATAGATAATGATGATGATGATGATGATGATGAATGAGGACAGATTTTATTAAGTGGAATTGACACTGGGCCGCTTGCTGCTGTGTGATTTAGCTTTCCACTCACCAACTCACACCATATACATATTCTACTTACCTGTAGACACAAAATATCTGCACTACCATGTATGATCTCATCCATGATGCCTTTTCTCCTGTATTCCCAATTTAACGCCCACGTTGGACAGTAGCCATACAATTGTTTTGTAGCATACTTATCACAGAGCACATTGTAACTCATAACAGAAAAAATAGCTGCAAAAACAAAATAAGTGATGGAATGATATACAGCAATCATTATTTAGTATACAAAAACTAATGCAAGTTAAAATGGCAACATGTGGAAGACCTTTTAATTAATGTCTCCTAGTGACCACTGTGCGGACTTAAACTAAAGGCTAATTCAGTGATGTGTTATAGTATGATGTTTTGTTCTATATAATTATGGGGGGAGATAAATATTTTTCTGACATATAATGCACAGTGTTGTGCTTGCAGGACACCTCCTTTAAAAATAATATATATAGGGGTGTGACTGTAACTCACCAGCAGGTCGTGTTCTATCAGGATGTGCTATGTGAAGCCAAGGCCTTGTAGGAGGATGAGTAGCAGGGGCTGTAAGAAAGAAAAACATGCTTTTTATAATAACCTGCTGATTAGAAAGAGAACACAGCGCTTTAACATTGGTTCTTTTTTGCACACTAGCCCTGACACTTGCTCATGCCAGTCCATGGACTTGTTTGTTAACCATAACGCCCCAGGGTTGTTTTGGGAACAAAACAGTCATAGGTAACCAACCAATGGGAAAAAAAAGGGCAACAGTATCAGCCAATGATGGGAATCGAACCCAGCTTGCCTGCATTGGAGCCCAATCGATAAATGCTACGCTGCAGGGTCATGTTATGAAAATTCCAAGTGACTATTGCTTTCCATGATTACCAGCATAAATTACTTAGAAGAGTTTGTAAGGGACTTTATCATTACAAACTTCCCATATTTGGTACACAAGTTGGTGTGGATATAAAATTCAAGAATCTCTTGAGACCCAACATTTTAGATGAAGGAAAATGTTGGTTGCTGTTGACCTCATTATAATAAATGCCAGGAAAAGGTCATGAAGCAGGCTGTACGGGTCAATCGCCTTTGACCGGCATACACAATAAAATGGAACCATGTCTGTTTATAGTAATGGAAGACGGCTTTTCTAACCGGTTTTTACCACCATTCATAAAAAGTGGCTAAAATCCAGGGGAATCTTCACCAATATGAGAGGACAAATGCCAGTGGAAGTGTGGGGTATTTTAATATGTCAATGTCAACTACTTCGATATTTGAGGGTGTAACACTGTAAAGAGCTGAGCAAACTCCACAATTCTTCAGCTCTTTCCCGCTCTCACACATGCATATAATTAGTGTTAACGACTTAATGCACTGGTTCTGCATGATCATTACACCATAGAAACGCATAGGTCGGAGCCACTATGACATGTGTCGCGCTTGCAAACGCTACCGCTCAGCGTTTGAGCGTTGTAGAGTATGCTCAGCCATTAACTGCATTGTCTTTTATCCGAATGGACTGGGTTTTTTACACAAAAGAAGACAGTATTAGCAATTCTAAAATAATAATAATAATAATAATATTACCGTTCTTATATAGCGCTTTCCACAATGCAAGCACAGTCCCAAAGCGCTTTTTAAATCAATTATTATCGCTGCCAGTTCAGATATCAGAATCCTTTGGTCGCTACACTTAGGCGGCTACCAGTGAACAAGTGCACAAGCCTATCAGCACTACTTAGATTTTGATATCCTAACAGCTTCCCAAATATCGCTTGGGTCGACGAAGCAATTGAGACTAAGTACCTTGCCCAAGGATACAAACATGTTGGCCGTAGCGGGGCTCAAACTCACAACCTTTGCATCGTGAGACCGGCGTCTTATCCACTATACCACACACGCATTCGTGTGTGGTCTAGTGGTCTAATGACATCTTACTACCTACAATAGTACTTCTAAAAAACAAAACAAACCTCTAATTTGATACATAACCAATTCATGAAATATGACCAGAATTTTTAAAAGAATAATACTTACGGCTAACATTGTCTAGCATGTAGGAGAGTAACCGACTGACGCCATTGTGCTCATTATATATACTCAAATACTCATTGGACAGCGGGTTGCCTTTGAGACCCAGTACGTCCAAGTTAAATAACCTTCCCAGCTCATACGGAAGTGCTCGCAGGTAGTTGTTATTGAGCAAAAGTTCCCTGTAAATAGTACAAATAAGTTAAATGTGAACAGCTTTAACATCATAATGCCAGGACTGGAAAAAAAAGTTTATTTCTCAGGAAGCAAACAAAATGTCCCTGAAAGAAAGTAAGATATCCCTCCATTTCTTATGTATTTCTTTATATGGTAAACAAAATGTCCTTTCAAACACCAAAATTTCCCAGGAAGGAGCTTCCTGAATTCCACATTCTTTCCAGGCCTGCATATATGTACAGTTTAAATCCGGGCGACAGTATTTTGCTTCATGATTTTCTAGGGTTTTCTCTATCTGTTTTGACATACAATAGAAACATGGTTAGACAACATATGGAAACACTGACAGTCAAATTATAAAGCTAAGACTATCAGGAGATTATTATGGTACCAAACATGACTCTGTACTATTTCTTGTTGTACATATGAAGCTTTAAATACACTGATATTTGTTCTGCATAATACCTGTAGATAAGCTAATTAACCCTCAAGTCCCTGAGTGCTACAATATACTATACTACACTACATGTACTAGTTGCACATGCTTCCCCAGTTTATCTTGTGGCACGATTAGACAGGCTATACTGAAGAAAACTTACAATTGTTATAGCTGACTCCGTCGCACGATCAGGTTGGGGCGGAACTTCCATTTTTAACCCATTTATAAAATCATGCAATGCCAGGGCTTTCACACTCTGTGATAAGTGATGTATTGACTACCAGCAGAATTGTAATTGGTCTTTAGTGGATTTTAGCAGCTTGCATGATATAAAAAATTGAAACAGATATAATTTTGTAATCTTCTTCCTACCCCTACCCCTGGTTTTTATGGTTACATCTTCATAACACTTATTTATCTAAATATGGGTGTTGATACTTATGGGACATGATGTACATTCAAAATACAAAACAAGTACCTGAGCGTTATAAGGTCACCAAGTTCAACTGGCAAACTGCGGAGCTTATTTTGTGAGAGGTCCAGGTGAGTGAGGCATTTGAGTTTACAGATCTCTGACGGCACTCGCATCAGATTGTTGTTGTTCAGATATAGGGCTGTCAAAAAATTCAACCTCCATAATTGAGGACTGAGGTTTTTGATGGTCCCCACTATCTCCAGCTCTTCCCAGTGAGGCTTTTTACCACTCATCACCTCTTCCTGGGACATGATGCGGTGTTGGCGACGGTGATTGTGACCATGGTTGCTGTGGTTATTTTCTTTAGGCATCCCGGTGGTTTTTTCTTTAAATAGAAAAAAGAAAAGAAATAACAATATAATATACATTATAAGTATCTGATTTTGGTTAATGCACATTTCTTTGTTAAAGCCTAGTTAAAGGCCAATCAGCTGTCTTATTTCACAGGGTCAATGACCGACCTTCCACCCTTGATTCTGAAAGCAAAGTTCTAATCCTAAAGGTTATCTACATAGATTTACATTGCAGCCTTTGGTTTTTAATAAGTCTAAAGTGGGAAAAAGAAAAGTAAAAGAAAATACAATTCTACTCTACTACAGCAATTTCACTGGGTATAAAATCTCAAGGGTGAAAAAACAATGTAGTTTAGTTTCCAACATTTGTCACTCTTGATATATTTCAAAGGTGAAAATTAAAAGTGATAGGATACATGTATTTCATCCTTGTAAAGGGTTACTGTATGAACTGGTACCCTAAATAACGGGTCAAAGTCTTTTATTGAATAACAATCACTGGATAAGAAAGCAGAAAGGGGGACTCTACTTTCATCCGTTCTGTCACAAGTGTGGGACGCGGCAATTCCGAGCTATCTATCACATGACCTACCCAATCAATGGGTCAATTGCCTGACGAAGTCCAACAGTATTGGATGAATGAACAGTGGACACAACATAGCACTTTCAAAAAGTAAACCAGGGGGCATTTCATATGTCAATTGTCAACTATAACCAGTTTTGTAGCTAGGCCAGATTGAGTGCCAGCTAATTTTACTGATGGTGAGCGGAGTGAGAGTAACAAATGTATCCATGTCCCTGTTAAAAATGTACATGCGCAGAACTCAAATGGTTGGTTTAAAATTAAAAAATGGCCGTGATCTGCGTATATTCTAATCTAAACGATTGTCATACATGTATGACATCATTTTTGATGATAGTCACGTTCCCATGTCGCCAAGTGTTACGAAAAGGAGCCAACGAAAATGACTGGGAACAAATAAGACTAGCTGTCAATTCCCTCACTGAAAACAGAACTCAAATTAAACTCAATAACATGGATGCACATATAAATACGAAACAGTACGGAACAGTTAGTGAAAGCATGACTGGGTTTTTTTTCTGGTTACACATATTTTGGAGTCAAAAAATGCATTATGTGGATAAATATAGTACCAAAAGGTCCAAAAGATAAGTTGATAATAAGCTGATTATACAAAATCATGTCGAAATGTAAATGCATGAATTCTGGGCAGCAATTGGGTGGGTTTTGATACTAGGGATAGGGAGCATGGTCTAATGGATGCAATAATGATTATCTCTTTCTTTGGTACTTATGTTTTTTCATTTTATACTTTACTTCTGGTAAAAATTGCCTTGGTGCTCTTCAAATATTTGAAATTGCCTTGATGCCCTTCCAAAATGAAGGCCATTTGGTATTTGCCCTTCCAAAATGGCCTTGCCCCCCTTGGTGGGTTGGCTTGTTGATTACTTTATTTTTCCTCTTTTTTTCTTTCTTAAAAATCTAATCTCATTTAGCCCTCCCTCCTTACTTTCTGGGATATTATAAATATTATAAAGGTCAACTTTTTTCTTCTTCAATTTTCAAAATTAATTGAGTTTCTAATACTAAATCTTAATTGATTGATAGCTAATTATTTATTTCAACAGTAAACTTTGAAGTGTTTTGACGTCTAATTAATTTAAGGAGTTTAAACATTCTAGAGCCTATAGTATGATAAAAATTGAACAAACAGCACGCAGCAGAAAGATGATCACGCCTGAAATGTTCATGCTTATGGTTGTGTGCGCTTCACGCAATGTACGCACAACTATGCTTCAATGTGTTCATTCAATTACTTATCAATCAGACTATAATATTATATTAATAGGTGACCCTGAACCTTCAACTTTTGCCATTGACAACAAAGCAGTACAATTAACAAATCAGTTACTGCGCTCTACTCAACCATACAGAAGATCATTTCTAGTGACCGTGTCAGGTCATGTAAGCGACTGTTGTTTACATTCAGAGCAAACTTTCTTTCCTCGCATTTTCAATATGAGGGGCTAACACAGATCCTGTGCCATCTCTTGACTTGACTTGACTTATGTTGGTTGATTTTCCCGAACCATGATGCTTTTCCAAATCCTCCTTTCCAACATAGCTGTCTTAATTTCTTCAACCTGCAATCCTGTGTCACGCTTGGTAGGGTAAAGTCGCCAGTTTTCAGTCAGCGCCTATTTTCGGTCACTTTGCCCAAATCGTGTATTGAAAATGACCTCGTCGTTATAAACTGACGGCTAAAAAAACGCCGTGTATATCAGGCTTCTCGTTAGGTAAAAATATTATGGGGTCCACTGGACCCCATAATCTACCAATTCTCAAAATTATGGGGTCCGAGAAGAAATTATGGGGTCCAAGTCAAAAATGTAATTTGCGAATTGTGACTTCGGAATTGGATAAACGGGGACTACAGCGCTGAAATGTCCAAAAATTGTCTTCTCTATTTATTTTGTTGTTTGTAAGGAGAAAGATAAGTCAATAAAAGACTTTCAAATATTTGTAAGCTTACACATGCAAAATTATCTTGACACACGATTAAAAATTATTGCGTCCAGATGGACGCAATAAAGAGTCCAGTTTAAAATGTACTGCGTTTTTAGCAAAAATATTGCGTCCCCAGACGCGAAAACGCAATGTAACGAGAAGCCTGGTGTATATGTGATGCCTGGTATTGCTTTAAAATGGCGATGACCTATGCAATTACACGATTTTGGTGAAAGTGACCAAAAATAGGCGCTGACTGAAAACTGGCGACTAATGTAGGTTAGGGTTGGTGGTCTACCACGCTTTCTTACTCCATGTTTTGGAAACCAATGTATGAGTTTGGAGACAATCTCATTGGACCCTCTAAAGCAGTGGCCAGCCAATCTTGCTCTACGTTCTCTGATCTTGGCCGAGACTTTGTGTTTATCCGCGTACAAGTCCTCATTTGTCACATGCTGTCTCCAGTTGATATTGAACACGGTTCTTATTAGCATTCTAGTGCAACATCCGTCAAGCTGTTTACTAAGCTTTGGGGGTGATTGTCAATGTCTCGCATCCATAGAGGAGGACTGATTCTACTCTAGCTATGAACAGTCTTTCTTTAAGCTTTCTGGATAGAGTGATTTAGCCTTTCATACCTTACCGCTTATATAAGCACATTTTTTTTGAAGAGTGAACAGTTATGTGTTTGCAAATAAATGTTATAGTAGTACAACATAACAGGTCTCAATTACTTACCAAATTTCACAAAAATATGCACTGAATTCAGAGAAACTGTGATTTATTCAAGTGTCACTATACATGTACCATGGCCAGTTTGTCAAAATATCGCATTTTCCCCATTGTTATCTGCCGGCTCGTGACAATTCATCTGCATACAATTGTTGTGACTGGGGTACGTCCCTGCAATCTTCAAATCAGGCCTTGAAATAAGGCGGGCCCTCGGGTCAAAAACCCCGCAAAAGTTGGTGAGGACCCGTGATATTTCTATCGTACAAGTGACGAGTCAGCTTCTTTATATTTTGGGTGCTTGGCAATGGCAGTATCATCGTGTGACTCGTGTCGTGTCATTTCATTGTTTTTTACTAAACATTGATTCTGTGTTTCAGACGGTCGCACAAACGTGTACCAATTAAATGAATTGGAAACAGCAGAGTCTCAGTGTTTTGCTTACATAAATCTGCATTAAGACTAATTATTTATACGTTCATTTGGCGTATGAATTATTTTACATGTTCAAAATTAGCATGATTTAAGTAATTTTGCTGAGCTATCTCCTTTTTAGTACCAATATTCACAATAGAAATGTCACAGATACCTTTGACTGAAATATTTTGAGTTTTAGACAATAGTATTATTTTTTCGCTTCAAAAAGGTACAAAGAATATGGCTATATATTGACCGTTTTGGTGATGGCGCAATTTGTTTGTGGGATGTGATGTAATTCTGGGCCGACCTATATAATACTATTTACTATAGACTATATAGGCAGACTATTAGCTCTGAATCCTAGCTCTCTGTAGGAGAGCTATGGAATGAAAGGGTATGAGTCGGCATCGCAGATGGTCGAATATTATCATCAATACTTTTCAACTTTTCTGAATGAAATTAGTAAAACCTTTGCTTACAGGTATCATGTTTAATGTTCAAGTAATGGTTAATATTGTTTAAATATCTTAACCTGTTTTCCAAGAAATACTGGCTTGAATTTCGATCGCTCTATTCTCGCTAGCTACGAAATGAAGCATAGACAGACATGTCGCCAGTATTTCTTGGAAATAGTTGCAGGTTGAGATATTTAACCATACATATTACATGAACATTAAACATAATATCTTAAACAAAAGTTTGACTAATTTTATTCTGAAAAGTTGAAAAATATTGATGAAAATATCCGACCATCCGCGATGTCGACTCATTAAATACATGTATGCTTTCATTTCATAGCTCTCCCACAGAGAGCTAGGATTTAGAGCTATATTTCCGCTACAGTAAATCGGCAAAGTGTGGACTGTCTATGCTTCATTTCGTAGCTAGCAGACTATATAATAGTAATATATTGTCATGAATGATGACTGATGTATCATTGTATGTGTAGATCTTGATTGAAGTTGAAGCCTTGTAAATTGTTAGCTCTGAATCTTAGCTCTCTGTTGGAGAGCTATGGAATGAAAGCATATGAGTTGGCATCGCAGATGCCCGAATATTATCATCAATATTTTTTCTACTTTTCTGAATAAAATTAATAACACTTTTGCTTCAGATATCATGTTTAATGTTCACGTGTTAGTATAACAAATTGCTTAAATATCTCAACCTGTAACTATTGGCAATCCTGTATTTAGGGGGTTAAATTGACTTGATGGAATAAACCGCATACTTCCTGAATTGACTGTACATACCGTCAATAGTCAAATTCATGAAGTACTACGGTTTATTCCGTCAATCAATTTATCCCCCTAAAATACAGGATTGCCCAAATATTTCCAAGAAATATTGGCTTGAATTTTGATCGCCCTATTCCCGCTACACGTAAATCGGCGACATGGACTGTCTATGCTTCATTTTGTAGCTATAATCAAAACAAAAAAATATCGATCACAGCGTATACGATTCCCCAGCGTCCCATACGACTGGTGCATGACAAGGGCACAGTAAAACCGGAATATGTGACGTATTTTGTAAACAAATAGGTAATTGACCGATCGGGGCCCTAATCAACAAGACCCCATGCCATTTTGCGACTGTTTTGGAACGCACTGCATGCAAAAAGTTACAATGACACGCTCAACCTTTGTTATGATCGCGAGCGCTCGGATCATGGCACTTCGATCGACAATTTTTTGTTTTGATTATAGTAAATTGTATTGTACGAAGGCCTATTATTAGTATTAATTCATAATAAATAATTGTCGATCAGAGCTTTGTGATCCCATTCCAGCGCTTGCATTCATCCAACATGTCCAAAGCCTCAAAAGGTTCAAGTTTTAATGCGGTCTTGCGACGCACTGCATTCCAGAACTACTGGCACACAAACGCTATCAATCATGGTCACTCAGATGTGGCATTGTATTGTAAAAATTGTATGTGAGGGAATGATTTGAAATGATCGACAATTATTTATTTTGATCTATTTTAGTTGTATTTATTTATGGAATATATGGTAAATAAAATATAATATTGTTTGTTATTATTATTATATTGGTACCTTTAAATTTACATGTTTATCAATATCATCATTGATTGATGTGTATCATATGTACATTCATGACATTATTGTAGCCGACTAATCAATATCATGATCATGGAACTTACATCCTTATTACATCATGTACATTGCAACATTGCAATACATTATTATTGTCACCTACATAGTTTTTAGATATAATGATCATCATGCATGGAAACAATGAAACCAAAAACGTCCTGTCGATATCAATCATTCAATGACCAACAGAATAACGATTTTTACCACATTTTCAGCATATCTAATAAACTGTTCTTGGTTTTGAAAACACTTAAATAATCATACTCACCCTCATTTAGTCTGACGGTCAAAAAGAACAGAAATTTAGAGACAAATTGTCATGAACATCAATTTAAATTTACGAAAATTCGTCAAAAAATCCAAAATGGCAGGTATCACATATTGAGGTGAGCATGCGCACTTTAGAAAATGGGTAATCCCAGAGTCAATTCATTATGAGGCAGGGGAAGAATTTTCATTTAGGCTCAAACAATATAACTAAAAAATATAATGAATAAAACAAATGCTTGCTGAGCAAACATATAATAAATATAATATATTATGTTTTGAGAGTATCAGGTGCTATCTGTTACCCGGGATCTGTTGTGAAAGTGTGCTGTAATACACTGAATATATTAAATCAGGTACCTATTTGTAAATAGAAGATCTATCAAACGTAAATAAAACTAAAAGGTACACAAACAAGAAGAGTCTTTAAAAAAACAAACCTCGGTGGTTAAAACACTATAATTTCGCGGATATTTTATTTTGCAAAGTGAAATTACTGTTATTTTTGCTGGCATTTAACTTGGCGAATCTGGAAATTTCACTGTTACTTTTAATGCAATTTTTTTTTTTTAGGTATTAATTTCGCGAATCCACACCCCTTGCTGCGAAATTCGCAAAATTAAATCCCTCGCGAAATTAAGTGGTTTTACAGTATTGATGCAAGCGACTAAAAACGCACATAATGTACAACGGAAAATTATAACTTAAAGGGGCACTAAGAGATATGTTGGAGGCTGCGCCCTCAATGGACCTACGGCACATAATCTCCTGGCCACAGTTCGACATACGTGGGCGCACTTCGATCAGGCTGCGCACGCATGCTTGAACTCACAAAATACTGCCAACCAACAACACCAAAGCACCTGATTGGTCAAATTTAAACTGACGCCTTTTTAACGATCGTCACGCTGCGCCGTATCCACCAACGCAGTGCTCCCGCTGCGCCATAACCACCGACGCAGTGGGGCGTGGTGGTGCGTGGAAAAGCTCATGAGTTTTTCAGTTCTCATGTTTGAACACCAACCAATCAGAGCCTTGAGGTCGAGATGACGTAGTGCGCACAACAGAGATTCCGGGGACCGTTTTGGGGTGAGGTTGAGCAGGCGTACTTTACGCGAGCTCAACCTCATGTGACGTGGGCGCATTATGATAAAAACTGGGATTAGTATATTTTTATAATTGTATTACATGTATGAACTTACACCTATAAGGATTAAGAAAAATCAGCCCTCTTTGTACAAGAAAACGTCGATTCAAAAATGCTCGTAGAGCCGCAACGAGCATTTTACGTCCGACAGTATCCCCTGCAATACGCGTGATATGCGTGATAGAGGGCGTTTTTCAATAAATAGCGATGATATTGTTTTAATCAAGTTTTGCTGTGTTTTTGTTAGTAGAAACAACAATAATGGCAATTTTTAATGTTCATCTTGAATTCTGAAGTAACGTTTTAAACATTTAAAATTGTCAACACCACTTAATGTCACTTTAAGACTTTGTGTACCAAAACGAGCCACTCTCAATAATTCCTTGAAGTCACGTTCATAGATAGAGTCTCATATTCAAGTTGTAAATGATTGTTATTTACATTATTTAAAGAAACAAACGATCCTGAAAGAACTTTAAAGAACTTTAATTAGTCTCACCCAAGTGTCACATGGTCAAGTTGGCTTATATGCCCATATGTGTTTTTAGCACAACGCCGACTCAAACAACCAGAACCAGAACCAGAAAATAAATATATGCAGTGGCGTAGGTTACTAGGTTTTTCATATTGAGGGGGGGGGGGTCGAGTGAAAAATTAAAGTGAACCGACAAGGACTTTACCAGAAAGTCAACTTTTGAGAATAAGTCGACACGGACTGACGTTACACGCCGTTGACTACGTCACAAAAGAGGTAAACAAAGGTCTCTTACTCGCCGTGACGCGATCGCTTGGGTCGATCTACTGCATGGATGAACAGAGCGTAAAACCTGAGTTGTTAAAACGTCTTATGACGTGGTCAACGGCAAACTGTACAAAACAATAACAAAATGTATGAAGCACCCGGATGACCGTGTCGACCTATTATAGCCTCCGGGTCACAAACTTGAGAGAGCACGGGGGGGGGGGGGGGGGGGGGGGGGAGGGGGAGGGGGAGGCTATTCTACGGGCCCGAACGACCCATTTTTTTTTAAATTTTCCAAAAATTGTTTTGAGTGTGTTTTTTAAAGACATTTTTGAAATTGTTTAAAATGTTTTCGATAGGCATTAGGCGATATAAATACGTGTTACGTATTGCAAATTTAGGCAAATTGTGTCCAGCATCGTCTGGCGGAAAGTGAATTAGATGTGTGCGCCCTCTATATCAGTTCATTAGTTAAAAAGAAAAATGGCGATACCCATCATGCAGCATGGAATTGTAGTTCGAAGTAAGCTTACATTTTATGTAATTAAAATCTAAAAAGGGTAACGCAGGTAATGTGGCAATATCGTGTTTGCTGCCCCGTTAACGGAATAACGTGCATCTGTTACGATTACGAGGCAGAACACGGTTCATGATTGCATTGCCTTTTGCATTGTTTTGAGTGTCATATATTCTCATACTGAGTCGTATCACGACGTATGAGAGCTATGAAACAGAGCTAGTCATATATCATACGTTAGGGATGTTCATTTTTTTTTTAGAAATGTTGAATTTAAATGTTATTAGTATTGATGGAAAGATCATGTGGGGCGAGGTGGCGCAGTCGGTTAGAGCGTCGTACACTGCTGCGCACCGTAGTTCTGTTGGTGGATCGTTTATGAGTGAGAGTTCAAAAAACGATACACCAACACAGCCTCTTCCCCATGCCTCCTTCAGACCGTGCAGACTGAAGTTGGCATGTTCATGGCGCATCGTGCTTCGGAAGGTACGTAGAAATGTTGGTCCCGTGTATCGGAAGAGCTATCCCCGAGCACGTTAAAAGGTCACAGACTCCTTCGTAAAGAGTAGGGGATCGTCCCGGTCTGTGTCTGTACGCTCATGTTTGTATTCCTAGGTTCCAGGGATACATTGTGCGAGTATACTCAATATTGAGGTTTATGCACAGTATAGGTAGATAGATGTAATCCCCTTTAAAATGAGTGCTTGATGAGTTAACTAGGTTAAGTATACGTGAAGTTATGGAGAAAATGTGCTGTAAAATTGATGGTTTTTATAACAGTGTTTCAATGCAAAAACTTATGATTCATTATATAGGCCTATGCCATGTTTAATGATGAACCATTTTCAGCCCAAAAGGGCTCAATATTTTTTTAGCCCAAAGTAGCCCAAAAGACTCCCAAACCAAACCTTGCTATTCACGGTGCACGAAATGCCCATATTGTTACAATGTATTCCCCTACCCCTAAAGGTCGTGAGTTCTAGCCCCGCTACAGCCAACTTGTTTGTATCCTTGGGCAAGGTACTTAGTCTCAATTGCTTCGTCGACCCAAGCGAGATTGGGGAGCTGTTAGGGGATATTACAATCTAATCTAATCTAATGGCAGCAAAAATCAGTGGTTCGGAAGTCACATAAAAATGGTGGTCCCGTGCATCGGAAGTGCAATACCCGAGCACGTTAAAAGGTTACAGACTTTTGCAAAGAGTAGGGGATCATCCCGGTCTGTAACTGTTCACACATCTAACGGACCCCAATGGAAATAAGCTTCAACGAGGCTTTCTTGGGTTATCCAGGGTCGTAAGGCCCAAATAAATAAATAAATATATAAAAATAAACCCCAAACACAAATCCTACAATAGTTTTAAAATAAAAAACAAAATATTAAAAAATAATTGGAAGATTTAAAAAAATAAAAATCAAAACTATACAAATCAAAACAAAACAAATCCTGACTGCGCGATCTTGAAAGCACGTGCTCCTGATCAACAGATTCATCAACACGGCAATACCGTTTTGCCGGCAAACATGCGCCAATCCATTTCGCCCAACACAGAAATGAGACGCAAGGAGCGGGTTTACACATGTGGATTGACAATTTTTTTCGTCAAACCGGTTAGCTAAGGGTTCAACTTTAGACAAAACGATGGACATTTTTAAGTTAAATATAGTATCAGGATGCAACAACCGCTTTTACTGGTTATTCCATTCAGGTAGTAAAAAGATATTTGAAAAATTGATTCATAATATGGATGTCAAATTCGGAAGGGTTACGACTGGTTTAGCACGCGCGATTTACAATCAAAATTACTCTATTACATCGACGATATTCTGGAATAATATTTGTTTAATCGTCTCTCGGAAGGGTTTTTAATATTAAATATGAACGTATTTCGACTAGAAAGTACAAAATATTCAACTTACCTTCATTTGAAACCAGGCCCCGTCCACTCCCGCGAGTGTCGCCGTATTTGGGCCAGATGAGGTAGCAACACCTGTCAACATTTTGGTATACGGTGAAGTGCGCCGCTCGAAAATACGAAACTGGACAACCCTATCATGGTGTGCACTGAAACTTAGACAGACGGCTGTATGCAGCCATAAGGACGTCCAATGCTTCTGTCAATCACAAGTTCTTTCTATTGTCTGGGAATATGAACTTGTTTACCGTGCATCAGTGCGTTTTCAATCACTTAGTTGATCGATCAAATATCGACTAAAAAAACGACTTGGTCGGTTGTCATCAATAGTAATATTTCCATGGGTTTTACCACTACCAGGAAAGGTTTCTTTGTTTTATATTGGTTTTACCATGGTTTTACTCACTAAATAGTATGAGACTACAGATGGCCCAAATTCACAAAGGTGGCTTAACTTAAGCCTGGCTTAACTTAAGCCTGGCTTAGTTAAGCCACCACCATGGTTTAACTTAAATTTCTCTTTCACAAAACCTAGCTTAACTAATCCAGGCATAAAGTTAAGCCAGGCTTAAGTTAGGCCACTGTTTGGGCTCCTTTTGGGCTCCTATGCTTATAATTGGGTCTAGTTGCTAAGTGATTGATCTGCACATGCTCAGAAGCACATTGGTGTTATTAGATAATTGCTTTTTAAACCAGGAATGAATGCATTTATGTGGATCTGGTTGATAGCACTAGTCCAGACGGGAGTCCAGACAAAAGAAATGAGTTACAACTCACTTTAAAGTGGAATAAGTCCTTAGGCTTCTAACATAAGCTAGGGGTAAGGCTATGTAAGCATTTGATACTATTTTTAGAATAGATTAAAAGTGTTCCGTTCCGAGGGTGGGGGCAAATTAGCCAAATTGTGCATAGATTTGCTCTTTTGGATAAGATATCACATTTTGAGCTGACACATAAGATCAACGTCATTAACTGATCAAACCACTAGTTGCATTGAATTCGCAAGAATACACTGTTTTCCCTACCGGAATAGGCCTAGGCCTAACTAGGCCCACTAGACTAGGCTAGGCTAAATAGCATAACATGGATGTACATGCCCAGATTGGCTTTTTAGGATCAAATTTTAGCAACGTATAAGATCAACGTCATTAACCGATCAAACCGCAATCAAATTCATGCCATAAATGCCGTTCGCAAGGAAAAAACTGTTTTCCATGCTGGAATAGGCCTAACTAGGCTAAAATACAGCATGTACCATGTGCTCAGATTTCCTTTTTTGGATAAAATATCACATTTTAGCTATGTATAAGATCAACGTCATTAACCGGTCAAACCGCAATCAAATTCATGCCACAAATGCCGTTCGCAAGGAAATAAACTGTTTTCCATGCTGGACTAGGCCTAACTAGGCTAAAAGACAGCATACCATGTGCCCGGATTTCCTTTTTTGGATGAAATATCAATTTTTAGCTACGTATAAGATCAACGTCATTAACCGGTCAAACCGCAATCAAATTCATGCCACAAATGCCGTTCGCAAGGAAATAAACTGTTTTCCATGCTGGACTAGGCCTAACTAGGCTAAAATACAGCATGTACCATGTGCTCAGATTTCCTTTTTTGGATAAAATGTGATATTTTAGCTATGTATAAGATCAACGTCATTAACCGGTCAAACCGCAGTCGTTTGCGTTCAAATCGCAAGGAACAAAGCTTTTCCCTGCCGGACTAGGCCTTACTAGGCTAAATAGCATAAAATAACCAGTATTATGATAACGCATCACATTTTGAGCTACGTGTGAGATCAGTGCCACTAATCGGTCAAACCGCGCAACACATTATGACGATTCAAATGTTGTTCACGATGAAATCACAAAAGCTTTTTTTTACTAGGCCCTGCCGTAAAAAGGTCAAGTCTGCTTTATTGTGGTGTTAATTTGATGTTTTTAATCGGATAAATTATATTCAGAACTGAAGCACCGCTACAAAAATGCATCGTGACTCGTGACTGAGTCTTGCAGTGAACCCCTCAATTATAATACTTTTTTGAAGGTAGACCTAGGCTAGGGCCTAGCTATAATTTATTTATGGGACTTTGGCCTGGGGACCCCTGACCCAAACTATTACATCAGTGGTCATTTTAGGCCTTGGCCTACATTAAAATAACTAACCTATAACCCTTACCAGTATTTGTCTAATTATGGGCCTTTTTAAAATTAATATAAATGCCTTTTGAAAACTCATTCTGTTTTACAGGCTGTTTGTGATAGTTTTTATATTGATCTGTTGTGAATGGTGCACCTGAACTGATGTGGGAACTCCTACAAACAAAACACTGCAAATTTCAGCAAAACGGCTTTGATTTTATACTGGCTGCTGCTGAGGTGTTTTAATCAAACTCAAAGCATAGACCATGCTATCAAATGTATTACTTTAAAACAACAAATACAAGGGAATGGAGAAGATCCATTCAGAGTAGAGCTAGCATGCTTGTCTAGCATAAATCTAGGCTGACTTAGCAAGGTAAATAAATGAGCTTTATAAAAATAAGCTTACTTAATTTTCTGACGTTTTTTTAAAATCAAAAACTAACTGTTTAGGCTGGTAGCCTGGTGCATGGACACATCTCACAACAATACTTTGTGTATCTTCTAATTAAATTGTGATGTCCAGAATGATTCTAATCGTAGGCCTACCCGGGGGCCTACCTGAGTGAGAGAAGATGTTGGTCTGTTGATTTGTGCACAGCGTTCGTGTACGCATACTGGCACAGGTTTCAAACTGCAAATTCTGCACTCATTTATCCCCGAGCACGTTAAAAGGTCACAGACTCCTTCGTAAAGAGTAGGGGATCGTCCCGGTCTGTGTCTGTACGCTCATGTTTGTATTCCTAGGTTCCAGGGATACATTGTGCGAGTATACTCAATATTGAGGTTTATGCACAGTATAGGTAGATAGATGTAATCCCCTTTAAAATGAGTGCTTGATGAGTTAACTAGGTTAAGTATACGTGAAGTTATGGAGAAAATGTGCTGTAAAATTGATGGTTTTTATAACAGTGTTTCAATGCAAAAACTTATGATTCATTATATAGGCCTATGCCATGTTTAATGATGAACCATTTTCAGCCCAAAAGGGCTCAATATTTTTTTAGCCCAAAGTAGCCCAAAAGACTCCCAAACCAAACCTTGCTATTCACGGTGCACGAAATGCCCATATTGTTACAATGTATTCCCCTACCCCTAAAGGTCGTGAGTTCTAGCCCCGCTACAGCCAACTTGTTTGTATCCTTGGGCAAGGTACTTAGTCTCAATTGCTTCGTCGACCCAAGCGAGATTGGGGAGCTGTTAGGGGATATTACAATCTAATCTAATCTAATGGCAGCAAAAATCAGTGGTTCGGAAGTCACATAAAAATGGTGGTCCCGTGCATCGGAAGTGCAATACCCGAGCACGTTAAAAGGTTACAGACTTTTGCAAAGAGTAGGGGATCATCCCGGTCTGTAACTGTTCACACATCTAACGGACCCCAATGGAAATAAGCTTCAACGAGGCTTTCTTGGGTTATCCAGGGTCGTAAGGCCCAAATAAATAAATAAATATATAAAAATAAACCCCAAACACAAATCCTACAATAGTTTTAAAATAAAAAACAAAATATTAAAAAATAATTGGAAGATTTAAAAAAATAAAAATCAAAACTATACAAATCAAAACAAAACAAATCCTGACTGCGCGATCTTGAAAGCACGTGCTCCTGATCAACAGATTCATCAACACGGCAATACCGTTTTGCCGGCAAACATGCGCCAATCCATTTCGCCCAACACAGAAATGAGACGCAAGGAGCGGGTTTACACATGTGGATTGACAATTTTTTTCGTCAAACCGGTTAGCTAAGGGTTCAACTTTAGACAAAACGATGGACATTTTTAAGTTAAATATAGTATCAGGATGCAACAACCGCTTTTACTGGTTATTCCATTCAGGTAGTAAAAAGATATTTGAAAAATTGATTCATAATATGGATGTCAAATTCGGAAGGGTTACGACTGGTTTAGCACGCGCGATTTACAATCAAAATTACTCTATTACATCGACGATATTCTGGAATAATATTTGTTTAATCGTCTCTCGGAAGGGTTTTTAATATTAAATATGAACGTATTTCGACTAGAAAGTACAAAATATTCAACTTACCTTCATTTGAAACCAGGCCCCGTCCACTCCCGCGAGTGTCGCCGTATTTGGGCCAGATGAGGTAGCAACACCTGTCAACATTTTGGTATACGGTGAAGTGCGCCGCTCGAAAATACGAAACTGGACAACCCTATCATGGTGTGCACTGAAACTTAGACAGACGGCTGTATGCAGCCATAAGGACGTCCAATGCTTCTGTCAATCACAAGTTCTTTCTATTGTCTGGGAATATGAACTTGTTTACCGTGCATCAGTGCGTTTTCAATCACTTAGTTGATCGATCAAATATCGACTAAAAAAACGACTTGGTCGGTTGTCATCAATAGTAATATTTCCATGGGTTTTACCACTACCAGGAAAGGTTTCTTTGTTTTATATTGGTTTTACCATGGTTTTACTCACTAAATAGTATGAGACTACAGATGGCCCAAATTCACAAAGGTGGCTTAACTTAAGCCTGGCTTAACTTAAGCCTGGCTTAGTTAAGCCACCACCATGGTTTAACTTAAATTTCTCTTTCACAAAACCTAGCTTAACTAATCCAGGCATAAAGTTAAGCCAGGCTTAAGTTAGGCCACTGTTTGGGCTCCTTTTGGGCTCCTATGCTTATAATTGGGTCTAGTTGCTAAGTGATTGATCTGCACATGCTCAGAAGCACATTGGTGTTATTAGATAATTGCTTTTTAAACCAGGAATGAATGCATTTATGTGGATCTGGTTGATAGCACTAGTCCAGACGGGAGTCCAGACAAAAGAAATGAGTTACAACTCACTTTAAAGTGGAATAAGTCCTTAGGCTTCTAACATAAGCTAGGGGTAAGGCTATGTAAGCATTTGATACTATTTTTAGAATAGATTAAAAGTGTTCCGTTCCGAGGGTGGGGGCAAATTAGCCAAATTGTGCATAGATTTGCTCTTTTGGATAAGATATCACATTTTGAGCTGACACATAAGATCAACGTCATTAACTGATCAAACCACTAGTTGCATTGAATTCGCAAGAATACACTGTTTTCCCTACCGGAATAGGCCTAGGCCTAACTAGGCCCACTAGACTAGGCTAGGCTAAATAGCATAACATGGATGTACATGCCCAGATTGGCTTTTTAGGATCAAATTTTAGCAACGTATAAGATCAACGTCATTAACCGATCAAACCGCAATCAAATTCATGCCATAAATGCCGTTCGCAAGGAAAAAACTGTTTTCCATGCTGGAATAGGCCTAACTAGGCTAAAATACAGCATGTACCATGTGCTCAGATTTCCTTTTTTGGATAAAATATCACATTTTAGCTATGTATAAGATCAACGTCATTAACCGGTCAAACCGCAATCAAATTCATGCCACAAATGCCGTTCGCAAGGAAATAAACTGTTTTCCATGCTGGACTAGGCCTAACTAGGCTAAAAGACAGCATACCATGTGCCCGGATTTCCTTTTTTGGATGAAATATCAATTTTTAGCTACGTATAAGATCAACGTCATTAACCGGTCAAACCGCAATCAAATTCATGCCACAAATGCCGTTCGCAAGGAAATAAACTGTTTTCCATGCTGGACTAGGCCTAACTAGGCTAAAATACAGCATGTACCATGTGCTCAGATTTCCTTTTTTGGATAAAATGTGATATTTTAGCTATGTATAAGATCAACGTCATTAACCGGTCAAACCGCAGTCGTTTGCGTTCAAATCGCAAGGAACAAAGCTTTTCCCTGCCGGACTAGGCCTTACTAGGCTAAATAGCATAAAATAACCAGTATTATGATAACGCATCACATTTTGAGCTACGTGTGAGATCAGTGCCACTAATCGGTCAAACCGCGCAACACATTATGACGATTCAAATGTTGTTCACGATGAAATCACAAAAGCTTTTTTTTACTAGGCCCTGCCGTAAAAAGGTCAAGTCTGCTTTATTGTGGTGTTAATTTGATGTTTTTAATCGGATAAATTATATTCAGAACTGAAGCACCGCTACAAAAATGCATCGTGACTCGTGACTGAGTCTTGCAGTGAACCCCTCAATTATAATACTTTTTTGAAGGTAGACCTAGGCTAGGGCCTAGCTATAATTTATTTATGGGACTTTGGCCTGGGGACCCCTGACCCAAACTATTACATCAGTGGTCATTTTAGGCCTTGGCCTACATTAAAATAACTAACCTATAACCCTTACCAGTATTTGTCTAATTATGGGCCTTTTTAAAATTAATATAAATGCCTTTTGAAAACTCATTCTGTTTTACAGGCTGTTTGTGATAGTTTTTATATTGATCTGTTGTGAATGGTGCACCTGAACTGATGTGGGAACTCCTACAAACAAAACACTGCAAATTTCAGCAAAACGGCTTTGATTTTATACTGGCTGCTGCTGAGGTGTTTTAATCAAACTCAAAGCATAGACCATGCTATCAAATGTATTACTTTAAAACAACAAATACAAGGGAATGGAGAAGATCCATTCAGAGTAGAGCTAGCATGCTTGTCTAGCATAAATCTAGGCTGACTTAGCAAGGTAAATAAATGAGCTTTATAAAAATAAGCTTACTTAATTTTCTGACGTTTTTTTAAAATCAAAAACTAACTGTTTAGGCTGGTAGCCTGGTGCATGGACACATCTCACAACAATACTTTGTGTATCTTCTAATTAAATTGTGATGTCCAGAATGATTCTAATCGTAGGCCTACCCGGGGGCCTACCTGAGTGAGAGAAGATGTTGGTCTGTTGATTTGTGCACAGCGTTCGTGTACGCATACTGGCACAGGTTTCAAACTGCAAATTCTGCACTCATTTGTAAACAAAAACAAATTTTGCTCATTGATAGCTATTTATACTCCCTGACTGCTCTCTGACTACTAATCCATAGGGCCTTTTAGACCTAACCATTCCCGTTGTCTGACACATTTCCAAGAAATTCACACACCAAACTAGCCACACAACTTTTGTCTAGGACAGTTAAGCCACACTTTAAACTACCCCTTTCTGTAGCTTAAAGTTAAGCCTGGTTTAACACTGTTTAAGCCTGGCTTAACTTTAAGCCACCTTTGTGAATATGACTAAGCCACGGTCCTAGCTTAAGTCCAGACTTAAGCTAGGACCGTGGCTTAAACCTCTGACTTAAGCTAGGTTTAAAGTTAAGCCACCTTTGTGAATTTGGGCCAATGAGATTAAGATTGTTTGGCGTTATTTCAAACATAACTAAAAAAAAAAAAATCATAATTTGGTAAATCTTTCGGAAATGTTTCGGCGCGGGATTGGGTTGCAGGGAACCAGCATAGCTCAAGAGCAAGTAGACTGGCGATCGATTGGCGGCCCGTGTTTATATCTTCATGTACAATTGATCACCGAGTGATTGAAAACGCAATTGAAAACGCACTGATGCACGGTAAACAGTTAGTATCGCCAGACAAAAGGAAGAACTTGTGATTGACAGAAGCAGTGGACGTCCTTATGGCTGCATACAGCCGTCTGTGAAACTTAGTGAAAGTGTAACTAACTCGTCTGTAGTGTAGGTGGCCGAATTGTCCAGCTCTGGCAAATTTGCCAGTGCACTGGCAAATATGCCCGCTATGTGGGCATATTTGCCAGTATTTACAGTTAATCCAAAAGTAGCGCTTCCACCCAAAAAATGGCATAGTCTACCCTTCATATATCAATTGTTTAACTCAATACCTAAACATTTTGTGTCGCTTCAAAAACATTCTAGGTTGCGTTTTGCCAGAAAAATGATGAAATTTCAGTCATTTTGTGGAAAGTGGACATTTTGCCAGTATTTGCAGTTAATCCAAAATTTAAAAAGTAACGCTTCCACACACAAAATGGCATCTTCTATCCTTCATATATCGATAGCTGAACTTGATACCAAAATATTTTGCATCGCTTTAAAACAATTCATGGTTTAAGTTTTACTAGAAAAAAGATGTAATTTCAGTCATTTTTGGCAAAATATATTTTTCAAGCTTTCATTGAAAGTGCACTATTACATTAACAAACAGGGAATCCTCTACGCTTATTGTGTACTTATTGGTGTACACACACGAATCCCCTCCCCACCACCCCCACCCCAACCCCCTCCCACCCCATCCCACATGTTTAAACCCACTCAACCCCAACCACAAACCTACTCCACCTTCCCACAATGCCCCCTCCACATCTAAACCACCCCTACAAACTCCCCTCCCCACCACAAATACCCACCCCATGCCACCACAACCCCTTTACCATCACAATCCCCACCACAAACTCCCTCCCCTTCACATCCCCATCCCCATCCCCACCATAACCCCCCTTTTACAATAGACAAAACTTTTGCTTGATGCTGAATGGATGTTTCTGACACACCCCTTGTATTTCATTGGCCACAAGTACTCATTAAAGGTATATTATGTGATCTTTCCAGGGAACGCCCTCAACATCGAAAAAAAAATTGAAAGCAGATTTTCTTGCAGATTTACATTTCTGATCATAAATCGGACATACATTCCAAGTTACAGGGCGATACGATTCTTAATTACTTCAAAATCATGGTTTTAGTCGTATCGCTCTGTAACTTGGAATATATTTATGATTTATGATCAGAAATGTAAATCTGCAAGAAAATTTACTTTCTAAAAAAAAAACATGAATAGAGGGCACTCTCTGGAAAAGATCACATAATATGCCTTTAAGGCTAGTGGATCCACCTAGATATAGGGCTGGGAGATATCAAGCCTCTCAGTCTCAAACCCAAAATGACAAAAGCATCATAATTTGCATAATTCAAACAGGAAATCAAACATAAACCTTACCTCAACAGATGTTTACATTATTGGAACTATTATTTTTGGTTTCAAACACGAAAAATAGCGAATTTATTACACATTTTGTCTTGGTGGCCAATTTATGGCTCCCAAATTAGTGGGCAAATTTGTCCACCTGCACGAAATGAGTTATATTATCATCTAGGGGGGGGGGGGGGGGTGGGGTACCGCGCCATTTTGTCCCGAAGCAATGGTTATGACGTCATATTTTGGTGATAACCACGATCGTTTTCGTAAAATATCACAAAATGGCGCAGTACCCCAACCCCCCCTAATTATCATCATTATGTGATCTTTTCCAGGGGACGCCCTCAATCCTCGAAAACAAATTGGAAGCAGATTTTCTTGCAGATTTACTTTTCTGATCATAAATCATAAATATATTCCAAGTTACAGAGCGATACGATTCCTAACAACCTCAAAATCATTCATAGTTTTAGAGTGAATTTAGAGTAAAATTTGAAAAAATAGATTGTATTTCGTACCACTCGGTACAATCTATTTTCAAACCATGATTTTAAAGTAATTAGGAATCGTATCGATCTGTAACTTCGAAGATCTTTATGATTTATGATCGAAAATGCAATGATAGAGGGTGCTACTTGGAAAAGATCACATAATATGCCTTTAACAGTAGTGTTACCAGGGAGCTTATATAATGGGAGAGGAAATTCGAATCGCAAAATTGAAGCCTCCTATATATGGGCATGTGGGCGTGAGTACGCGCGATGTACCTCTTAATAACTCATTAGCATAATTTAGACGCGCGATGTACCTCTTAATAGCTCATTAGCATAATTTAGACGCGTGATGTGCCTCTTGCATAATGAGGGCCCGCAATGTACCTCTTAGAAAGGCTTCAATCTCGGCAATGGGAGTCTGTGTACAGTGGCACCGGCCTGGTGTTACACTTACACACAGTGTGAACTGTTAGCCTGTTAGGGACCGTTCATTATTTATGGGGGAGGGGCGGTTGGGACAAATTTGAGATTCGTATGTCAAAATTACCTACCCCTACAGCTGAAACTGGCCTGCTAACCAGTAACTTTTTACACCCCCCCCCCTCCCCGAAAAAAAATCAAATACCTTCTGTGTGTGCCCATCTGAACGGCCATAAAACTAAGACCCCACTATAAAACTAAGACACCCACTATAAAACTAAGACCCCACTATAAAACTAAGACACCCCCACTATAAAACTAAGATCCCAACTATAAAACTAAGACCCACTATAATTTATAAAACTAAGACCCCCACTATAAAACTAAGACCCCCACCCCCACTTTAAAACTAAGACCCCTCACTGTTTAGATGTGTGGACCACTGGCCCGGTCCGGAGGTGAGGTGAAAGGCGAGAGTAGATACGACTGGCTTCCAGGCCCGTAAGCAGGATTTTTTTAAGGGGGTGGCGTTTTTTGTGTAAAAGGTACATTGGTACCCAAAAAATTGTAAAAGGTTGGCCCCCCCCCCCTCCCCCAAAAAAATTAGTCATCTCAGAAAATGTTGAGGGGGGTATGGGGGGGTTAGGACATATTTTAGACCAAAACGGCCCCAAAAAATGCTTTACACAATGAGAAAGGGGGTGTTTTCTATAAAATTGGGGTGGGGGGGGCCTTTTCACAAAAAAGGAACATTTTATTACAAAATAAGGTACATTTGTACACAAAAATGGTACATTAGTAAAAAAAGGATTTTTTTTCTTCTTCAGATTTGGGGGGGGGGGGGGGGGGTGGGTGTCCGCTGGTTACGGGCCTGCTGGCTTTATATCCCTGCGGGGCTCAACTAAATTGGACCCACTAAGCCGGAGGAGTTCTGTTAATCCGACCCCATGCACCTCGACCCTCCGGGCCTGCGGTTCTGTTTATTACTTGGCCTACCAGGGGTGCCCGGGATAGACTTGTGAGCACCTTCCCATTAACTGCTCACAAGTCTATCCCGGGCACCCCCGGTAGGACAGGTAAGAAACAGAACCGCAGGCCCGGAGGGTCGAGGTGCATAGGGCCGGCTTAACAGAACTCCTCAGGCTTAGTGGGTCCAATTTAGATGAGCCCGCAGGGCTATAAAGCCAGTCATATCTACTCTCGCCTTTCACCCCACTTCCGGACCGGGCCAGTTGGCCACACATCTAAATAGTGGGGGGTCGGTCCGGTCCGTAGAACAGGGTGTGGTTTTTTTGTGGCCTTACCGACCATTAAATACTAAAAAAGAGTATCATATCCATAAATGTTGTCGATACAACCATAAATGATTCTAATGTCTCTGACATTAGTTGGCATAATTATAATGTATGTGCTTTAGATTTAACCATGCATTGTTGTCTCCCCGATACAAGTATTACAGATCACAATTATCAGGTCTACTTTCATAACCCTTATACATTATGGTTCTCTTTCAGATTTTTTTATTAGACATATTCTTGGAGGGCCGTGTCAAACTAACACTACACATCAGCTCCAAAGAAGGCTACATATCAACTTTCCAATTGCATCAAGGTTTAGACCAACTCATCAACACAAGGGATTTTTAGATAGAGAAACGGTTCAATTTACAACACCATGCAAGACATTGTGTACAGAATATAGGTCTCCTCAAGAGCTATACAAAACACTGTATGAAAAAACACATCCATTTTACAAAATGTGAGTACCGTAGAATGGGGATACTTTGACCTTTGATGGGTAACTTCGTCCCACCAAAAATAAGAGTTTATTTGTCAAATTTAAAAAAAGTTTTATAGTGATATTTTTTAATTTGATGTAATTACAACAACATATTACCTTGCTAAATATGTGTATTTGGAAATGGATCTAAACACACCAAGCTCCAGGATTTTTTCTGTATTTTCAGATATTTTTAGGACAAGCACTTTTTTCAACAAATTGCAACTGCCTCACCCACGTGGTGGGTATATTCAGCAACTTGTATGTTGTGGTTGAATAGACAATTTACCTATGACAAGACAATACCCAATTTATTTTTATTTGCATTCTTCATTAAAAGTGGGGTAACTTTGGCCCATGTTAAATACATAGGAGAAAAATGTATTTGTTATTGCTTGTAAAAAGTCAAAATTATATTGAGGCAAATTCACACAATTGGCTAATCAAATAAAAACTAGCAAAACAAGTAAAATATCAAGATTAAAAAAAAAAAGCTGATGAATACACATGAATTACCTTTTGCTTGACTAAATACATTTTGCTATCTCAGATTATAAGTAGTTTGTAGGAGTATAACAACTGCCAAACTATTATTTGCTCTTTACATTTAATACCTTTAACATCTACCTGTGCTTGTCGGCTTATAGTTTTCTGACAGAAATGTGTATATCTGTAATTATAGCAAACTGGTCTCCTTTGTTTCTGCTAGATCATGAATCATCAGGATTTGGTCATATATATATACACCCTGCTATGTTCCCTTACTCTACCAAATCAATACACAATGTGTGTAATCCTGTAATAGTTCTGGAATAGCACAAAGACTAAGCTTGACAATATAAGGTTTTCAGGCAATTTTACTCTCCAGGGACGGTATTTTTGTATTAAAATGAAGACATCATATTACATGCATTATTATTAATAGTTACAAATATAATTCTTTTCTCTTTATTAGCATCAAAGAAAAAAGAAAAAAATATGTGCCCCGCCATCCCCTTCCCGTAGTGGAAGTCCAGACTAATAAAGCAGAGAATACAGTGTTACTGTATGATGATGAGGAAACACTACGGTCTATGGGTAAAGCCTATCTAGCAGAGGAACCAGTGGATGATGTCTATGTTATGAAACACTATCCTCCTCATGTGGCTATGTTTGTTGAGGTTATAGACCGATTGAGATCTCAAGACAAATGGGACTATTACCCCAGCGACGACCATAATCGTGATGTGATGGTCACTTTTGCATTGGATGGAAAATTGGAAAATAAGGTATTACCGTATTATCCCTATTAAGCGCCCAGGGCTCTTAGCAAAGTCATTTTGGATGGGCGCTTATTAAGTTACATGGAAACTGTCAAATTGTTTCCGAATTTTGATGCAAATTTTGTTGTGGAAAATGTGCACAGCCCGCCAATACGTGGATCAACAACATGTTGTTGATGCCGGGACTTTCGGACGCTACTTTCATGCTTTATTTTGAGCTGCAGTGGCTAAAAGATGGGTGCTTATTAGGTGTTACTTTTTGGTAGTCATTGGGAAAAAGAGGGGTGGGCGCTTATAAGGGCATGGGCGCTTAATAGGGATAATACGGTACATGTATACTTCTATTTCAATTGACTAAATAAGAATAAGATATTACACATTATTTGATGTCTCACAGTTTCTAATGACAAGCATGTTGGACAAATCATCATCGCTGCTATGGGCAACCAGCACGCCGATCGAATCGCACCACACGGATGAGTGTAATCACGCATTACGCGATGGCGCAGCCGCAGTGTGTTGTTTTTTAATTGGTCGCGCCAACTGTTTACATCGACTTTTAAAACTTAAAGGAACATGATTATTATTTTAATTTGATCATTTGAGTTTTATGGTGTGTTTTTTAAAATTGAATGAAATTGTTAATAATGAAGTACAATTAAATGATGAACTTCTTATTTGCATTGTCTATTTATGAAATGGCCGTTCAAATCCCTGTTGTTGTTGAAAGGAATTAAATCATGTTTCAGCGTATGTGCATCACCAACTGACAACTTGCGTTCTGCGCGAGCTGTGTGTTTTGTTTCACTCGGTCATTGCCCTCGTGAAATAAACCAAGCAGACGCGGGAACACCATTGGTGATGCACATATGCTGAAACATGATTTAATTCCTAAAGCAATACTTTAACTTTAACTTTGACTGCTGGTTAAACATAAATACATAGAACCACAATGCACACCAAATATGTTCAAAGTTATCATGAAGAAACTGTTTATTAACAGTAATACCAACATGTCCTGTGTTGTTTCATTTAAAAGTTGCAAGTTTTAATTACATTCCATAGTGATTCCATGGAACAAGTTTAATTTCACCACTTATGGGGAAATACACATCTCTCAAAAGAAATAACCAGTTTGGATGAAATGAAAATAAGAATAAGGGCAATTTTGTACTTATCATTCATTTCATTAAATTTACTGATTACTGTTTTCAAATTGGTATTAAAAATCTGTGAAATCATGACCTGATTATTTTGACTCACCCTTTATACTTGCTAACCACACTGGTTGGAAGATGGGCCAAATTATGGTATCTGGCTTGTATTGGTAATTTTATTTAACATATTTGTTGTTACTTACCTTTATTCTTGTCTTACCAGAAAAAGGTTGGTGCATTTGAAGGTTTCCTTGCTTTTCCACACAAATTTACCGTTGAAAACAGAGTATTTTGCTTTGCACAGGTAAGTTAAATGGTTGTTTTCCATTAGGGTTACTTTTACAGAGAATTGGAGTGACTTTCAAAAAATTATGGGATTGCCTCAAAGAAGATTTTTTGAGCAACACCTGCATACTTAACTTTCATCACATGACCACTGATTTCTGTCACCAGTGTCTACTGGTTCCCATTGACATTAAATTGCAATGAAATGCTTATATGGGTCTTTAGAAAATCCTGCTGCAAGTACTACAATTGATGTGACTTTAATTCAAACCTCTCTTGATTTTCTTAAAGACCCTTGCTTTTGAAGAACACACACATATAAGCAGCGAAGGAAATTCCCACATGACTTTCCACCCGGGGTAGACCGACCCCGGGTGGACTATTAACTTTTGGACTTGTGTTAATTTCTATTTGGTGTAACGCGTTTGCACGTCGCCTATGTATGGCTAAAATCTGTGTGTGTTAAGCAGACTGTGATTACCCAGAGTTGACAAATAAATTTGATCAACAACTTCATGTTGACAATATGTCAGCAAAGGTCACCCTGGGATGACAATGTTCAAATAACTTTAAGACATGATATGAGCAGACTGTGATTATCCAGAGTTGACAACATGTCGGCAAAGATCAACCTGTGTTGACTATGTTCAAATAATTTAAGATCTGATATAAGCAGATTGCGATTACTCAGAATCTACTCCTTACATTCCATTCATGTGGATTTAAAAAAAGGTTTTTACTTAATATTAAATGTTGTGCACAACATTTATAATGTTCATCAGGATTATATCAATCAGAAATTAAAAAGAATCATTGTAGAGAATATTTTTTCTCTTCCCTACTTCTTTCCTTTGTTGCATCCTTGACTTTATTCAGCTCATTATACTACGCTTTTATACGAAAGTGCAGTTTTACAGTTCAGGAAACTTTTGTTTGTATTTTGGCAAAACAGGTAGCTGGTATTGTAAGTTTGGTACCAAAGTAAGTTTGGTACAAAAAAAATAATTCTACAAGTCTTCTCTATCCAAACATGTTTTTATTTTTATACTGCAACTTATTTAATCAGGGATATAAAGTTTTTAAAAGGTTTCGAAACTTTTGGGACACCCTGTATTTAACAATTTTCATTGCCAATTTTTTTCAACTCATGGGGTCCACAAGTAAATTGCGGTAAAAAGGGAATAAATTTATGAACAACCCTCACAGGTCCAGTTTATATATTTATTTTATATTTTATTCAATTATTTTCATAAAACATATTGGTCGTGGGATTTTTTCTGCAACCCAATTTTTCTTCTTCTGGAAACTTGCGGATTTTGTAATCCTGATTGACAGACTGGCTTGTAAACCTTATTGTCTATTTATCCAGGATGGTGATGTACAGAAAGCCAAGGCAGCTGGTGCATACATTGTGGCTGGACCAGAGAGAATAGATGACTTTGTAGGCAAGAGAATACAAGTGACAAAGAAAACAGGAGTCTACACAGGACAAGAGACAGAAGTGTCTTTGAGTACATCCGAAGAAGGTGCTGTTGACTTTGTGGGGGATGTGGAATATGTGGATTATGTTGTGGCAACACCGTCTGTTATACGCACTCTTCAACCTATCAAAAGGCTGCTTAAAAACAAGTTTCCAACAGCCAAAAAAGGTATGCTTGTACACAGAAATGCTACTTGTCCCAGACGAAATGACCAATAACCATCATTTATGCTCAAAAGAGACTTTAGGACCATGGGCATAAAACCTATTTTTCAACAACAAAATTGAAACGTCACACGGAGGTCACTAGAGGTCAGTGGAAAATACAGGCAAAAATGTAAGACATGCTCCAATTTCAATGAGACTTGTTACATCTTATGTCTTTTGATAAGACATGAAATAAGTAAATCATGACCTTTGGGTCAAAGGTCAGGAAATGGTACGCTCTGATTCTGATCAAACTTGTTGCGTTTTATGTCTTTTGATTTAGAAGAAGAAAAAAAGTTGATCATGACCACAGGGTCAAAGGTCAGGTTGGGATCACTTAGGGGTCTTTGACCTACACAGGGGTAACATTTATGACATGGTCCGATCTTAAAGGTAGATGTTGCATCTTGTAACCTACGGTTATGTTAAAACGTTAATGTCAAACTCGACTAAGGTATGTGATCTATGATCACATTTGAGCTCTAGCAATACTATTGTGTTTGTATTCTCAAAATCAGAGCAACAATTTGACTGCCAGCTATTTTTCAAAAAGTGGCATATTTATCTTGAGTACACTGGTGAATCCATTAACACATGCAGTTAACTCTACTCCCTCAGTGGAGTTAAGGATCTACCTCTTGACTTTTTTCAGAAGTAAATCAGTCAAGTTTGTCTGTCCTTATTTGCCCTGTGTTATCCCTGTAGGCTTTATTGCTACAAACCCCCATGAGGGGTTAGGTTTAAGGGAGTGATCATTTAACATGACTGCTGTCCACACTTGCACTAACTCGACCATTACTTGAGTTATGTACCCTAAGTCTAACCATAGCTACTTAGGTTAGCTCTAAGTTCTTTGTAGAGGCTAAGTATGGACTCTAGGTCACATAATGGTCCTATCAAGACCATAGTTTGATCAGTTCCAAATTGGCGAAGCCTTCTTACAGCAGCGAATTAATACATAAGGATGCGGGGCACGCTGAAGGAAACAAGTGCACTGGGCATCATATGCGTAAGGCGTGCGTGCGACCAAACCGGCGTGCGTGTGTGTGGCCATAATTACGCTTGGATTACTTTTGCGTGCGGAGAGATGAAAACCAAATTCTCACCAATTTGGAACTGATCAAACTATACCGGTTGGTTCAAAAAAAAGTTGACCCAAGTTCAAAGTAATATTTCAACCACCTTTATAGTTTCAGAGAATGTGTCTTTACTTAGTTCAGCAGTAAGTTATGAAATTATCCTGAAAATATGGCACGTTTAGCTTGTCAGGTTCTTCAGATATTGTTCATTACAGAAAGCATGCACAAAACCGACTTGTCCACAGGAGCGCCATTTAGTTTTTGTTTTCAACAAAACAGCATGCTCTTGATTAAGAATTGAAAGCCCGCCCTGACGAAGTATCCCAATCTGTATGCATAAGGTGCCATTCACATTCAACATAGAAACGTAGGTACATAGGTAGGTAATGTCATGCACCAGACAGATGTTTCAGATTTCATTTTTTTTCTCTTTCTTTTTCTCCTTTTTTCACAATTTTTGACCAATTGTGTGTAAGTTCACTTTGTGCATTCCATCTCTACTAAAGGACACTCCTGTGAATGAGGCAGTTTTGTGCATGCTTTCTGTAATAAACATATCTGAAGAACCAACCAAGATAAATGTACCATTTTTTCAGGATAATTTCAAAACTTACTGCTGATCAAGACTAAGTAAACACAAATTCTCTGGAACTATAAATGTGGGTCAAAAGTTACCTTGAACTTCGGTCAACTTTTTTTTTAACCACCCGGTAGACTAATTGTATCAATCAGTTGATAAACTTGAATCACTCATCAAGAATTTGTTATTCATTTTAGTAGGTACCACTTGTAAATTGGTCACATTGAAAATAATCTCTTTTTAAAAAAATGTTTTATCCTTCAAATTTTCAGGTATGATTAACCGTAATATTGCAGAAGCCATAGATCTCTTCAAGAAAGGCACATTATTTGAGGGAAAATACATCAAGGATGAAAATGAAGAGGAGCATTTCACATGTGTTATGTCTATAGGAAAGGTATGAACATTATTGAACATTTATCCTTTACTGATAACCAACCAATACACTTGCTGTGATATAGTTGATCATTAACAGTATAGGTTGCCCAAAATATCTCATAAATTTGGAAAGAGACTATTGTGTTTTGCTTGTCATTGCTTTTTAAGCTATCTACACTAGTACAATGGACCCTAGTATCTCGCCGAGCCTTTGGGTATATACTGCCCTCTATTTATGTGTTCTTTACCAACCTCTCTTGCCATGGATTCTCTGCACTTTTTATTTCATTATTTTTTGGTTCGATTATGGCTGGAATTATATCTCAATGTGATTGGTTAGGGATGCAATAATTCTTCCCCGACTTCCTGAGCATTTTTATGTGGCCTGAGTGATAGATTCTTTTAATATCTAAATGGATAATAAACCTATGTACATCAAACACATTGAAACATCATCTTAGATATAGACATGGCTTGCTACCTGGTCAGGAACTTCTTTGTGTTAGGTGTACATCAAACACATTGAAAACAGCATGTTACCTGGTCAGGAACTTTACATCAAACACATTGAAAACAGCACGTTGGATCTAGACATTGCTACACAAAGGCCATTCAATAAGTTCTACCAACGACTTCATAAGATTGCTAATTGTACATGATTGAAGCTATGAATCTTGGCCACAAATTTATAGTTAATTGGTCTTAATATCAGTCTTACTTCTGGAGATGCAGTGAAAACCAATGACAGGAACGGACAAAAAACAGGATGCACATACAAATATTATTTATGAAGTAATTATATTTAAGGTATAATGTATGAGGTATCACTATGGCATGACATTGCAATGACAAATTTGGCTGATGAGCATATTTCAATACTGTAGAACAGTTTAATTTCACGGCAACTTAATTTAGTGAATTGGCATTTATTCAACTTTTTGCAGCAATTTAATTTCACTAATTCTTATCATCTTCCTATGTATAACCATTATAAATAATATAATTGGGGGCAATCTATTTTGGCGAATTGGATCTCCTAGCGAAATTAGCGGAATTAAATTGCTAGCAAACTTAAGTTGTTTTGCAGTATGTCAAAGCCATGAGGGTTGATATTATGCTATTTGTAAGCCCGCAATAGTTAACATTGCTTGCAACCTTATTAATACATGGTTATAACATATTATGTTTCATTAAACCTTTTCACACTGGTCCGACGATCGATCTTTAAATGATCGATCGTCCTTTTGTAGACTTAATAACAGTCGTTATGACGATCGATCATCAAATAAAGGGCCACTTCTCGTGTGAATCCAATGGCCGTTGATCGATCGAAGTTCTTGCATGTTTTGAAACGGCTGATTTAGTCTCCATTTAGCAACGATCGATCGTCCAAAGATCGATCGTCGGACCAGTGTGAAAAGGTTTAATATCATTTTATGTTTTCCATTCCCAGTATCAAAAATCATGTTTCCACTAAACAAATTCTCACGCTGACTTAGTTTGCATCAGACTAAAGATAAAACAGTTGCCACTGATCATTTACCATCAATCTGTCTGTTATGAGGGAGGAGGTAGAAGTTATTGGGGCGAAACCCTGGACATTGGTTAGACACATGAAGCACCAAATTACATCAATCATGCTGTGTGTGCAAATCATTAACTGTATTCAACAAATTTGCTTTTTTTTTTAGCTGGATATGACAAATGAACAATTGGAGGAGAATTTAGAAGCGTTAATTGAGGATATGTGTACTCGAAGACCACTCAAGTTAGGTAGGTAACCAAGTTAACAGATTTGCATTGGTCTGTAGTAATCATAGGGATATCTGTGGAAAGAATGAGGATGATTGTGAACCCCCTAGGGTGGTGTTTCCTTATAGGCTATTTTTGAATCAGAATGATTCAGATTTGAAGCATTGTGCAAGGTGTTTCATAAAAAAGATTCACATGTTTTTTCCACATATTGAATTCCATTAAATATTCAATATTTTGCAGTAATTTATATCAGAAAGTCAACTTAGTTTGCTTTCTAAAATGTTACGTTATTTGATTTTAATTGCTTATGTTAGATCGAAAAAAGATATGGAACATTATAAAATATACCAAAAGACTTTGTGACATGTATATTAATGATCTATCAATATGAAAAGAGTCCAATATTAAATAAAAAGATTGACAGATTTTCCAAAAGGTCCTTTAGAGCATGCCTAACTCTTTTTTTCTTCAAAAAGCTTTCCCAGTAGCTTGTTTACCAATTCATTCATTACCAATGTGCTATCTGATTTCAATGTTTCATTTACCTATGGTAACATTCTGTTTGTATTGACAGGTCCATTCATAACAGAGATCTCTGTAACAGCATCTCATCTGGACACATACACCATCCAATCAGCACATTATATGCCACAGCCAGAATTGGAAGAAAAACAAGACACTTTACAAGAACTTGAAATGCTTGAGAAAGAGATGGACAAAGAACGTGCTATACAAACATGAAAGAGAGTATTACTAGGTTGACATTACCTTTCTGATGCCAGACTGCTCATAGGATTAGTCTTACAGTGTGTTTGCCAGGAAAGATGAAATGATATGCCTACAAACACTGTTATATGCTAGGAAATAATTTCATTTCAATAATGTGTGAGTGTAATGTATACTAAATGAAAGGATTAGGTATATCCTTGGTGTGAACACCCCTTTATGGAATATAGGATTTTGTGCTAGGTTAATTCTGTCCTGTCTTACACGAAAGATATACCAAGGAAAGGATGCATACCCTCAGCATGGACAGATCAAATCAAATACAGCTGTATTCATCAATTTTAGAGGGAGTATTAAAGGCAATATTACTGAATTGTCTTTCTATGGCAATATTACTGAATTGTCTTTCTATTAATAGGATGAGACGTGATTGATCAAAACCATATTTAGGAGAAATGGTACGAAGCCTGCATCTCTGGAGTATTCAAATCAATAACTGTTAATAAACTACAATCATAGAAAAAAGGTGTTCGAACACTGACCATTGTTTGCACCGTTTAATTACCATATACAGGGTGACCCAGAAAATATTGAACCCAAAAATCACAAAATTCATTTTTTTCTTTTACCATTAAAATAACAAAATATTGCATAACTCGTTCACCAGCTATGTGCACCATACATCTAACTTTCTGAAACATTTTAGATCATAAAAATAGGCCACACGAAACTTAAAATACGTGTAATTTTGTAAGAAGTGTTGTTTTGTAGTGTAAGTGAAGTGCAAAAAAATGGTTTCATGCTACATGAGCAGAACAAGTGCCTGTTTGAAACCATTTCTGCACAGTATCTCATCAATATTCATTTATTATGTAAATCAATATTATTATTATATAAGAGACTTTGAAAACAAAAACTGAAGTCCCCTTGACTTCATTTGAAAATGTTAATTTGATAAATACAGATCAAAAGAAAAGATTACTTAAATCACCGTACTTAGAACAGAATTAAGTTTCATATCTGAACCAATTTACAATTTTTCACTTTTACAAAAGGGCTAAAACACCCCCTGTCACACAATCAAGTGTATCATTAGTTTGGTAAGGCCAATTTACATGATCTAAAGTTCTCCAGAAAGCTGAATAAATTGTTTACAAAACTGTTTAAAACAGAATGCCATATTGATTTATTTTCATTTTTCATTTTTTTTTTATGTTAGTGATTTTTGGGTTCAACATTTTCTGGGTCACCCTGTATTACTCAGTTTTAGAGTCATGTGAAAATACCAATTTGCATCTGCTAGCCTGAAAGCCCCCCTTCAATATACCTCCCCTCCCCCCACAAATCAATTTTGCTAGGCCACGGGCTGATGTTAGGCAAGTTGGGCGACTCAACATTGATCAGGGGGGAAAGGGGGATGACTTTACATTAGGCCTACTAAGTGTTCGAACACTTTTTTCTAACATTGTAGTTAGTATTGGGAAAAATTGGCCAATATTATTTTGGAACCTGACCACAAACATAACCAGCATGAATTAGATATCAAATTAAAGCTACATCCCTCAGGAATCTGAACATGGGGGATACACAGTTGATATGGGGATGCATCTTTGAGTTGTATGTCTGTTTCCATGGCAACTGCAAAATAAAACAGCATTTTGAGAAATTGCAAACGTTTCTATCAATATTTGATTTTGGTTACCATGGCAACCTAAAAAAAATAAAATTTAAAAAGTGGTTTGCTTATTATATTACTACGAAGTCCAAGATTCCGTTAATATTTGCTACATGTATGTATGTTGGCCATTTGAGACTCAACGAATACTTTGTATACATTAGGCCAAACAAAGAAGAAGGTCTGTCTCAGAAACATTGTGCAAATAAGCTATAGTCTATCCATCTGAGACCGATCTTCCAATCACGTGACCCAGCCGTTCCATTGACTGGGAGAGGAGGCTATTTTCTGACGAAAATATCGATGGAAATTAGATTATCAGTAGAGTGAAAAACGGCCATAATAAAAAATAATTATGTTACCCACCTACTTTTATCATCATAACCCAAGTTGTGCCATGAGAGTCAGTTTAATTGACGTTGCAAAGACAGATAGCTTTCCCTTCCAATTTCTCCATTTCAAAAAATGCTTTCAATTTGGCAAGCACTGACTTCATCTCATATTTAATGGTCTTACTTGGTGCCATTTTTAAGCTCTACTGTACTGCAGGCCTCTATGAACAGGAACATGTAGAGTGATAGACCCCGATGAAGACAACCTTTCATTTTACAAGTTAGAAAATTAACATTATTTAGTTTGTCAACGTTCAAATTGTATAATATTTGTTTGAAAATGAAAATCGTACCTTTCATCAATATTGATACCATATCATTGTAAGCGTATTTGTTTCTTTCTATACTTAACATGGAAATCTGATTGATTCGGACATGCAGACAGATAGGGATACAGAGTTTCATATCATTTTACAACCCTTTTATCTTACTATAGGCCCGGTCAACCTGAAAATAAACATTATTTACTGTTGGAAACATTACAAGATAGTAAATAAAAATTAAATGTGGCCTCCTACATTATGCTAATGTTAAAAGTCCATCACTTTCGATCTTTTTCAGCTTTGTGATTCTATTCATATGCCGAAATCACAGGTGACGATTATCATGATTATGGTAAATGTTCAAAGTCCATCACTTTCGATCTTTTTCAGCTTTGTGATTCTATTCATAGGCCGAAATCAGAGGTGACGATTTCAAAGCCTTTTGATTTCAGATAATGCGCAAATGGTTCGATATTTGTCTCTCTTTGAATGGTATACTAGGCGTAGCTGCTATGTGCATGCGTGTGATGAGAATAATATGCACTGGAACCCCGCTTGGAACAGTGTTGTGTGTGTTTTGCATAAGGCAGCTTAATTGTTTCAATTCACATTATAGATGAGGTTCGACCGGAGGTTGGAATAAAATGGGATCTTTCAACAACTAGCAAATATACGCCAGAAGACAGCACATCTTATTTTTGCTCATCTCCCCTGCCCATCCGAACACCAAAGATCGCTCTTCGATGAATTCACTATAAAAGGTTTTTTTTGTTGTTGCTTATCCAAGCTTACAAAGAACTTTTTTAAACTTTAAAAAAATCAGCGCCAGCGCATAGACCTACGCGCCGTAGCTCATTTCACATACCAATGCGGGCGGGCTTCTGAGACAGACCTTCTTCTTTGTTTGGCCTTAGAGCTCATTCATCTGGTGCCCACGGTGGTCTAGTGGGTAATCCTCCGCCACAACAGCGAAAGGGACTAGGTTAGAGACTAGTCTTCATTAATTTAATTTACGCCAGTTTGACTTAGTCAAGTCTAAAAGTTATTCATTTATTTCACTCATAATTTTCTCGATCCTCGCGTGGATTTGATTGCGTTTCGATAGTCATAGATTCTGCTAGGCCATTATAAATAGTTAATAAAGTGCTCAACAAAAGAAATTTATACACTTTGTTTATGTCCTATTCGCTACTTGCATGGTACAGATGGAACCACATTGAAAGCGAGGCTCTCCCCTCACGCAGTATCACGCCACACTGAGTCGGTGATTCATGCAGGTTTGTGCATCGCGTGACGCGGTTGGGCGTGCTGATAAGAGAGGCGAGCCTCACTTTCATCTTAAAATGGCAACCGCGTGCAAGTAGCATATAGCGTGACTTCCAATTATGTTTTGACCAAACAAACTAGATAGACAGTTGAATGACTCTTTTAGGCACAATTTGGTACCAAACTTGCCACAAAACAACAATGATAAGCCATGATTAGCCCCATGGAAAGAAAATTCATAACATTTTCAAATTTGCATTTTCAACACACTACGCGAGGAGAAAATGTTGTGTATGCATTGCATGGCTTCGATGACCGCTGCAGATATCAATCACACATGCTACGCTACCCACGCAGTTTGAATTTGAATTAGCCCACGCAGGGGAAATGTGCAGTGATCAATACTGGACAAATACGGGATATGTCCTTGGTAACCTTCAATCTTTTCTCCTGCATGGTATGGGAAGCTACATGTATGATTAATAATTTCATTAAACAAAACAGTTTTGAATATGATGGGATCCCTACCAGGAGCATATATTCAAGCATTGCGTAGCATTATTCATTTTATTTGATGTTTGGCAAATGTTGTCGGCGAACATAGTTTTGAGATATTTGGTGAAATATAGAGAAAACAATAGGAAAAAATATGCTTCTTCAATTAATATCTTGTGATTACAAAGTCTGATTACCTTCAACATGATATCATTTCAAAACTTGTGCTCTTTCAAGTCATACCAATAACTTAGATTTGAATTGGGCCTCCAACATGTCCAAATAGTTCATCTTAGCTGTATTTATTGTCGTTGGCAAAATGTATACTGCCCTAGAAATAGAATTAAACTTTAGGTTACTTGCCTTATTATGACTTACCCCCGCAAACAAACTTTCATCAAACCATCAAGTATGTAACAACCAGCCTTTTCTCGTTGACTGCAAAACATTTTGTTTCATCTCGCAGACTGCAAAACGTTTGTTTCAGCTTGTTAACTACAAAACGTTTTTGTTTCATGTTTGTATTGCATCCTGGTGATGCGGCGTGCTGCCAATGCATTTTTCGAGTCCTATAAGCTGCGTATATTTCAAACGCATTACCCCGCCTGACCATGCACAATGTCTCATTGTGACGCAAACAAACACAATTGCTGTGGCATGTTTACATTTGGTCAGTTTTCAAATAAGGATTTTGAAAACATAGTAGGCCTATCCTTTATGAAAGTAGCCCATATCGTGCAAAGCGGCCCAGCTTTTCGACACTTCACATTATTTGATCATAACTCCGCCCAAGAATATTCCGTGATGATTTCTTGTCAGATTACAAACTTGTATGTTTGTACTTTTTAATCTTAAACCTCAGTGAAATACCTGGGCACAATAGCCCTAGATTAAAGCCGCCATCCGAATACTTTTAAAAACTAGCCACACGTGTATGCTGACCCGCGTAAGATTATGGAGGGGTGACCCAAGTGCATTAGTTTAGACAGAGTGGATATTACAATACCCTCTTCTGAACACCGTCATATGATGACGAAGGGATCCCTACGTGCCTAAGCAAGTAGACGGCACTTATAAAATGCTATCTTCAAAAAAGACATTGTGCACATGATTGCTATCTTTAGTAGACACCATGCATAGTGATGCTATCTTCAGCAAGACATTGTGCACATGGATGCTATCGTAGGTAAACAATGCATAGTGGTATATGCCTGATCTGCATATGCTCAAACAAATATTTCATCTTGGCTGTATTTTGTTGTCGTTGTCAAAATGTATACAGCCCTATATAGTAATAGACTTGAACTTAAGGTTACTTACCTTATTATGACTAATCACCAGCAAACAAACTATTCATCAAACCAGAAAATATGTAACAAACAGCCTTTTCTCGTTTGACTGCAAAACGTTTTGTTTCATCTCACTGACTAGAAAAGGTTTTTGTTTCATGTTTTTATTGTATCCTGGTGATGCGGGTATGCTGCCCATGCTTTTTTCGCGTCCACGAGCTGCGTATATTTCAAACGCATTATGCCGACTGACCATGCACAAGATTTCATTATGACGCAAACAAACACAACTGCTTTGGCATGTTTACATTTGGTCAGTTTTCAAATAAGGATTTTGAAAATATAGTAGGCCTATCCTTTATGAAGGAAGCCCACTCGTGCAAAGCGGCCCAGCTTTTCGACACTTCACATTATTTGATCATAACTCCGCCCAAGAATATTCGGTGATGATCTCTTGTCAGATTACAAACTCGTATGTTTCTACTTTTTTATAAGACAATCTAAAACCTCAATGAAATACCTGGGCACAATAGTCCTAGTTTAAAGCCGCCATCCGAATACTTTTAAAAACTAGCCACTGACCCGGCTGCGTACGATTATGGAGGGGTGGGGTGAACCCATTTCTTCAGAACACTGTCATAATAATGATGATGAAGGGAATCCTATGTGCCTAAGCAACAGTAGACCGCACTTATAGACTGCTATCTTCAGAGAGACATTGTGCTCATGATTGCTATCTTCAGTAGACAGCATGCATAGAGATGCTATCTTCAGAAAGACATTGTGCACATGGATGTTATCTTAGGTAAACAATGCATAGTGGTGTATGCCTGGTCTGCATACGTTACAATGAGCAGAATTCTAGCCCGCCAAGTCAAACAAATATCTCATCTTAGTTAATTGTCATGGTCAAAATATTCTGCCCTTGTAATAGATCTGCTGCAAAGAGTTGAGACATCAGTAGCAAAGGTCGGTCTCAAAATGAATGCTAGCAAAACCAAGTTTATGTCATATAACCAGAGCCAGAAGGGATCCATACAGACAAATGATGGCAACAAGCTAGAGGAAGTTCAAGATTTTAAATATCTTGGTGCCTGGATGGAGAGTACGGCAAAAGACATTAAGCAACGCAAAGCAGCAGCATGGAGAGCATGTAGCAAAATGAACAAAATATGGAAGTCAGCTCTATCTCGGAAATTCAAACCTCGCCTGTTTGCCTAAACGGTGGAGTCAGTTCTGCTATATGGATGTGAAGCTTGGACCATTACTCCCAAGCTACAGAAAGAGCGGCATAATTCTGTTATACCCTGCACACCTACATCGGTGGTATGCGTCGTTCTTAAAAATCATGCACTATGAATACCTCTGTGAAGGGTATAACAGAATTACTCCGAAAGAGCTAGATGGCTGCAACACCAGAATGCTGCGAGCAGTACTCAATGTCAACTGGAAACAACATATACCAAACACCCAACTGTATGGCGACCTCCCCAAAATAAGCCAGAAGATCCGGAAAAGACGAACAAGGTTTGCTGGCCACTGCTACAGAAGTGAGGAGCCAGTATCCAAACTGGTGCACTGGATCCCCAAACATGGCAAAAGAAAGCCGGGGCGACCTGCTCTGACATTTATCGATCTACTCAAGCAAGATACTGGACTGGAGACGAGTAACATAAAGACAGCAATGAACGACAGAAGAGTGTGGAGAAGCATCGTAGATCGGGGACACAACCCGAATTAATCAAGTAAGCAAGTAATAGACTTAAACTTAAGGTTACTTACCTTATTATGACTAATCACCAGCCAACAAACTTTTCATCAAACCAGAAAATATGTAACAACCAGACTTTTCTCATTGACTGCAAAGCATTTTGTTTCATCTCGCTGATTGCAAAACTTTTGTTTCATCTCGTGCAATACCTGGGCACATTAGCCCTAGGATTAAAGCAGCCATCCGAATACTTTTAAAAACTAGCCACATGTGTATGCTGACCCGTGTAAGATTATGGAGGGGTGAACCCATGTGTATTAGTTTACAGAGTGGATATTACAATACCCTCTTCAGAACACCGTCATATGATGACGAAGTGATCCCTAGGTGCCTAAGCAACCGTATACCGCACTTATTTACTTCTATCTTGTGCACATGGATGCTATCTTATGTAAACAATGCATAGTCGTGTATGCCTGGTCTGCATACGTTGCAATGAGCAGGCCTCTCGCCCGCCAAGTCACACAAATATTTCATTTGAGCTGTATTTTGTTGTATACTGCCCTAGTAATGGAAATAAACTTTTGGTCAATTTCCTTATTTATTATGACTAACCACGTACCAGCAAACAAACTTTCATCAAACCAGAAAGTATATACAACCAGCCATTTTCTCGTTGACTGCAAAACGTTTGGTTTCATCAATACAGCTAAGATGAAATATTTATTAACTAATGCACTTGCGTTCACCCCTCCATAATCTTACGCGAGTCAGCATACATGTGTGGGCTAGTCCTTATAAGTATTCAGATGGCGGCTTCAAACTAGGACTATACTAATTCAGGAGATAAGTGCCGTTAATCAGAATCGCTTCTAATGGGGCCCTCACATGTATCCGTGTGAGCTGGAGGGCCCCTTACCGTCTTATAGAAAAACAACAGAGTCCAACACGGTGAAGAATCAGCAAAAAATGTCAACGGCCGCATTGATTTTTTTTTTGTCACCGGGTTCGTACTGTTCTATACCGGGTCCTTATCAGCCTGGAACCGGGCTCATACCACATCCTCACCAGGTCCTTACCGGCCGAAACGCTTGGGTACCAACCAAACCGCCTTGATAACGTCATCAAACTGCCCTGTATAAGCTGAGCGCTCAAGCTCGCCGCTTCGCTCACATTCCGGGAATCTCTGTAAAATACATTTGTACTCACATGTATCCGTGTGAGCTGGCCGGCCCATTACCGTGTGACAAATTGGTGCAGACGGCGGCACACGGTGATGTCACACGGTCATGACGCTGGGCCGTTTCCCGTCCGTTGAACACGTTGCCGGGGACATTGCCGGCCATCCGCGCCCGGCAGGAAGTTTGAACATGCTCAAAACTCCTGCCGGGTGAGTAAAAGCGGCGGCAAACGGTGAGAGCCCGGTTTGAGGACGGTATAAAGACGGCACACCCGTTTCGCGCCCGTTCGCAGGGCGGTAATGTAAGGCGGCCACCTTACCGTCTAATAGAAAAACAACAGAGTCCAAACAATCACTAAAAAATGTCAACGGGCGCATTAATTTTTTGTTGTGGCCACCGGGTCCATAACGTTATATACAGGGTCCTCACCGGCCGTGTACCGGGCTCACCGTCCTCATACATTTCTAGCTTACCGTTCTCACCGGGTGCATAACACCTCCTCACCGGGTCCTCGGTCCATACTGTTCTACACCGGGTCTGTCCCGGGTTCTCACCGGCCTTGTCCCGGGATCACCGGCCTCATACAGTTCTAGCTTACCGTTCTCACCGTGTCCTCACCGTGTGCATACCACCTCCATATCGGTTCTTAACCGGTCGGAACGCTTGGGTACCGGCCGAAACGTCTTGATTACATCATCAAACCGCCCTTTTCAAGCTGAGCGCTCAAGCTCGCCGCTTCATTTGCATTCCGGAATTCGTACGACCAACATCTATAATACTCTCTAAATGTAAGAGCTAAACCTCACTCTTTCGAGAGCTTTAGGAGGGACGGCTCTTCTAAGAAGTGAAGTTCACTCTTTTAAGAGTGATTTGTCACTCTTTTAAGAGTGATTTCCACTCTTTTCAGAATGATTTCCACTCTTTTCAGAATGATTTCCACTCTTTTCAGAGTGATTTCCACTCTTTTTAGAGTGATTTCCAATCTTTTCAGAATGATTTTAACTCTTTTTAGAGTGAAAATCGCTCCAAAAAAGAGCTGTCCCTCCTAGAGCTCTCGAAAGAGTGAGTTTTAGCTCTTTTACATTTAGAGAGTTGCAACATGCCTGCTGAGAGTCCGTTCCGCGAACGGTTACCAGGCTGCATGCGGCCATTCGCAGTCCATCGCTAAGATGGTCGACGTCCACCACCGCCCTGTGAATGGGTGCGAAACGGGTACGAAACGGGTGCGAACGGTTTCAATCCGCCGTGTTCATGTTTCTTGTCTCCAAGTTTGACATCAATCGGGAAACTTTTACGATTTGACCTCTGGATGACCCTTGACCTCAGATGACCTATGCAAATTAGACCCAAAAAAAGCAGCCACATGTTTTGACCATGGCCTACCTATCGCTGAAGGTTTGAAGTCAATCCGTCCATCCGTTCAAAAGTTACAAAGCATTCGGGGAAAAGTCTAACCAAAAAGGCTAACCAAAAGGCACATACGGACGGACACACCCCCACGCACATTGACACGACAAAATCCTCTTCTGGTTTTACAAACCAGGGGTATAAAAACCCAAACTGCGTAAAAGACTGACTTTGAATAACAGACTTCGAATCAAATAATATCATTTTTATAATTTATTAGAATCACAACTTCATGACTTTCGTAGGAATATTCAAAACCTTATTTATAGAAACTACAATGTACCAGAATTTTGCGAAATCTCCCAAGATAAATAACCTTGGATCCAAATCAAATTTGGACCAAGATTCTATAAAATTAAGATTAGATGTTTTCTCAAAATCGTAATTGTCTAAATATCTTTCATTGCGAACCTTTATGGCAAGGTGGTTATATGCTTAAATGAAAATATTTACAATTCTGAAGGATAAGAATGGAGTGAGATGTATGCGCTAGAGTTAATGCTATGTTAAGTTAATTTAATGTTCATGAAATTCAATATTGAGGTATTTGATTCAACAAATACATCACAATGAACCAATAAACCTATATCTTCATAAAGGGTTCAAAAAAGTAAGTCCCCCTAAAATTAGATCATGTTTGTTTGCATAACTCCACTCACAATTGTTCTTTCGAGAAATTGAAACGTGTATGAAAAGGGAAGACGCTTGGCTACCCATACAAAGTTTTCCCTTTTCAATATCATGTTCACTTTTTCCAAAACATTCACATTTCCCAAAACATGTTTTCAGAAAAAGTGGCACTTTTCAAAATCATAGGCAAGAAAGTTACAAAAATGTCTCCAGTACTTTTTAAAATTCATTTCAATTGTCTTTATTTTCAATTAAAAGAAAATCTTTTCTTTCTTTAGCTGGTCCTTATTTGAAATAAAAAATAAAAAAGATTTTTTTTCTCATGCATAACGTGTCAATAACTTCCCTGTATCATCATTTTGGTGAAATGTGACTGTTTTAGGAAAAGTAAACATGGTACTGAAAAGGGGAAACTTTGTGCCACGTGTTTTCCCTTTTCATAATTGTTTTATTCTCTCAAAACGCCTAATTGTGTGTGAGCTATGCAAACAAACTCACAGGTTCTTGAAAAGTGCCACTTTTTCTGAAAACATTTTTTTGTGGGAAATGTGACTATTTTGGGAAAAGTAATAATGAAATGGACAAACTTTCTATGGGTAGCCAAGTGTTTTTGCTTTTCATAAGCGTTTCAATCTCTCAAAATGTCCAATAGTGTGTAGAGTTATGCAAACAAACAAGATATAATTTTAGGGGGGACTTACTTTTTTTTTAACCCTAAAGATATCCATTTAAGAATAAAATTGGGATCTATACTCAAAACTAGTGCTCAAAAACTGAAGTGCTCAAATTTGGTGGGTAAGGTGCTTTCATTTGCCACATTTTAAATAGCTGTGAATACTACGACACTGCCATTAATACACATGTGTATCCATTAGCATTTGCAAACACATTAAGATATTATAAAAGACAATGAACAATTAAAATCCTTTTTATCTATATTAACATCTTTGATACATCAATAGAAAATAGAAAATGTTGTTTTGTTGTATAAGCCATTTTCCTATCCACACCAATTTGTTGTATTGTCATTATATCTACACCAATGTAAATGCACCCACCAATTCTTATCATTATCTGCAGACACCGATGTAATAATAGCAATGTGACCCTCGCTCATTGTGAAAGACTTTTAATAAAAAGATATCTTGAAAAGAATTGTGGACATACAAAAAAGGTCAGTTGTGCCAAATTAAGTCACCAAGTTGAGTTGAAAGTAGCAATAATACGGGGTACATAAGATTGACACAATATATTATATGAAACAGAGCTTTCTATTATGATCAAATACACATCAAACTAGTAGGGGCTACATGTAGTACTTGTATTTGTACAGAATCGTTTTGATAAGACACTAATTTAATAAGAATATTTGAAAGGTGCACCATTCATACTATTATTCTAAATTAATAAAGTTTGCCTGATATACAACAGTCTTTCATTTTATTTTAAATGAAAATGTTCCGCAATTTGACATTAACGTCTGATTGCTCAAATGCCAAAAATTTAATTTGGCCACTGCAATGAGTTTATATCTTTAGGTGTTACATACCACTACATGAATGTTACTATAGTTCAATTAGTTCCAAACTGACAAGAAATATTCATTTGTTATCTATCCGCTCGCAAAATTAATCCAAGTTTATAAGCGCGATTTTGGCATACGCAAGCGTCATGCATACAATGACACTGCGACATCGCGCCATATTGTGCCATACCAGCGTTTGAATTCATTGGCTGCTGTAAACAGGTTTCACCAATTTGGAACTATATGGCTATTGATAAGTAAAACATGTAACTCTTCAAATGTTGTAAACTTACATATCAACTCGTTTTGAAGGCAGTCAAATTTTAAAAATTGTCCAAGAAAGTGTGTGAGTCAGCATTTGGAATCCAAATGGCATAATAGCATCTGGCCAAGACCTGTTGTGTTCTGTGTGTACCAGTAATAAGGGGACACATTTCAAACATGACATATTGTTTCAGTATATTGTATATTCACTCAACAGAAATGACAAGAGTGAAGTAAGGTCAATATAATATATTACAAGTTTACAACTGTAAGTGATGACAACTTCAAATATCAAAAAATTGATAAAAATGATAAGATCATAAAAGTTTTTATAAAATAGTGTAAGTTATTCAGATCTGTCCTTTTTTCACAATGAAACTTCAGAACACTGGAGAAATGTTAGCAACACTTTAAGTCTTCTTTATGTGAAAGTTGAAATTGAATTGAGTTGAAAGCTAAGATTTTAAAATCTTAGCTTAGCTTAAAAGCACATAAAACATCAATTGGTAAATTCTGAATGTCCCCTCACACCATTGTTTTCACAAACTCAGTTTTGAGTGCTCATGGTTTCGGAATAGCAAATAATATGATAAAATAAAGAACATGAACATTTGTAAGATGCCTGAATCATCTTAAAGCTCATACAAACATCAATAGCAAATGGTTGATATTCAATGATCATCATTTTGCATTTCACAGCACCATTTTTAGCAGATATTTTAGTAATAAGTTTTTACTTATTAAAGACTGACAATTATTGCTTATTATTACTATTGAATGAGTATTACCATTTTGATTGTGTCACAGACAAGTGTTGTAACTTTCAAACAGTGTGTCAGATAAAAGAGAATGTAAAGCAAATATATATATATATACATATCGAGGGTTGAGCGCTAGAAGGCCGTAACTCAACTTTTGGGCAAAATGAGATTCTGGTACCAAAATAATCCATATAACCCACAGATTTTAAGAACCATAAAGATTTAAATCATAAACACTCTCAATTTTTTACTATAATGAGTGGTATGAGTTGGTGCTACAGTGTGTTATATGGGTCCCAAATATTCAAAGTTAATTATCTCAAAATAGCATATATTTTTTAGTTAAGGCCGCCTGGCACTCAACCCTCGATATATAGTGTGTCCAAAATGTATCATGTCACTTACACCTAATATCAACCTAGGGATTGAGCTTCTGATTCCCGCCAACCAATTTGATTCTGAATTTTTCTGTGATCTGAGTTGCAGTGAACCAATTGATTGGCCCATCAGAGTTACCAGTGTGATTTGTAATCACTCATTTTATTAACTTTGTTAATGTCTGTTGGGCTATTGTTCACATTTGCTCTTTATATACAAAAAAACCACCAAAAACATTAATGTAATGCTGATGTATGCCTTTTCTATTGTATGAAACTTGTAGCAATCAATTGCAAAGGGCTCAGTATTTCTAGATAGAAGGGGAGTGTGTGTGGGGGAATTCAAACTAAATGTGTCAGATTTGGTAACAAGCAAATACGTTGTCATACCAAAAACTGTATCTGATGCGACTATCGTAAATATAGAATAAGACAAATCGTCAATTTTACGCTTCATTCAGTACACAAATGTGACTGACAATCTGACCAGATGGAGCAATTGTTTGCCTGCAGAATTTGGATGGCAATGTCAAAGTATGGTAAAACAATGAGAGTTTCAAATTGGCACTGTTGATAATTACAGATAGAGCTTGTTTTTACTGACAAAATTAGTTTTTATATTGAGCGGCTGGAAAATTTGGCACATTCAGTTTGAGACCCTCCTAAACTCCCGGAAAAGAGTAGCCGAGCTAATACAAAATGTGGTGGACACACCAGTTTTTCTATTTTGTCTATGCAAAATAGTTCGTCGGTGCAAAATAGTGTTACCTTTAATGTATTCAAATTAGGTGATAGCGGTTTACCAGGAACATTCTATAGCTCTGGTATAGTAGGAAAGACATGAAGAGTATGGATAAACAAGGCGGTTCTTGAACGGCACGTTTTGCCTGCTTACGTGATAATGTATGATAACATGTTAGTAACAATTAGTAGATGAATATTTAGCAGCAGTAGAGTGGTTGGGAGGATGTTGTAACAAGTAAAAATAATGTAGGTTTGCGAACCACAAAGCTGGTATGCTAAAGTTACCATTCACTCATTGCAAATTAAATATTCAATCCACCTTACATATCATGTGTTTACACAAAGAACATAATTGTGTCGTCAAACCTGGTAAATAAGTCACCTTTTTACTAAATCGAGGCTGCGCACAAATTGACACAACAACATTTATTTGCATTAATTTATAAAACAGTGGACCTATAAAAATCAACTTGATATACACCTAAATGTATTTGTGTGTACTTAAAAGTGCACCTAACGCAAAAAGTGCTAGACCAGGTGCTTTGATGTTAGCTAATTCAGAATCATTAATCGGTGCCAAAAATCTGAGATGTACATTAATGAGCACATTTCTTCTCCGTAGTTTGATACCTCATGGATACAATATCTGTGGTCCATATCATGGGCTGGACTGATAACAAATTAATTAAACATACATTGCTGTAGGTCGTAGCTAATTTGGCAACCCTGTGTAGAGATCAGATGCTGGGATATTTAGGTCAATTTGTCTATCGGCCAAGAAGTTGGCATGCTCTGAACAAGTGCAACCCTGGACCAAACTGATTCCCACCATGGGGTCAGGGTTGTAATTGATAAGTGCATAATGTGTAAAATAAAGTCTTCTAGTAGAGATCTTTGTGAATTTCAAATAAATATGTAAATGAGGTAGTAAATTTGCATATTTGGGGCCCCAAATTGAATCATCTCATGACAAGCCACTCATCCTACATTCCCCAAAGTTTTGTAACTGCAAATGTGGTACTTCCTTGGCATATTTTGCGCCCAAATCTAAATTGGATCATAATCGTCTATCATATGAACGTCTATCATTTTTATTTCCAACAAGTTTTATAATAATATTTATTACAATTCCTAAGAGGAAGTGTTCACAAGATTCAGACGCCCGACGCTGGACAGAAAAATCCTGATATCAGGCGAGACAAAAAAAAACTGTAGGGAAAAAGTTAAAATATCATGGTAGTTGTCTATGGATAGTGGTTAATATATCTATTCATATTTATCATGCTATGATATTCACATGACTAGGCGACAACAAATTACTTGAAGACTATGACACCTTGTAATTTTAACAGTACTGACCTCTTCCTGACCTTTGACCTGGGTGATGGTTCTAAGGAATTTGTTTACACATTTTGACTGTCATCAGTCAATTTTAAGGAGTGAAAATTCACATTTTGACCTTTAGTGACCCTTCTTGACCTGGTTGTGATGATTGACTTGTTTTTCTTGTCTCATGAAACCAAACAAGGTGAAATAAGTCCGGTCCAAATTGGAGCATGTCTTAATTTTTTACCCCTGTATAGGTCAATGACCCCTAGTGACCCCTGTATAGGTCAATGACCCCTAGTGACCCAAAATGATGTGTCACTTTTAATCGCTGACAATCGTACATGCAAGGAATCTTTTGACCAATTGTGATGGTCATCAGTCAATTCCTCTGAGACAAGTAGCATTGTAAATGAAAGGAGTGAAAATTCACATTTTGATCTCTAATAGCCCCTTCTTCACCTTTTAACCTGGTGGTGATGATAAACTGTTTTTCTTGCCTCATCAAACCACACACGATGAAACAAATCCGGTCCAAATCAGAGCAATGCCTTTTCTGTATAAGTCAATGACCTCTGATGACCCAAAATGACACGTCACTTTTAACGCTGTAAACCCCATACATGCAGGGTACAAAGGAATCTTTTGACCAATGTAACATCATCATTCAATTCCTCTGAGACAAGTTACATTTTAAGTGAAAAGAGTGAAAATTTACATTTTGACCCTATTTATATTTACATTTTAAAAACTGGAGTATTGCGTATGTTCAAAGAAATTTGGTGACCGATTCTGATGATTGTGACCTTTGACACAAAATTATGAAAATCATATTTGAAGGTCAAGTTAGAATATTGTAGCATTTAATTTGTGGGAGAAGAAGCAAACAAAGAAAGAAAGAAGGAAAGAAACCTCCGGAAAACAGGCCCTTATAACAACAAAGCCTGTTCGACCCAACCGACCCATTTTTTTAATTGGGAAAAAATATGGCCTGATCGGTCTCCAATGCTGTTCACAGACTATCTGAAACAACATTTATAGACCATACAAAACAAAACAAAAAAAGGTGGAGATCAAGGGGGAGAAGGTTAAAACTAGTCATGACAAAATCATTTCTATCATTTTTTATGTTGTTACCTTTCAGTAATTTGTGACATATTATCCATAAAATAATTGTATTAAAAACTACCCTTATTTGTTTCACCGCCAAGATATATGAAACATAAATGCCCACTATTTTAACAAATGTAAATTAAATGTCAATGCTTTGGGAATAATGGTTCTCTTTTGACAGAAATTGGGATTAAGTAAGTTTTCATTTGTTTAATACTAGTTTGTAGAGACCTAGTGTTTATGCCACCTGGAGTATGAATGTGACATCAATGCTTTTTGCAGGGATATACACATGGGCTGTAGTGCATCAGCAGCTGATTTTGATAGTGTCAGTACGAATGTCAGTGATTTAAATTCATGTGCCCTTTATAATGAGGTGGGCTCAGTAGAACACGCTTTATAACATTTGTGTACTGTCACGGCAAAAGGGTGCAGTTGTCTGTAAAATGCATGTTAAGCTATTGAGGGAATTAGGCATGAAAAAATAACACAAATAAAGACAATTTTACAGTAATTTTTCTTCATAAAATCAGATAGCAGTATCCTATCTTAACCACTAAGGTGTCATATGAAGCATTCAAAAAGCTCCTTTTGTTGGTATTTGAGAGATAACTGACTCCTTTTGCTGCCGCTGTACACAATTGTGTGATTTGTACTTGAATTAAGGTGGGATAAAGCATAATATACAGGCTGTAACAAAACAAATTATACCATTAAGAAAACATTATTACAATTATTTTTGATGTCATAATGATTTGATTTTTTCTATTCTGCAAAGAGAATTCTACAAAAGAAACTTTGTTTCGTGCAAATCGGTGGTGTAATTTGCAGAGAGGTGGCCAATTCTCTAAACTAGTTGCAAACCACTTGGGCCGATTTGCATCTTAAAAGTGACAAAATCAATGGCAATTTGGAATGAGTGGCATGTACTGTGAAGCTTGAACGTATGAATCGGTCAACATTTAGTCGGGATATACGGGGGGTTACCATACACTTGCCCACCAGGACTCTCCAAACCAACTTTTTTTACTTCCTTTCATGGTCCTAAAACATATCCCGGATGTTTCCAAAAATAATGTTGGTTATTCAAGATGTCGTCCAAAATGGCTGCCAAAACTGGTTAAAATTCATAAAATGACATATGTCAATCAAAATGTATGGTGAAAGTATAGTTTTAATAGTGGAATGTATGTATTAGACCACTAGACATTTATATCCAGTACTTTTGCTTGTTTAAAATATACCTAAATCCAAAATGGCCGCCAAAAATGTTAAAATGACATAATTGGCATATATGAACCAACATATATGATCAGAGTACAGTTTTAATAATGGGATGTATGTGTTAGACCACTAGAAACTCATATCTAGTATTTTTGCTTTATTAACATACTTTAAAACCAAAATGGCCGCCAAAATGATGGCCAAAACTGGTCGAATTTCCATAAAATGGCATAAAATCAACCAAAATGTATAGCCATTTTGGGCGGCCATTTGTGACCCAACATGAGTAAATGAGGCACAATGCGGCAGAAGCTAATTTGATTTAAGAGCACAAATGTGGGACATGGTCAAAATGAGTCAAATTCATGAAAAGTCTTATTTCTCATCTTTGATACATCTTGTATTTAACTAAAGACTTAAATTCATGAAAATATAGAGTTAAAATATATTTTTTGACGAATTTGATTTTCATTTACTCCATTGATTTGTTAACAAAATCAAAACTTAAAATGTCCATAACCTGACAATTTGTATTTGACATTTTGAGACAAAGTGATTTTTAATCATTCGTAACTTTGGTTAGGAATATGATATAACATTGACTTTGGTAACAAAATGTCCCTTAACTTAAAAATATTATCATGATATAAATAACTCAATATTCATATTTCCTTCATTGTGCCTCATTTACTCGCGTTGGGTCACATTTTGGTTTTAAAGTATGTTAACAAAGCAAAAATATGAGTTTCTAGTGGTCTAACACATGCATCCCTTTGTTAAAACTATACTCTGATCATACATGCTGGTTCAAATATGCCAATTTATGGAATGTTACCATTTTTGGCAGCCATTTTGGAGGCCATCTTGGAAATAGGTATGTTAACAAAGCAAAAGTATTGGAAGTGAGTGCCTAGTAATCTAATACATCACACTATTAAAACTGTACTTTCAGCATACAATCTGATTGATAAATCATTTTATGAAATGTGACCAGTTTTGGCGGCCATTTTGGACGCCATCTTGAATAACCCATAGCATACTAAAATTATTGAAAGGACCTTGAAAGGAAGTCAAAACGGTTGGTTTGGGGGAGTCCTGGGGGGGGGGGGGGGTGCACGGTAACCCCCTGTATAACCCGACTAAATGGTACATTTGTAAACATTTGGGGGAAGTGTACTTTAGATCCCAGATGCTGGTATAACAGTATCGCACGATACTGGCACATGAAATTTACCAATATCGCTCGATACTGGTGCAATTTTATTGTTCCAGTATCGTCCGAACACTGGAACACCAAATTGTGTTCCAGTATGGAACGATACTGGAATGTTTTTTTGTTTCAGTATCGGGTGATACTGGTACACATGCTACCAGTAGTGATTTGTTCCATTATTGAACGATATTGGTACATAATTATGTTCCAGCATCGCCCGATACAGAAACATTTTATATGTGCGGAACACTGGCTTTGTACCAGTATCGAACGATACTGGATGTTCCAGTATCAGAGGATACTAGTACAGTCCGGAATCTGGGACCTAAAGTACACTTTTTTCCCATATTTGGTATCTAAAACATAACAAAATGATATATATTTTTCTAAAAGAAGAAAAAACCCAAGACAAACATTGGTCTTGCTTTGTTTTCTCTCATAGGTTTTACTTGATGATACCAAACCAATCATAGACTACAATACCTGTAAAACAAGTTTTTAATACGATTGAAAACTTGCCAAACCCATTTTATGACCACCTTGTTTGAATGAGCATATTTGTAAACAAAAGCAATACATTTGGTAGCCAATAGCTTATTAATTTGACACTATAAAACAGTAAGCCACAGTAGCTTGTTTCATAGAGACATCATAAGTAATTGTATAATTGTTATTGTTACAGTCTGTAGTTTCGAAGGACGATTATAACAGTTAGATTTGACTGAAAAGGAGAATTACATGATAAATCATTACTGTTAACCCTGTAAGCCCCAGTACTAAATACTACGCTAGGTGCTGGTAGGCGCATGGTTCCCTATCTCCTGGCACGCCCAAGTGGGCCATTAGATGCGCAGGAAAATCTGATGATTTTGCAAGCTGCCACATTAGCTCAGATGGATAGGCACTGGACTGCCACGCAGGTGACCCAGGTTCGATCCCTGAAGTGACACTCCCTCCAAATAAAAAAAACCAAGTTTTTCTCCATTGTTAGGTTTATTCCCAAAACACGCTACCCATGGTTAGGGTTGAGAACTAAGAAAATATAAATCCCCACATTGTTTGTCAAGCAAAATGATGTTGGGTACTAAGTTGAGTGTCTCACAAACATGAACACATTCATACTGATAAAGAAATAATTCCAATCTGAAATCTAATATTGAGTAAGATGAACTGTGATATAAATATACTGTCTTTCAAGATAGCACTTCAAATTTGTTTAAAGTTTTATGATTGAGTGGAAAAAAGTTTGGTCCATTTTGCTTCTAAATTTCTGAATAATTTACTTGAAAAAGTTCCTTATAAACAATCCTGTGTTAAAAATATTACAATTATTACAAGAGAGCTATTCTACAAAATCCCAAAATGTGAAGCCATGCATTGAATAATGGGCGATGCAACATGTTTCTACAGTCACAAATACCAACAAAATAATGTGAGAAATATCAATTTCAATAAACAAAAACATATTCCTATTATTTATCAAATACTAGTATGTACAAAGTGGTATTTCTAGTATCTTTACGAACCAGTGTTTCAAATTAAAAGTACAATGGTCTGGATTTGATACTAGAGACATAATACCCTTAAAATTCCATTATAATTGCTTTTCATTATCACTTATATTAATTGCAGCTGCAATACAAAATTATACTCTTTACTGATGAATAAATTTCACATATACTATAACAGTGCATAATATACTTTGGTGCATGATATACAAGAAAGGACATATACAGCAAATACAGGCAATGAAAATATATTACATTAAGACACTCCCGTAACAGGTGGTGTGAAAAAAATCTGCAATATATGATTTTGATTTGATATTTATACAATACAACTATTATTATTTGAAAGAAATACTTATGATCAATCATATCATAGATGTTATAAAAAAATCATCTACTCTATATCCATGAAAATGTCTTGCACCATAATTTGATAAGTCTTTTATTGTGAGATTGTCTTCTTGTGAGTGTCAAATTGCACTTGAAGTAGAGTGTTTATCGGGCGGGGCAGGATAATAATACTGTCAAGTCAATGTATATACCAAAATGTTTACAATTAAGGCGCTGGCCAAATTGATATTTTACACAGAAATCAAACAAATCTCTAGCTCAGATTAGATGCGTTTTTCATGAATTTTGATATAATATTTAGATCAGTACAAGAGACATAGAGACATTAATAAATTAAACTCCAAACAAATACATATCATATCAATATGATAGGGTAGAAAAATGACAACTATACCAATCATCAAAATGCACAATCTTATCGTCATATATTTTAACACAATCTTAACACGATCATCTCAATAGAAAGCTGCTAGTCCCAAGATTTAAGGCAACATCTGTGATGCTGTGCTAGTACTCTTGACTCGGACATCAAAAAGGATTTACCAAAAAAAATAGGTTCACCTTAAATTGAGCAAAACAGAAGCCATATGATAATAAGCTCAAGAAAGTAATTACAGTTTTCATAACATAAGCCTAGTTTGATCTGATTCAATGCTATGTAACTCCCTTTTATCATCGACTCCAATGATCTTCCATAAACTGTTTGTGCAAATCAATGTATTATGTGGCATTAGTCATGTTGAAACAAACAACTAGACAAACAAACAAACAAGCAAAAAAACAAGCAACCAAGCATATTCTAATAAGTAAGAATCATGTTTATAATACCAAAGTACCAATTGGTACTCCCTACACTGGATGCTAGGACGTTTGACAAAAAACTTTCAGCCACGATATACACTGTAATAGATTTGTAAATGTTCCCTGGTGTTGCTTATTTCCTTCACTGAATTAGCTTGTAGATAATTTACATAGACAAGAAAGACAGGTTTTTTTACATTTGTTCCTAAATATTGCATTTGGAATACGTCAGTTGCAGGTAGTTGCGTCATACTGCCATACCTTCCAACAACAAGGTGAGCTGAGATTTGCTCTACTTTTCCCCCAACTTGACCAGGCAGGTATTATAAGGTGTCTCAACCGGACCATAGACAGGTAAAATATGCTGCTGAGCCAGTCACGATTTGCTCTACTTTGTCTCACTGTCAGGTAATACTGCTAGACTAGTGTTTTAAGAGGAATGCAAACAGTATATCTCAGGCACTTCAGGAAGAAATTATTGTTGTGTCTATTCAGCCGTCACCTCCATCTGCCCTTCTGTTTGACTTAAGACTAACAAACTCTCTAGCAACTTCGTCATTGGTTCGCTGTGAGAGAATGCGCAAAATGGTGCCGCCCGTGTCGTCCACATGTAGATGATGCCCCAGCGTGCACCAGCAAGCACAGCTACCACGATCAACAACATCTCGCAGCTGCATAACACCACACCCAATAAGTCTATCTTCGCGGGCAAAACAATAGTCCTTAACACATATATGCAGCTCATAGCAATCAGGCTCATCTTCATTACCAAGGATACTAAAAGAGAAATAATGGAAAAATATCATTAGTATGGTATCAACGTAGTGATTCTAATTACTCTATAATTTCAGCAAAAATTATATCAGTATATCATATACTTTGACGATCAAAAAAACCCACCACCACCTATTTCTTTTTGAAAATGTAATTTTCCAATTTAAACCTTGCCCCCATGTCTCCTTCAGACCATACAGATTGAAGTAATATGTTAAGCGCACTGTGGTTTGGAAGTATAGATATGGTTGTCCCATGCATCAACAGCGCAATACCTAAGCGTGTTAAGGGCACTGTTAAGAGGGATCATCCCAGATCTGTATCTATACATACATATCCTTAGGTTTCAGGGATCTTGATGATGATACCAATCGCAAATTGGTTCTGTCAAGTAATATATGGATATGCACCTACAAAATGTGGAGGTACTTTTACAAATATTGTAACAAACAAGTCAAGATATCAGTATACATGCTGCAAGTAGTAGATATCAGTCTACATGCTGCTAAGTAAAGATGAGTTTATATGATGTATTTAAAAGTATCAAGTAAAGATGAGTTTTTACGATGTATTTTCAAATACATCGTAAAAACTCATCTTTACTTGTTTGTTACAGCATTTACTATGCGATGTAACATAGCATCCTTTTTACTTCTACTTTTAGATAGCCTGATAACGTGTATATGTACCTACAAGTGTAGAGGTACTTTTAGAAATATATAGTCTTATAATGTGCATATGTACCTATACGCATGGAGGTGAGAAATAGCCTACAAATATGCATATGTATGTACCTACAAATGGGGAGGTACTTTTATGAATCTATATTATAATACGCTACTCTCTGTCTGTTTGTCTGTCTGTCGGGGTGCGCTTTTTCGTCGCCTTCCCGGGGTCGGGCGGCGTTCAAACTCGGTGGGTGGGTGCAGCTCGGTCCCCGCAAAAGCAAGTTTGCATTCGCTAGAGCGTACGAGGTCAAAGGTCATCTAGGGGTCAACTTTTTGAAGTTGGTCGGATCGTGCTTAAACTCGGTGATCGCAATGCTCGATGCGAGGCGAGCGTGGTGAAAATAAAACGGGTTAGCATTTGTCGGGTCTTCCGGTGTCAAAGGTCGTCTAGGGGTCGAATTTTCAAAGTTTGTTCGATCTGGCTTAAACTCGGTGACGGGAAGCCCGAATACGAGTCGAGCGTGGAAAAAATAAAACGGCTTTGCTTTTCTTGGGTCGTCCGGAGTCAAAGGTCGTCTAAGGGTCGAATTTCAAAGTTTGTATGATCGGGCTTAAACTCGGGGATGAGAAAAACTTGGTGATCTGTTTGTTCGTTCCCCGCAAGAGCAAGTTCACATTCGCTAGAGCATGTCCGATCGGGCTTAAATTCGGGAATGCGAGTTGAGCGTGGAAAAAATAAAATGCCTTTGTTTTTCTTGGGTCGTCCGGGGTCAAAGGTCATCTAGGGGTCGAATTTTTAAAGTTTGTCCGATCGGGCTTAAACTCGGTGATGAGAAAAACTCGGTGATCTGTTTGTTCGTTCCCTGCAAGAGCAAGTTCGCATTCGCTAGAGCATACAAGGTCAAAGGTCATCTAGGGGTCAACTTTTTGAAGTTGGTCGGATCGTGCTTAAACTCGGTGATCACAATGCTCGATGCGAGGCGAGCGTGGCAAAAATAAAACAGGTCGGCGTTTGTCGGGTCTTCCGGGGTCAAAGGACGTCTAGGGGTCGAATTTTCAAAGTTTGTCCGATCGGGCTTAAACTCGGTGACGGGAAGCCCGAATACGAGTCGAGCGTGGAAAAAATAAAACGGCTTTGCTTTTCTTGGGTCGTCCGGGGTCAAAGGTCGTCTAAGGGTTGAATTTTCAAAGTTTGTCCGATCGGGCTTTATGCATGCATTCTACAAACCACAAAACCCGAGAACTGCCAAACCCGGGTGACCGCCTAGTAGCCTTATAATATGCTTATGTACCTATAAGTGTGTAGGTAAATTGAGAAATAAATGTTTGAATTCATACATCTACTTACAAGTGGAATGTTTCATTGTACTTTGGTGACCAGTTATTTCCTTTGGATTTAGTGGAATGTTTTCTTCTTTTATCACTAAGGTGAGGACCAATCACATTCACTTCCACAAATGGCCGGAACATACTGGTAGTCTGCCATCGGATATTATTGGCTTCCACAACTAAAAAAGAACATATTAGGATAACGATAAATGAGCTGCAGTGCATTAATGATATTGCTAAAGTACATGGATGGGAGCAGGTTAGAATGCAGCAAATCAAATATATATCAAACATGAACTATTTGTTCTGTTTCTATAAGCATGCCCAACCATCAAAATGTGTCTTATGATATGATGGGTTACATCAATACATGTATTAATACAATATTATCAATACTTTATATAATTATGAAAATATTGTCTTGATCATCATGGAATCCTGCTCTTGGGTACACAGCTTAATTCTACACTCAATCCATTGGGCTCATAACCCTTGACCTTCTCTCTCCAGCTATTAGAATATTGGCTGTTTTTGTGTGTCTGTAGAAACAGTACCACTCAAATGCGTTTCTAACCAGCTAACCATTGCACTAGTAAATAGAAATTGAAGTTTTGAATCCTTTCTTATATAAAATTGTAATTTATGTAATAAGTCAGGCACATATTAACTTACTTGCACATATTTTGTGCAAATAACATTTGTTTGTGTTTACTCCCAATCAAGTTGACTTAATGAGGAGTGATATCTGGAGACATGGTCACATCACATTATGTTTGCTATAAATCTTTATATTGATGTGCATCGCATATAAAGTAGTTCCTCTACAACGTACCTTTAACTGTTACTTTGTGTTCCCCTGTTCCTGGATGGGTGAATAAGTCTACCTGAATCGAAACATCACCAACCGAATCCTGTACACTTGGAGCATCTATAACAAAAACATAGTGATATTATTCATCTATTTTTGGTACAAAATAAGTTATTATAATCCAATCAATTAACTAATGTTTTGTGACGATAAATTAGATACCTTTTTCGAGCCATTATTGTTGAGCTCTGTTGCTTTCAGGATCACAATGATCCCTTCATTTAGCGTAGTGTTTACTTGCTTCCACTTGTTTCACATGATCGCCTTTTGGACGATTACAGGCTGCTAATCTCTGTTTGGTATTTTGGGATACATTTTAGGTAAAAAAGTTGTATTTTTACTTAATTTAAGTTACTACTTGTTGCCATAAAAATAAGACTATTTCTTCCAAAATTGTCAATATTGAAATAGATGTTATTAACCAAACTTATGACAAGGCTAGTGATACATACCCTGTGATGATTGTGTTTGTACAAAAGTCTTGATAAGCATATCTGTTGTTTGTGTGTATAATGAGAGGGCATAGCGTAATGATTTCAGCTCTTCACTCTTCTCGCAAAATGTCTTCTTCAACCCTTGACCACTGGCATGGAAGTAGTGCTATGATACAGAGAGGAAATAAGTAGAAATATTTTAGTGCCAATTATAAATATTTATATAGGAAGAAATGTGTTGTTTAGTGTTACAAAAATAATATGTAAATCATGTAAAAAACTGAGAACATTTGTAGCTGAATTATTGCTTTTTACAAATGTGTAGCCTCAGAAGTTATTTTCGCTTATTTTGTTACAAAACCATACATTCAGTTAAAACATGCTGTGCAACTATTGGTTTTCAAACTATGCAGAAGGTATAACTGTTCTATTAATTGTGTCAGTATACAACAATGAACATGTGAAATATTCAGGTTCATTTTGAAACTCCTACAAAAGCAAATCCATACTTTCAAACTGTTCAATTTAGCCCATAAACTTACACCTCATTCAGTTTATAATGTCCTAAATGGTACTTTACTATTCACCAAACCAAGTGTCATATTATACAACATCAACTCTTTAGATTGTAAATATAGATAACTGCAAAACGATCAGTATAGAACACATAGAATATAAACTGAATGACACATACGAGTTATATGTAGGAATAAGTTTAAACAGTCACATAAGTCATAGATGTTGATATGGCATACAGTAGTATGAACACTTCAGTGGAGACATTGTTTATGAGCATCCATGTCAAATGTGACTTAAGAGAGCGTGCCTGAGAAAACCAAATGGTGGGCGGAACATGAAGGTTGTCGGATTTTGCTCTTTTTTGGTTGAGTATATGTACTTGATGAAATATTCATGCTGACAAGGTTTGAAAATTCTGGCCCCTATAGCTTGGATTTTGTGCCCCATCAAGTTTTAGCCCCTTTTAAGCCCCAAAATCTCCCAAAATTGCATATAATTGCCCATTTTTGCATAATGTTCATACTTGTAATCTTGATGTCCATTGTCAAATTATTTTGTAATCGAGTTAAAATATTGTAAGTACATGGGTTTAGTATTGTAAAGATCAAACCAAATTTCACTTAACTCCTTCTTCCTCACCAGGGGGGGAGGGGGGGGGGGTCCCACTTAGGACCCCCCTCAAATATCTTGATGTTTTATGTAAAAATGGGGCTATCTTCAATCGCTTGCAGGAATTTATCCCAGCAGTGAATTAAAATAACCTGATTGTAGTCTCATAGCATGACACATTTGCTATCAAAAACTATTCAAACTTAGCTGGGGAAATGTGTCTGGATACTGAAAAACATAGTGTTTCTATATAGTAATTTTTAATATTTTCTAAAACAAGAACACATATTAGTCGGGTATAAACAGGGGTTACAGTACACCCCCTTCTCCCCAGGACTCCCCCAAACCAACTTTTTTTACTTACTTTCATGGTTCTAAAACATATTCAGAATGTTACCAAAAATAATTTTGCTATGCTAAGGGATTATTCAAGATGGCGCCCAAAATGGCCGCCAGAACTGGTCAGATCTCATAAAATGACATATAGCAATCAAAATGTATGGTGAAAGTATAGTTTTAATAGTGGGATGTATGCATAAGACCACTACACTCTCATATCCAGAACGTTTGCTTTGTTGACACACCTAAATCCAAGATGGTCGCCAAAATGGCCGCCAAAAATGGTAAAATTTCATAAATTGGCATAATATGAACCAACATGCAAGTTTTAACGATGGGGTGTATGTGTTAGACCACTAGTAAGTCATGTCCAGTATTTTGCTTTGTTATCATAGTTAAAAATCCAAAATGGCGCCCAAAATGGCGCCCAAAATGGCGCCCAAAATGGCGCCCAAAATGGCGCCCAAAATGGCGCCCAAAATGACTAAACCAATTTGGAATTCAGTAAAATGGGATAATATCAACCAAAATGTATCATGAAAATATAGTTTTAATGATGGGATGTATGTATTAGACCACTAGTAACTCATATCCAATATTTTTTGATTTGTTAACATACTTAATAATCCAAAAAGGCCACAAAATAGGTCCCATAATGACTGAACTAATTGTCGGATTTCCATAAAATGGGATAATATAACCAACATGTATGATGAAATTATAGTTTTAACATTGGGATGTATGTATTAGTCCACTAGTAACTCATATCCAGTGTATTTGCATTGTAACAATGTACTTTAAATCCAAGATGGCCACCAAAATGGCCACTGTAAATGTAAATATAGTCTACATGAGTGTATGGTAATACAAAATAGATTGTGAGTGTATATTACATCAAATTCACCAACTAGTATGTTCTAAACTGATAAGGCCCACCTCTGTGACAATTCTGATTCTGTATCACTTTCCAAAATGGCTGCCAAAATGATTAATTTGATATTATATGACCTAAAACAATTGTTTTGTAAAACTATGTAATACCAATACCCCCAAATCTAATGGGACAGCATTCACTATATGTCTATGATAAAGCCTAGTGGCTGTAGATCTGATCATACATGTTGATTCATATGCCAATTTATAGAATGTTAACATTTTTGGCATTTTAGCGGATTTAGGTGTGTTAACAAAGCAAAAGTTTTGGATATGAGTGTCTAGTGGTCTAAATACATACATTCCACTTTTAAAACTATACTTTTACAATACATTTTGATTGCCATAATATGGCGGCCATTTTGGACGCCATCTTGAATAACCCCTTAACGTACCAAAATATATTTGGTAACATTCTGAATATGTTTTAGGACCATGACAGTAAGTCAAAAAGTTGGTTTGGGGGAGTCCTGTGGGGTGGGTGGGGTGTACGGTAATCCCATACCCGACTAATTTTCTTATTCATAATATCCAATAACTGGTGAACATGAGTCATGAAGATGATGATGCCTAACACATCATTCTTGGTCCCTCTGATATCAAGGCTGCTGTAGTTGTGCATGGTTTGCCAAAGATCAGTATACTATAAGTAGACCTAGCTGGTCCACACAAATTCTAAATATTGTTTGTGTGACATCTCATTCACCATCTTGTTATTAAAAAAATGTGGTAGCCCAAATAGTATGCTATTGCCCCAAAGTTAAAACACATGTTACTAGAAGAAAATTAGATGAGATTAAATCAAACTAGAAAGTGATGCATTTCCCATCTAGCTATCTATCTATGAGACTAACTTTTGCCCTAGTTATTTTATTGGGATAATGATGGGAATTGTGCCTCTACTATATAGAAACACTTTGTCCTATTGCATCTATAGATATACATTTATATCAAGGGTGATAATGTATATTCAATTGTCATAGTCCAATTGATATAGTCCCTATAGTAGAATATCTATTATAGCACACACCACCCATGGATCAGTCATCCTCCCGTTTGGAAAAAAAATACTATAAAATAGAAACACCGTTTTTACCCTTAGGCAATTCCACATTTTCAGTATAATTGACACTAGGATCAATGTATTTAAAACTAATGATGTAAAAAAACTGATTGATGTAGGATATTTGTATTTGAACCTAACCTATTCTAAGCAAACTATTGTGTCTAATTTATATTACTATACAATCTAGAAACACTGATTGCTTCAAAATACCGTTACATTTGATTACACAAACCTTTGCTTCAATTCTCTGATGTGAGAGACTTTGGAATAAAGCTATCGCTGCTCAGAACCAGCAATGTATGGTTTAAGTAACCTTTTAAAATCAAAACAACAATATCTTATTTCAAAACACTTCAAAAATATTTTCTGTCTAGAAACAATCATTTAGATACAAATATAAATATATTCTCAAAGTCTGTGACCTATTTGATTGAATTACATTCCTGAATTACAACAATATCTCAAATAAATCATATATATTCAATTGTTTAAAAATGTCTAAAATGCCTTATAGAAACACTGCATTGGGTGTATCTAGAAACCATTTCCCCAGAACAGATTTACGTTTTCTGAAGAGACAAATGATTTAGCTATTCGGCTATGAAAGAAATTTTTCAATTCACTGCTGGGATAAATTCCTATTCACATTTAAAGATTGCCCCTTTTTCGTCACAAAAATCAATGCCTCGTAGGGGCACTTTTTTCTGTGACCCCCCTCGTAATTCAGAATGAGGTGAGTGATTTTTGGTGAATCTACACAATACCAATGCTGTATATCAATGATATATAGACTGGATTCAAAAATCAGTTGATGCAAAGAATCCCATTTTGTGCCTTTAGAAACAGAGACAATTTAAACGATTTTATATGATTTTATGGCTCAAAATGGGGCTAAAATGCCATGAGGCAGAAAATCCAAGTCAGGGGGGTCAGAATTTTCAAACTTTGTCAACCTGGATCTTTCATCAACTGTACCCAGCAAACTATATATGAGCAATATTGGACAACCTTCATGTTCCTAGATTTTGTCATATCATCCTATTCTCTCAGGCATGCACTCTTAACACTTTCCACGCGGCTGTTGGTTTTACCAAATACAAAACAGATTTTTAGAAACCTTTCTCAAATGACAAGGTCTATCTGAAGGATTACTGAACCAATACTAGTCATGAGTACTTATTTTAATGCATTTCTCATGGTGATTCCAAATATGATAATAGCATTCAATAATTTTGACACATTTGAAACATTTTGTGACATTTTGGAATGTCGGCGGCAGCTGCCTGCCGCATGGAAAGTGTTAACATATCATCCCTATTAGGCGACAAAAAACTCCTGTTATAAGGCCCCAACTGTTTGGGGACATTGGGGAAACTTCCTTTACAAATAAATAATGACTCAAATCTTGGACACTCTCAGATTTATATAATATAAAACAGTTTGTTGTTATTTGTTGTCATTGTCTATTTGTAAACACTATGGGTTGGTAAACTGCTTCATACGAGGGTCATTCAATAAGTTCTACCTCCTCACTCATAACATCGCTAATATGAATGTCAGCCTCATGACAATTGTCATGGTTATATAGCTCTAAAGAACATCTAACACAGCACATTTCTTACCTTAAGTGAATCTAATGCCACATCTAACACAGCCTATTTCTTACCTTAAGTGAATCCAATGCCACATCTAACACAGCCTATTTCTTACCTTAAGTGAATCCAATGCCACATCTAACACAGCCTATTTCTTACCTTAAGTGAATCTAATGCCACATCTAACACAGCCTATTTCTTACCTTAAGTGAATCTAATGCCACATCTAACACAGCCTATTTCTTACCTTAAGTGAATCTAATGCCACATCTAACACAGCATATTTCTTACCTTAAGTGAATCTAATGCCACATCTAACACAGCCTATTTCTTACCTTAAGTGAATCTAATGCCAGATCTAACAGCATATTTCTTACCTTAAGTGAATCTAATGCCACATCTAACACAGCATATTTCTTACCTTAAGTGAATCTAATGCCACATCTAACACAGCATATTTCTTACCTTAAGTGAATCTAATGCCACATCTAACACAGCACATTGCTTAGGAGACAGGTTTCTACTACCAATATCTGCACCACTAGTCTCCTGCAAGAAATATATCAAAGATTATTTATTATTGACAATCATTTCTGGTTAGACTAGCCATTGCATAGAGTGCTCAAAACCGTAAACGGTAGAGCTTATACAAATTAAGAGGTACAGACCTTCCGGAATATTATCTCTACTCTGAGTTTCATGGACAATCCCATACGGTCATTTTGTTCGATCATCAGGCGAATAGATGTTTCTCTGATCGCAGGTTTGGCAAACATATGATAATGAGAATACACAATCAATGGTGCTTTAAACCAGCGGTCAGAGCAACATTATATTCCAAAAGAGGTCAATACAAAACGATTATTTATATAGTTATTGAATGGCTTTGAGTGGGATAAATATAAGTAAAATATATTTTTATCACATAAAAATAAGCTATACAATATCAATATAATAACCATGTATATCAATCTTATAAATATATAATACCAGGGCAGTCAACTTTTGGGATTTGCTTGGAGGGAGAGATACCAATCCTCAGCCACATTTTTGAGAGCGGGGGCTCGTGACGTGGGATCCCTAAACTGCGCAAACAATTGAGGGTCGATAACTAACAAACAGTGCTATCAAACCCCACTAGACTCAAATTGGTGCCTTCGCCCACAGCCCACACACTGTAATTTAATGTAATAAATTTATGATGCGGGAGATTTTATATGCTTGGCGGGAGAGCAGGAGAAAGATTGTCTGGGCGGGAGACTCCCGCCAAATGAGGGAAAGCCCTGTAATACATTTATAATAAATGCAATATTTGAAAAAATAAAAAAAATAAAATGTCTATATAAAAAATATATATAAAATATTCACTAAACTCCCACAATTTGTAAGAATCTGGGTTGATCATCATAGAACAGGGTTCCTTGTGGTATTTTGTTGCTTTACAGTATTCATTAGTTTTATTCTACATAAATAAACCTATGGATTGCACAACTGCAGGCGCATTGCTGACGTCCAGCATCGGTAGTCCTTCTACATCCTGTCCCAAAAAGTACCATCACCATAAAGATCAATGGCAGTAAGTGTTGTTGTTATCTTATCAACCATGGCATAGTGTAACCTTTCATTTAGATAATGAAAATTTGACTTATTAATCAAGGTGAAAACAATGGTCAAAATTCTCTGTAAAGAAGTATAAAAACCATCTGTTGTCTGTTATTTTTTGTTTCCTTGTCTTTCTAACTTTTATCACTAATCAAATCATTATTGATTATTTATGTTAATTAAATTTGTAAAAATACTATTTAGACTCGAACAAACTTTTGAACAGAGAAGATAGTTGATAACTATTGTGCGATGACATGCTTTGCTTCTATATGAAGTATCTAGTACCAGCTAGCAGTGTGTACATTTATTTGGCATTGGATGGATGCAGTTGGTGACAAAAATTATAATTATACATTTTAGTCAAATAATAACTTTGAATATACTAATGCGTGCAAAGTATTCAAAAAACAAACATTGTTAAAGCTGATAGGGTCAAAATATATACGATTAACTTAATTATGATTAACTCTGTATTTTTGCTTCTTTCTATAATACGGTAGATCATGGGTAGATGGTTATTTTGTCCCTTGTTTCAAACATGAACATAGCTTACAAAATTCTAGTGTATTATTATAATTATATGTAGATTATAATTATCAAAGTTCTTGTGAAAAATAAAATTATACTCAAGTTAATTATCAAAATAATAAACCTTATTTATTTTATTTGAAAAAAGTGTACTTAAGGTCCCAAATACTGGTGTACCAGTATCGTTCAATACTGGAACATAAAAGTACCCAGTATCGCTCAATACTGGTACGATTTTCAGCATCGTCCGATACTGGAACATTGTTATGTTCCAGTATTGAACGATACTGGTACATGATTTTATACTGGAACACTGACTTTGTACCAGTATCAAACGATTCTGGGTGTTCCAGTATCGGACGATACTAGTACAGTCCAGAATCTGGAACCTAAAGAACACTTTTAAAGGGACATTAAGTGGTGTTGAAAATTTTAAATGTTTAAAAATTTACTTCAGAATTCAAGATGAACATTAAAAATTGCCATTATTGTTGTTTCTACTCACAAAAACACAGCAAAACTTGATTAAAACAATATCATCGCTATTTATTGAAAAACGCCCTCTATGCAAATATGGTTTGCGTTATGTATCACGCGTACTGCAGGGGGATACTGTCGGACGTAAAATGCTCGTCGCGGCTGTACGAACATTTTTGAATCAATGTTTTCTTGTACAAAGAGGGCTGATTTTTCTTAATCCTTATAGGTGTAAGTTCATACATGTAATACAGTTATAAAAATATACTAATCCCAGTTTTTATCATAATTGAGGGCGCAGCCTCCAACACATCTCTTAGTGTCCCTTTAATGATGAAAGCAAAACACATTTTGGGCATTGATGGGTACAAATCTTTTTTGGGGATAGCTGTCGTGTTAATCTGGATATCAAAAAAAAATTCAATGATTAAGGGGAAGTTAAGTTTAATTTACTGTTTTTTTAATTTTACTAGCCAAGAAGTACACACCTCCTAAACAAAGTAATAGAGACTTGTTTGTGACCCCCTCTGGTATCTCACAAATAGCGCCCTCGTTTGTTTTGGTGGACATGCCACTTTTACATGTGTACTTCACCGTGACTAATGGTGATCAACAGTGTCTCACTGCCTCTCGTTCGGGCAAATTAGTTTCCTTGTATGCTTGTCTCCCGCATTTAGTGGAAGAGGGACCTTGTTTGGGTGAGATTGGTGTGAGCCCCTTTGAGCTGCATGTCAGGGTTCCATATTGGCGCAGTTCAATAAAAGATAACTTTTGAGTAAGGTGTATATTTTCAGATTTCAAAACCTATTCTTAGAACCTTTTTATATTTAGACTATTTGGACAGAGAACCATATCAAAGAATTAGATTATAGTTATTCAGACTATAGTACCCATTGGCGCTATTTGATTTTCGGACTAAAGAACTTTCAAAATAATAAAGGTACAAATGTATATTCATATTTTCCTTTATTTGTATATAATGTAACATTTACATTGTAATGCATGTCTATGTATTCAAAATGAGGACCTGCTTGGAAAGCAGTGCAAGTCACTGAAGCATATTACCCTCAATAAATAATGAATATGCACTGAAGCATATTGCCCTCAATAAATAATGAATAAATAGATGAAACCACACTACTTGGGGATAGAATATCTTAAGATAATGAATAAATGCAACCACACTACTCCGGGATAGGATAAGGTATCCATCCAAGTGGAAACAATGCGTCTTTCAAATATGGGGAAGTTAAGTTTTATTAACTGATTTTATTGTACTAGCCAAGAGGTACACCTCCTTAACAGAGTAATAGAGCCTTGTGTGTGACTCCCTCCGGTAACTCATCAATAGCGCCCTCAGTTGTTTTGGTTGATATGCCAATTTTTACATGTGTGCTTCACTCACGGTGTTCAGCAGTGTCTCACTGCTTTAATTTATTTTAAATGTTAAGTCTATAGATTGCTTGACATCGACAGCAATGTCTTATATGTGATGCAATCAAGCGGAATGAGTAGTATGTCGGGAATATTGATTTTGAGTTGCAATAAAAGAAGTGACAAATTCTTATGTTTCACTTTGTTTTCTCAGTTGGTAAACTGTTTGTAAGTTAAAAACTAGAAGTTCAATTTTGGTGGGGTTTGGACCATACTGTAGCATTTTTCACCTGCTCTAAATTATGTGATCTTTTCCAGGGGACGCCCTCAATCCTCGGAAAAAAATTGGAAGCAGATTTTCTTGCAGATTTAATTTTCTGAGTATAAATCATCAATATATTCCAAGTTACAGAGCGATGCAATTCCTAATAACATCAAAATCATATTTTTATAGTGAATTTATAGTAAAATTTGAACAAAATAGATTGTACCGCTCGGTACAATCTATTTTCAAACCATGATTTTGAAGTACTTAAGAATCGTATCGATCTGTAACTTCGAAGATCTTTATGATTTATGATCAAAAATGCAAATCTGCAAGAAAATCTGCTTTCATAGTAATAATCAATGATAGAGGGCACTACTTGGAAAAGATCACATAATTTGTCTTTAAATGATGGACACATTTCAAAATTCAAAACTGCCGACATGTTACTCATTTCGTTTGATCACGTCACATATCATGAATTCTCCTTGTGGCCGGTTATAGTCGATTTCACTTCCTCTGGACGGTGTCAAAACTGTACACGTGCAGCATTGCAAGTAAGCGCCCACATATATGTACTGCAATCAGAGTAAGATGCAGTGATGTCTATGGCCGGTATAATGCACAAAAGAAGAGTAAAACTTTGGCGAAAAACTTAGTTTTTCAAAAAATTACACGAATACAACTATAAACAACAGTTATACAACCATCAAGTACAGGAATACAACTATTAATGACAGGAATTCAACCATCAATGACATATAACCATCATTTATATTATAGGAATACAACCATAAATGATAGGAATACAACCATCAATGACAGGAGTACAACCATCAATGTCAGGGATACAACTATTGATGACAGGAATACAACCATCACTGACAGGAGTACAACCATTAATTAGAGGTTAACTACTGCATACTGGCTGTATTAAGGTAATTATGGAAAATCAAAACAAAAGGTTTCAGGCTGTGGGCCTGAAACCATTTGTTTTTATTTTCCACAATAATGAAAAAAATCAGCCAGTACAAAGAATTTTACCTCATTCAATTTCAAATATTTTTATATAATAGGATAAAAATCTTCTTTTAAAACTCAATTTTAAGGAGATTCCGAGAGGAATATCTTTCAGATTTAGTAAACAAATTGCTCTTCCCTGTGGTGATAATGAATCAGTCCAAACATTCGATTCTCTGGAAACGTCATTTAATATTCTGTGTTATCCGAAGGTGTGCTTGGCTTGAGCCAATACATTGTGATCCTCTCGTTCTTCCCAACGCTCCTTTAAAGTGCTTCTTCTCCTACAGATTACATGCTACAATCACCAGATTTGGTCAGTAGGACCCCTTAATTGACCTTCATATAGGGTATTCACCGTTTGTGGTCAAAGGTCACACAGGGGTCACTAGAGGTCAAAACATCATTTTAATTAACAGTCCTTGCTCTGTAGTGAAATGACCTAGGACCATCAGAATTGGTCAACATATTCGTTTTTTTAAATCAAAAAAATATTTGGGGTCACTAGGGTTCAAAATATGAATATTCTATCTATTCACTTAAATGCTCCTTGTCTCAGAGGAAATGACCGATGACCATCACAATTGGTCAACATATTCTTTGAGACCATGCACATATCGGGTCTAAAGCGATTAAAAGTGACATGTCAAATAAGGTCACGAGGGGTCATTGAACTATACAAGGGTCAAATTTAAGACATGCTCGGATTTGGATCGTACTTGTTGCATCTGATCTCATTTGATAAGACAAGAAAAAAAGACATTTGTGACCTTTGGGTCCAAGAAAGAGGTCACTAGAGGTCAAAACGTGATTTTCCCTTAAAACTCCCTTGCTTCTTAAGGAAACAACCCAGGACCGTCAGAATCAGTCATCATATTAATTATGACCGTACCCATAAATAATACTCCGGTTTTAAAATGTAAAAATATTTGGGGTCAATATGTAATTTTACACTCGTTTCACTCAAAATGTTTCTTGTGTCCGAGGAAATGACAGATGACCATCACTACAATTGGTCAACATGTTCATTGGGTCCATGCACATATAAGGTCTTCAGCGATTAAAAGTGACATGTCATATGGGGTCACTAGGGGTCATTGACCTATAAAGGGGTAAAATGTAAAAAAATTCTCTTGTTTAACTAAGCCAATAGCCGTGCTTCTTGAGGCACAATTAGCTCTAGTTATGACTGCTACTCTTATTACTGCGCTGGTTGTATTTTTGATGCTCTATTTTAAATCGCTATGTACACTATTGACCTTTTTACACCATTATTATATTTCTTTTCATTTTTTTAATGTTGTCAAACGCCCAGAGGCTTTTAGCATTTGGCGCTATACACATTCCTCATTATTATTATACAACCATCAATGTTAGGGATACAACCATCAACGATAGGTATACAACCATCAACGATAGGTATACAACCATCAACGATAGGTATACAATCATCAACGATAGGTATACAAATACAACCATCAATGACAGGGATACAACAATCAATGAAAGCAGGCATAAGAGGCCACAGACACACACAAAAAGAGGACAACCTAAAAAGCAGAAAAACAGCATAAAATCCTAACTATGGGCTGAAAAGAAAAGAAAACATGTACGTTTTGGCAAGAAAAAAAGAGGAAATCAGCTAAAAAGAGGAACTCTCACATGACTGTGACAGGGATACAACCAATGATAGGGATACAACCATCAGTGATAGGAATACAACCATCAATGACAGGGATACAACCATCAATGACAGGGATACAACCATCAAACATTGTTGAGAGGAATACAACCATCGATGGTAGGGCTACAGCTATCAGTGATAGAGATATAACCATTCACGATAGAAATACAACCAACAATGACAGGGATACATCCATCGATGATAGGGATACAACCATCAGTGACAGGGATAAAACCATAAATGATACAACCATCGATGAAAGGGAAACAACCATCGATGAAAGGGAAACAACCATCGATGATAGGGATAGAGCTATCAGTGATAGAGATATAACCATCAATGATATGGATACAGCCATTGTTGATAGGGATACAACCATTGATGATAGGGATACACCCATCAATGATAGGGATACAACCATCAATGACAGGAATACAACCATCAATGATGGGGATACAACCATTGATGAGAGGGATACAAACATTGTTGAGAGGATACAACCATTGATGAGAGGGATACAACCAACAATGACAGGGATACAACCATCAATGACAGGGATACAACCATTGATGATAGGGATACACCCATCAATGATAGGGATGCAACCATCAATGACAGGAATACAACCATCAATGATGGGGATGCAACCATTGATGAGAGGGATACAAACATTGTTGAGAGGGATACAACCAACAATGACAGGGATACAACCATCAATGACAGGGATACAACCATTGATGATAGGGATACAACCATTGATGATAGGGATACAACCATCAATGACAGGAATACACCCATCAATGACAGGGATACAACCATTGATGATAGGGATACACCCATCAATGATAGGGATACAACCATTGATGATAGGGATACACCCATCAATGACAGGAATACACCCATCAATAACGGGCATACAACAATGACTTGAGGGGATAGACATATCAGTGCAGTAATTGTGTGGTGGGTGGGTGGGTGTTTTGATACCCATGCAACCTTACCTGTTGAGGTTCTTGTACATTTTCAGGTGAGGTTTCCTTTGTAGTAAGTGCCTCAACTATTGATTTCTTACTAACATTTGCAAATCTAGTAAAAACCTGATGAATGACAGATCAAATCAATGTCAATTATTTCAATATACATAGCAATAATAATTGGATTCTTCTAATTATGCAGCATCTATTTTCCCTAACCCAATGCACTTGCCACATGTCGATGGTATTAAATGGATCAAAGAAAAGGCAAATCTTACTATCATTTTGGATAAACATGTTCAGCTTTTTGGTATTCTTAACTTCAAGATGAGTGCTTTAAATATAATACTCTTACTTATATATCACTTCTATATTTATTCAGGAAAAAAAATAAAGATATATTATGATATACGTTAATAAGTTTAACAGGTTCGCCGTTGGACGAGTTTAATAATTCAAAAAAATTGATAGCAAGTGTTAAAGCCTCACAAAATATTATGATATCGAGAGAACAGTGACAACATTTGAGGAAAATGGGAGTCTTTATACTACTATGTGATATATTCAACAAATGACTGACATTGTTAGAATTTGTGTATTGAGTTGATAACTGTGTAAAACATCTTGATTGAAAAATAAAATCAATTAAATACTCAACAAAGCATTCTCACTGTCGGGCTGACGTCACACAAGCTCGCAAAGGGGACTTACGCTAATACAACTAGTGTGCTCATATGAGTATCAGCTCTGTAAGTGTAGGTATGAGTATCAGCTCTGTAAGTGTAGGTATGAGTATTAGCTCTGTAAGTGTAGGTATGAGTATCAGCTCTGTAGGTGTAGGCATGAGTATCAGCTTTGTAAGTGTAGGTATGAGTATCAGCTCTGCAAGTGTAGGCATGAGTATCAGCTTTGTAAGTGTAGGTATGAGTATCAGCTTTGTAAGTGTAGGTATGAGTATCAGCTCTGTAGGTGTAGGTATGAGTATTAGCTCTGTAAGTGTAGGTATGAGTATCAGCTCTGTAGGTGTAGGTATGAGTATCAGCTTTGTAAGTGTAGGTATGAGTATCAGCTCTGTAGGTGTAGGTATGAGTATCAGCTTTGTAAGTGTAGGTATGAGTATCAGCTCTGTAGGTGTAGGTATGAGTATTAGCTCTGTAAGTGTAGGTATGAGTATCAGCTCTGTAGGTGTAGGTATGAGTATCAGCTTTGTAAGTGTAGGTATGAGTATCAGCTCTGTAGGTGTAGGTATGAGTATTAGCTCTGTAAGTGTAGGTATGAGTATCAGCTCTGTAGGTGTAGGTATGAGTATCAGCTTTGTAAGTGTAGGTATGAGTATCAGCTCTGTAGGTGTAGGCATGAGTATCAGCTCTGTAGGTGTAGGTATGAGTATCAGCTCTGTAATTGTAGGTATGAGTATCAGCTCTGTAGGTGTAGGTATGAGTATCAGCTCTGTAATTGTAGGTATGAGTATCAGCTCTGTAGGTGTAGGCATGAGTATCAGCTCTGTAGGTGTAGGCATGAGTATCAGCTCTGTAAGTGTAGGTATGAGTATCAGCTCTGTAGGTGTAGGCATGAGTATCAGCTCTGTAAGTGTAGGTATGAGTATCAGCTCTGTAAGTGTAGGTATGAGTATTAGCTCTGTAAGTGTAGGTATGAGTATCAGCTCTGTAGGTGTAGGTATGAGTATCAGCTTTGTAAGTGTAGGTATGAGTATCAGCTCTGTAGGTGTAGGTATGAGTATTAGCTTTGTAATTGTAGGTATGAGTATCAGCTCTGTAGGTGTAGGCATGAGTATCAGCTCTGTAAGTGTAGGTATGAGTATCAGCTCTGTAGGTGTAGGCATGAGTATCAGCTCTGTAAGTGTAGGTATGAGTATCAGCTCTGTAGGTGTAGGCATGAGTATCAGCTCTACAAGTGTGAGTATCAGCTCTGTAATTGTAAGTATCAATTCTACAGAAAATTTGACACATATGACTGACATATACACGCTAGAAAAAACAAAAAATCTTTACTAAACTATTAAACATACAGACATGCATTACTTAAGTTTCACAGTATTGTAAATGTAATAACATTTTGTATTGCTATGTTGTACACGAGATAAACTAAACTTGTAACCTTATAAACTGGTAATTATGCTACCAACACACAAACATAATATGTAAATAGCTAATGTCACACTGAAGCATGTCCTATTAGGTGGGTTTTTAGAAGTTTCATTAACACCTTGATGACAGGAATACAGCCATAAATGGCAGGGTTACCGTATCTCAATTTGATTTTACTGCGGCATAAACCTTTAAGATCATGAATATTTATCATGGAGATGCACCAAAAAAATCAAAAAAAACCATCAAACATCAATCATTGCACATCATGTTCAAAGATCGTTTATTCAATCTTATGCTCAAGCCATAGCAAATTAAACCAGTATTAAAATGTTGTTATTGATACTGATGCAAACTAAATTGAGTTAAAGGTGTATGTTCCGATCACTTTTTGGGGGCTATGATTTTCTTTTAATATCAAGATATTTTGATATCATAAGAATCCCCATATTTTTCTCATTATGTCGGTAAAGTCTTAGGGGCTAAAATGTGGTGAATTACTGCCAAAGGTGGTTAACCACCAGCCAGTTTGTGTACAACTCAATGGGCACATTTTATGTGACCTTGTGCTTCTTAAATAAGAACCATCAGGGTTGTGCAACTTTGGAATGTGACAATTTTAAAGATGACCTTCCATGTAAATTAGAAAACATCAAGTTGTAAATTGGGCCAGCAATCAGAACATCTACCTTTAAATAAAAAATAAATTGAGTTAAAGATAATAAATTGAGTTAAATAAAATAAAATGAGTTAAATATAATAAATTGAGTTAATTGAGATGAATAGCGAAACCTATCAGATGACCAACTAAGGTTGTTAAAATTAAGAAAATCTTGTCAAAGCTATTAGTCTTACATCAAGGTCTGACATGCATAAAGACAAAAGCGTTGAATCTGTAATAGTAGACTACCATCAAGACTTACGAAAATATCACACACACATGTACACTAATTTACCTGTTTATCAGCCCCAGTAGTGTGCTGTTGAAGTTTAGCCAATGCAGGGTTTAAAGTGGCTAATATAGAGCTCATCTGATGTTATCAAAAGAATGCATTCCAAGAAATTAGAGAGGGAAAATAGCAGACTCTTATAATCAGTAGTGAAAAATATCAAGTGTATAAGATAAATACATCACTTGAGGGCTTAGCAGATTTCTCCAAAAGTTTAAAACCAATAGCGAAATTATTTTAGATTCAAGTGGAAGTCTCTATGCATTCATATATAATTGTAAACAAAAAGGGTCTTCAAATCACTGGTGTTGAGAACTGATTAAAATGTGTCACAGACTAATGACATCATCTATTAAATGTAGCATTATGCACTCATGTTTCATGTATAGGAAGACTTTTAACAACATTTCATGATTTCATTTCTGACTGGGAATATTGGCATTTGATTACCAAGAAATCAATTTCTTCTATTAATATACACAGCATGTAATCAATTCGGAGTGGAGTGGGGGGGGGGGGGGGGGGGGGGGGACTCAAATTGCTGATCGGAATCTATTTCATCTAAGAACTTTAACTTGTGTGTTCTCATGTCTTGGTGGCATGGTTGGCACTGGGTTTTTTGTCTGCTTAGGTATTGACATTTACACAGAATTGTTGGGAACATTCTTGGAAAATTGTGTGGTTACGAAAATTATGATAAACCTTACGTGCTGGACATTTTTTACAAGCCTGAAATATATGATAATTCACGTTTCATTGTCTGTTTTATACATTTTGAATTCATTTTCTCACTTAACACCAGGGGTGGGCAACCTACGGCCCGCCAGTGGGTTTTTTGTTGCCCCGCGAGATGTTTGAAGTTAAAAAAGAAGAAAAATCAATACATTTAACGTCATCACAAAAAAAGAACTAGCTGCTTAACATTTATCGGCACAAATGATGTTCCTCAACGTGCGTAGGTCTATTTTCTCCATTAATTGTCATCTGTACTATATTGAGATTACGTTTTTGTGAAGATAGATTATTAAGCACACACACCTATTGCTTGAAAGTCTTCGGAATCAAAGGTTTGAAATCAACAGTAGGTCATTGCTAGAAAATTTGGTTTGGAGCGGCCCAGTCAATTTTTCACTCCTTATATCTGGCTCATTCATTCAAAAAGGTTGCCCACCCCTGCTATACACCACACCATCTTTGTTTGTGTCTGACAGACCTGGCAACCTTTTATTCTGTACGTTCTTATAAAGTGGCACTGTTGTATTAATGTCGTCAATGATGATACTGAGCTCTCAGAGCTCATTACCATAATTTGAAAACGCAACTTGTTTTCTACGTATGCGCAGTATAGGAGTTTCCTAGTACAACAAGTCATACTTAGGGTACAATTTGTCATCAATTTACACTTATTCATAGGGTATTTTGCATGTTTCACTATCTGTCCCCATCCTAAGTATGACTCCTTCTAAATATGATTTTTGTGGTAATTTATGTATCGCTTACAAGAGTTCAAAAACACACTTCTTTGTGCTTGTTCTTATCTACTCTTCCTCATCTATCTTGCCATTCGTTTAAAATGTGGTACAAATACAATATTCCCTTGAAATTTAAGATGCAATTCTAAGCCAATTTACTTCAACGGCACCAGCGATGTTTATCGAAACTCCGCTTGAATTTATTAATAGACTCGTTTTAAAACATTCCCAGCTCATAAGGGGTGTGCGTACATAGACATTTGTCATTTTGCAATGGGGGAAGAAACTAAATCTGGACTGCATGTTGCATGATGGGATAGCAAGGATACTTCGTAAAGTCCGAAAACTTATTCTGCCATTGCGTTGCACGGTGGAGAATTATGGTTAAATATGGAATAATTTAGCATTTTCATGTTAAGAACAGAGGCTGAAAAGAAAGAAGAGGTCTTTATGAAGGTGTGTAGCTAGTATGAAAATCAATGGGAATGTTGTTTTGCTGTAATTCCCCCGTATCATTGATACGGGCTGCCATTCACTTGTACAGCAAAATCAATTGGCAATTTCTAGCAATTCAATTTCCACATACGTTGGTGGGTGAAAAATAAAAAATAAATAAAACTAAACACCAACGTATGGGTTTCCTGTACTAGGAGTTTCCTATCATAAAATTGGTAGTATCCTGATCAAGTTTGATGCATTGAGTGTGGTGAATCGATACAGTGGATGATTTGTATAATAGGCTACTGCACTTTGTAGCTTTAGGATTGCTATTTGATTTGCATAGGTGTACTACCCCTGTGGAGGGAGCTAGGGTATGGTACATTGATGATCAAGTTACAATGCACAACTATCTAGCTACAAACAATTATGTACTTCATGAAATGTTTGCAAGCATTCGCAAATCATTACATAAATGCAGCTAATACGTATTTGTTTGTTTAATTGAACTCAAAATCAAAATTAGAGAATAAAATAGAGTGTGTAGCTGTTTTGCTATATACGTTAGTCTCATAATGTATAGGCTGTAACATACACGACGACACAAATATGGTACAGTCTATACATTATGAGACTAACGTATAGCAAAACAGCTACAAACTATATTTTATTCTCATTTTATTTAGTACGATTTTATACGATTCAGTGGTTATTTTTTATCTTATATCATAAAAACAACGCTTTTTGATACATTTATTTTCATCAAACAACAACAAATTTCCCCTTTTATAAAGTCGGCGAATCCAGCGAGCCGTTTACCAACTTCCTGTTTCAAATAATCGCGTTCTTCAGCACACACACACATAGCAACGCTGCGTTATACGTACAACACATAAGCTGGCAACTTTGTGTAGAGCACGCTTGAATATCTTAACGCAATGACCATACGCAATGAAGGTATTATTATTTGAATTAATTGAGCCCCGCCTCAAACTATATACCATCGTCTCATAATATATAGTGCCTATCCGCTGGAAATTAGCCAAAAACCAATCAAATTGCCTGTAGACATCCAAAACCACACCCACTATATAAGAATATTAATTAATCAAAACATGACAATGTATGTTATACTACGTGCAAGCAAGGTGTGCTATTTGCTCATGTATTACACACATCTTTAGCTACTATCTTGAGAACCACAAACATGGAATACTTGATATATTAGCTATACCCATACTTTATTAGAGTATAACATGTTGAACTATTTCAGGGCCACCCATTGTCTTCATGAGAGAGACGTGGAGGACAACTAAACTGTTTAATTAGGTTTTAAGTGTACTGGTTCACATGCCTACAGTAGGGCATTGATAACAAGTGATATTTGGGGAGTTATCATGTCATAATTTTAAGTAATGCTGATAGGGTTAGCACCGTTCTACAGGCCGTTGGCCGGTATTAGCCTCTAAGTGTAGAGTGAACATTTAGCTTTAAATGGTGGAAAATGTCAATATTTTTTACAAAATCAATATTTTCTAGAAGTTTAATTTTGAAAGAATTGAGCAAATTTTCAGAAAAGATAACTCAAAGTGAAAGCTATAATTTTTTTAATTGTTATTGTTATCTTATAGAGAACATTTTGCTCTAGGAAGGTTTTCTCATTTTTTTTCAATTTTGCATTTTAACTTGAGATATTCACCAATTAATGGTAAAATATATGCAAAAAAAACTACAATAAGTATTTTTCCATATAGTGTGGACATGCACAGGGATAACTAATATACCAACAGCATATCAGTAACCATCTGTCAGCGTATAAATACAATTTATGAACATTCATAGTAGTGTGTGTAATGAAGGCATTTACACTGATTTTTTTCTTCGAAATAGCCCCGTAATGAAAAATGTATTTGTCAATAAGCAACCTGGTTCCTTTCCCAGATATGAGTAACCATAGTTCTGTGGTTCATACTGAAATATGTCAACAGAAATTAAATACATTATTCTGTTTTAGAAGAAGATTTGATAGAACTTTCTTAAAATTGTCAATGTAGCAAAACTACTGACCACAAACTAGAGTTTGTTGTCAGTAGTATTGCTTAAAAGTGTATTCCAGAACAAAGATGCTGAAATTGCTTGCTCTAAAGTCACCAAAATCATCTTTGATGCCATGGACTTGTTCATCTCAAGTAAAACAAATCACCAAGAGGACATATAATGTGGGTTTATAATTACATTACTTACCGACATATCATTCATTGGTGGTAACACAACTACTTTCTCAATATCACTGATGACTATCTTCCACATCTCTTTTAATATCCTCTTTAATACAGTTTTCTCACAGTTTGTGTTCAACTCTGTCAGGCTGTGGTTGGGAAATAAAGTTGAAAATAGAATATATTTTGTTATTAACACATGAAAACACAACAATAAATTGAATTTAGCAGAATGAGGAATTATTTTAAAGCAATATACTATCTGTATCCACATTTCCATTCAAGTAAAGAGATGATATTTGTGCATATTCAAGTGATTGCAGTATAATTTCAAAGACAGATCAAAATATGAGCTGAAAATACCTACTTTGGTTTTCAAATGCAATTAAACATACAATGTATCTATGGTATATTTTAGCATTAACTGAGTGTTATTTGGACTTTATTTGAATGTGAATATTTGACATACTTTCCATCCATGACCTCCATGAGTGGTCTAAGCGTTGCATCAGCCTCTGCTTCTACATAGTTCTTTTGTGTTGGTTGTCCAATTGCTCCCCCTCCTTTGACATCTGCTAGGCCATTGCTTAACTGTTGTATACTCTCATGAAGTCGTTTTGTCATACTGTTAAAGTGAATGACATAAAAGAAGAATACATTGATGGGTGGATAACACAGGGCAATATGTAATATACTTGGTTAAATTCAACAGAATTGACCATGATATGCACACAAACCAGGAAAATAACGTCTGGCTATTTTCAGGGTGTGTGGTAAGGCCATCCACCGAATAAGCAAAACATTTGGGGCTGTCCCGCTGCGCCGTCACGTCATGGTGCAAACAGGTAATTAGCCATCTTAACATGTACATAAATACTTGCGCATTCATGCCGGACGACCTTGGTAAATTCAGTGTCCAAGTGCTTGGGGTATGTATACATCACATGATATGGTTTGTTTCTTATAGGATATTAGTCCTCGAGAGTATCATGGTCCTCTGATAGAGTTAAACTGGGTTGACCTCCATATTGGCTACAGTCATTATGAAAAGATTGTATGGGCTTCTGGTCGAGCAACCGCTAAAGCCCAGATTTCGGATTTCCAATCAGAGCACAGCTCAGTCAGCCAATCAGAGCACAGAGGGGCCAAAATTCTACACAGAGAAAACAAGAGATACACTAGATGGATACGGGAATCCATTTGGATAAGAAGAGGAGAAACAGCTAAGAACAAAGACGCAGACAGGGGCTGATCCAGAAACCTTCTAGAAATACAGGAAGTGATTCTGGATCCAAAACATCATTCCTGAAGAAACAACCAGACGAGTTGGTTGTGAAATGTCGATAATAGTGAGTACATTTTGGATTTGTTAAAAGAAATTTCAAATTATTTATAGCCAACTCTTGTTTGTAACCAGTAGCTATTCCCCTGTTCAAGTAAATATCTGTTTGAAACCAGCAGCCACCTACTGTTTGAGTTTTACATTGGGTTTAACTATCTGAGTGGTAAAACAAGGAATGTGACAAACCTCTTTGAGAATATTTTACTAAGTTGATCAAGGACTTCATTAAGGCTCCCCTGCAGTTTCTTGAGTATATCTGCCGCATCTTCATCCAGTTTTTCTCCACCCATCGACTCAAACACTTTTTCTAACTGAATTCTCAATTGCTGGATGTTGTTCATCAGAATACAGGCTTGGAGTGACTGTAACATAAAAACATGCAGGATATTGGATAATCTATGTCACTTCAAAGAACCAATTTCATAATATTTAACAGTTTGAGATTATTTACAGCACCCTCCCCCCGCCCCCAGTTTAGAAATAATTACTATACATCACAAATAGTCATTAGTTTATTATCACATTTTTTACGTGTCAATTGCACCAGCTCACAAAGGCTGTATTTCGACTACATCTCGCATTCTAAATAACAATATAATGAGGCTCTCTAATCAAAATGTCCTAAGTGATCTTCATAACAAGGATTTACTAATACATTTAAAAACATTGATAAGCTTAACTCCTAAATCCTAGCTCCAATGGTTCTTATTTTAGAACCACAAGGTGACATGAAATTTGCCAATTGAGTAATACACAAACTGAACGTGTGGATAATTGACTGCATTTTTGCCTATAACGTCTTAATGGGACATATCTTGTGCTAAAGATTTAACACAAATAATTAGAAAAATATTGGATTTCCTCTGATATCAAAGTATTTTGATGGGAAAAAAGCTTCAAAAAATACTTCAACTGGAAATAAATAAAATACTTACAATGGTCTGTTCGCTGCAATACTTTGCAAACTTTTCAACGATGCGATCAGCATAAGCGAGCAGAACTTGGTTTATCGTCTAGAGAGAGACAATTAACATCAAATATTAATGATTTACATTTACATAACAATTTCAAATCACTTCATATAAATACATATAAACATCAATGTGAATATAAAACATCTGTTGGTCACTGAAAGATTGGAAACTAATCAGGTTTGTTTTAAAAACACACAATAAGAAGTGTTTAAAATCTCCTCAACATACAGAAATGGAATAACTCTCTGTTTTCTGAGTTGCAATGAACCAATCAAGTGGCCCATCAGAGCTCTTGGTAGAGAGTTACCAGTTTGATTTCTAATCACTCGTCAGTTCATTTACTTTGTTAATGTATGTTGGATTATTGTTCACATTTGCTCTTTATCTACAAAAAGAAGTATCAAAAGCATAATAAGCCAAATGCCATATAAGAAGTTGACTAAAGGAATTTTTAGTCTCAAAATTAGAATGTGCCGGTACCCGGCCGTAGATTTCCATAGTACATTTGCTGTATACAACTTATTGAAATATTACAAGTCCTAGAATGAGCCGGTACCTGGCTGTAGATTGCCGTAGTACATTTGATGATACATACAACTTGCCTATTTTAACAGTCCAAAACTTAAATGAACTAAATTGTATCAAATATCACATACAGACAGGGTAAAATTCTCAAGAGGAAATATATGTAATATTAAAACAAAATCTTCTGAAACAATATCAGGTTTTCCCTTGAGTGGCATTTTTAAAAAAATTAATAGATGTGGTACTACAGTTTGGTCAGTTAAGGGTTATCAAGCTAGGTTTTCCGCAGCGGACCCGCAAACAGCCCAATCACTTGTTTACGTTTTCTGGCATGCCTGTTCACTATTTAGGCAGGAGATTCCACCTTGGGCGCTATTAAGTCGATAAATCAAAAATCATATTAATCATTGTAGTTAATTAATGGATAGGTCCCATTCATTCATTTTAATACAAAAATTACCATCCTCGGAGAATAAAATGACCAGAAAATCTCACATTTGCCAGCTAAACCGTTTCATGTTTTTTCTAGAACTATTACAGGATTACTCGAATTGTGCATTGTTTAGGAGTGGTGCTCCCATGATGCATCAGGAAACTTGCTCTCATTGTTATTAAGTAAATGTTGTCGTATTAATTAGCCTGAGTCATACCCAACTACCCTTGTGGCGATGGCTTTTTGGAGAACTTGATATCATAAGCCAGATAATTAGATCAATCAAATCTTACCATTGAAAATCGCCTCATATATCTATTTACTATTTCTGGATCTGGACACTCTAATCTCTTGATAATAGTAAATCGCTGGTTGATCTGGGTGAAGACATCTACTACTGAGCAGGAAAACTTTGCATGTTCTGAACTCTTCTGGAAGCCATCCTGTTCATCCCTGTCAAGGGCAGCGTGTACAAAATCCATAGACAGTCTTTCATTCTCTGCCAACCAGTGCATCACAAATGGTTCAAACCATCTGTGTTATACAAAGAAAGAGCAAAACACTTCATAAGCATGTCACTCAAATATAATACTGTAAGGGCTCTTGCCCAAACACAAGTAGAGGAAAGCTCGAGGATAGAGCGGGGAAAGCGCCATCCTTTTTTCTATATTGTTAAAAGGAGTGACAAAGGATTGGTGATTAACACCTCACTGAATGAGTACTTCGCTTTCTCCGCTCTTTCCTCGAGTTTTCCTCTACTTGTGTTTGGGCAAGAACCCTAAGCATACATGACCAATAATACCGTAATAACATACCTTGATAAAGGTCTGTGGCTGAAATATCTGAATTTATAAAAAAATCATGATGTTTGAACCAAATTACTTAGTCCCTGGACATTATTCACTTGTTTTATCAAACCTACACAGTTCCTTTGTTTATGCATAATTCATATGTTGTTTTTGTAAGTTAAAAAATGTAGTGTCAAAAGATACAACACATGTATTCAACATTGTATATGTATTCTGGTACATAAATATTTGATTGTACTTACACTGGGTATTCTGGTACATCATTATTTGATTGTACTTACACTGGGTATTCTGGTACATCATTATTTGATTGTACTTATGCTGGGTATTCTGGTACATAAATATTTGATTGTACTTACACTGGGTATTCTGGTACATCAATATTGGATTGTACTTACCCCGGGTGGGTATTCTGGTACATAAATATTTGAATGTACTTACGCTGGGTATTCTGGTACATAAATATTGGATTGTACTTACGCTGGGTATTCTGGTACATAAATATTGGATTGTACTTACACTGGGTACTCTGGTACATAAATATTTGATTGTACTTACGCTGGGTATTCTGGTATATAAATATTGGATTGTACTTACGCTGGGTATTCTGGTACATCAATATTGGATTGTACTTACGCTGGGTATTCTGGTACATAAATATTTGATTGTACTTATGCCGGGCGGGTATTCTGGTACATCAATATTTGATTGTACTTACGCTGGGCATTCTGGTACATAAATATTTGATTGTACTTACGCTGGGCATTCTGGTACATCAATATTGGATTGTACTTACGCTGGGTATTCTGGTACATCAATATTGGATTGTACTTACGCTGGGTATTCTGGTACATAAATATTGGATTGTACTTACGCTGGGTATTCTGGTACATAAATATTTGATTGTACTTACGCTGGGCATTCTGGTACATCAATATTTGATTGTACTTACGCTGGGCATTCTGGTACATCAATATTTGATTGTACTTACGCTGGGTATTCTGGTACATAAATATTTGATTGTACTTACGCTGGGTATTCTGGTACATAAATATTTGATTGTACTTACGCTGGGTATTCTGGTACATAAATATTGGATTGTACTTACGCTGGGTATTCTGGTACATAAATATTTGATTGTACTTACGCTGGGTATTCTGGTACATAAATATTTGATTGTACTTACGCTGGGTATTCTGGTACATAAATATTGGATTGTACTTACACTGGGTATTCTGATACATAAATATTGGATTGTACTTACGCTGGGTATTCTGGTACATAAATATTGGATTGTACTTATGCTGGGTATTCTGGTACATAAATATTGGATTGTACTTACGCTGGGTATTCTGGTACATAAATATTGGATTGTACTTACGCTGGGTATTCTGGTACATAAATATTGGATTGTACTTACGCTGGGTATTCTGGTACATAAATATTGGATTGTACTTACGCTGGGTATTCTGGTACATAAATATTTGATTGTACTTACGCTGGGTATTCTGGTACATAAATATTGGATTGTACTTACGCTGGGTATTCTGGTACATAAATATTTGATTGTACTTACGCTGGGTATTCTGGTACATAAATATTGGATTGTACTTACACTGGGTATTCTGATACATAAATATTGGATTGTACTTACGCTGGGTATTCTGGTACATAAATATTGGATTGTACTTATGCTGGGTATTCTGGTACATAAATATTGGATTGTACTTACGCTGGGTATTCTGGTACATAAATATTGGATTGTACTTACGCTGGGTATTCTGGTACATCAATATTGGATTGTACTTACGCTGGGTATTCTGGTACATAAATATTGGATTGTACTTACGCTGAGTATTCTGGTACATAAATATTGGATTGTACTCACGCTGGGTATTATGGTACATAAATATTGGATTGTACTTACGCTGGGTATTCTGGTGTTAGATCTTTGGATTCTGGTAACTCTTCTATGTATTTGTTGTACATCCATTTGACTTTGAAATGCAGATTCATGTATTCAGCACTAGTGCACAACCTTTCTTGATCATGCTCTGTAAATACATAATATAGACAAAACAATGAAATGCTTATATAAATATATCAATATTGTGTCATCACTCTGTCATTTAGGATTTCTTTCAACTCTTATCACATAACTTAAGCCCCATTTCTATCCTAATGTTATATTGGTTTATGTATTTATTGTAATGCGTTCTTATTCTTTTAAAGTGTTGTAACCTTGATGCTCGAGAAACATGTTTGCATTATGTTATATTTTATTACGGAAAAGGAATCTCTACTATGAGCGAGTCCTGCTATAGTTCAGTCAGGTTCAAATTGGACAAACCTTTACCGCAGCGAATGAATTCAGAAGAGGGTCACGCGGGAAAAAACTCATGCATGGCGCCATATGGCACGCAATGTCATAGTGTCATTGTATGCGTGAAGCTTGAGTATGCTCAAATCGTGGATAGATCAAAACCGAATATTTCTCGCCAATTGGAACTGATTGAACTTGAGATAGTAGGCCAAATCAGGGTGTAAGCTGCTGTCAACGTTTTGTTTCATATCAAGTAGCATGTATCAATAACACAAATGTCTGGTCCATCTATACAAGGTGAGTCCAAATATTCAGGTCCCATATAATGTGCATTTTTCCGAATTCTGTGAAATTAAATCTGTTCCAACTTCCAAAGTACCTTTATGAATGCAAAAGTTTAACGCACATTTTGACTATGTCAACCCAATTGTGTTGGTATTCACAATGCCTAAAATGGAAAATGAGGGTATATTTGGAACACTTTGGATTTTGCGCTTTTTTTGTTAATATGTTGTAATTATGGCCTGGCATAAGGTATTGTCTTAGGAATTTCACCAAGTATGAAGAAGTTTTCTACCCCTATAAACAATGAAAGTTACAGTGTTTTTCAATGAAAAATGAGAGAGCCTATTATGGATAAAAACATGATACATCAAACATCCGAGTCAATTAAATCAAGACGTGTGATTCCATGACAACATCGCTACTTACCATCCATTGCGACTTTGATATCTTGTGCAAACAAAGTCCACATTGTGACACAGCTCAGCTCACCTACATTCAGCTCATTGGGAAATCTAGAAAATCAAATCAAGATCAATTTTCAATAATTGCCATTTATCAAAAACAAAAATTGTATCATTGGTTGCCCGTACTATTATGCACAACTGATACAAGCCTGTTTTAGTTTACTGGCAGTTCATTGTTGTTCTCTATGCTCCATAAATCCCCATTTTGCATACACTTTTCACAGTGATACCCTTATCATGCACAATTTGCACACAGAGACCAATATTGAGTATAGTGTGAACAGATATAGTTTGCACAGATATAGTTTGCACAGAGAGATTGCTGTAGTGCACAATTTGAACAGAAATACCCTTATTGTGTATACTTTACACACAGAGACCCCTACTGTTGTGTATAGTTTGCATACAGAGACCCTATTGTTGTGCATAGTTTGCACACAATGACCCCTATTGTTGTGTATAGTTTTCACATAGAGCCTCCTATTGTTGTGCATAGTTTTCACACAGAGACCCTATTGTTGTGCATAGTTTGCAAAAAGAGACCCTATTGTTGTGCACAGTTTGCACACAAAGACCCCTATTGTTGTGTATAGTTTTCACACAGAGACCCATGTTGTGTACAATTTACACACAGACAGACTCCTATTTATTACAATAGAAGTCTGTCTCTGTGTACCCATATTGAGTAGAGTTTGATCAGAGATAGTTTGCACATTCTGAGATTGATGTAGTGCACGGTTTGCACAGAAAGACTTTATGGTGTATACTTTACACACATCATCATCATCGGTCGTCCTTGGACGGAACAATGGTTGCTTACATCATTGTTTCTTTAGCTATTTGTTTACTCTATTGGTGCGCCACGCCTAGTGGAGCTATGTAAATGGAATACATATTATGTGTGTGTGTACAGATACAGACCCGGGATGATCCCCTACTCTTTACAAAGGAGTCTGACCTTTTTAACGTGCTCGGGATAGCTCTTCCGATGCACAGGACCACCATTTCTATGTGACTTCTGAACCACGAGGCAATTGAGACTAAGTACATTGTCCAAGGATACAAACATATTGGCTGTAGTGGGGTTAGAACTCACAACCTTTGTATTGTGAGACCCGCATGCTATCCACTAGACCACACATGCTCTCTAAGAGACCCCTATTGTTGTATATAGTTTTCACACAGAGACCCCTATTGTGTACAATTTACACACAGACAGACTCCTATTGTTTACAATTGGCACAGAAGCTGAGCAGTTGAACAGATTAAGTTTAAATCACAAACCCTTTTATGTACCATTTGCACAGCACAGAGAGACCTGTATCATGTACAGTTTGCATAGAGACCCCTATTGTGTACAGTTTGCAGACACTTTAAATTGTGTAGTTTGCACGGATACCCCTATTGTGTAAAGAGACCTGCATTGTGTACAGTTTGCACAGAGACCCCTATATATACATTTTGGACAGAGACATTCTATTGTGTACAATGTGCACAGAGACCTCTAGTGTGTGTAGTTTACACACAAAGACCCGTTTCATCAGCATAGACCTATATTGTGTATATACACATAGAGCGTGTTTCTATGGAGCATCCGCTATTTACCGGCGAGAGTTAGCCGGCTAAATAAACGGAGGCACTTGAACTTCGCTGTTTCTACAGACAAGGTAAAAGCCGAGTAATGACTTTTACTGATGACCCGGCCGATTGCAAACACGCAAGCCGAAATCACTATGTTTGTCATTTTATTTTCTATATTATCACGAAATGAATTTTAAAAAACCCGACCAAAATAATGTAAATCATGGAAAAAAATGTTAAAACTTGTGTACACATGAACAGCTGATTTAGAAATTATGTGAACTATGTTGTTTTTAATGACGCCACAACAACATAACAGCTCGTTGTAATTTGTTGCTATCGATTAACAAATTTTAATTCTGTTAGCCGTCTAATTTTACAGAGCACTATCCTTCTTTTTTGAGGATAATTTGCCCGCGGACCAATAAGATGTCTAACGGTGTCAAAAGGCGGCGAAGACAAGTTTCTACAGAGCCATTAGCCGGCTCAAGCCGTCATATGACTCTCTGTAGAAACACCCCCACCTATTGTGTGTAGTTTGCACAGACAGATGCATTTTTTAAAATCTTTACAGCACTCTTCCCTGCCTAACCAACTTACTGATTTAGCACCGATGTGTATGTTGATTTATCTTCTTCTATGACAGATACAATTAGAGATATAAGCTTAGTCCAGTAGTCTAAGCTCCTTGCATTAGGCCCATTCTGACCTTCTCCTTCACCTGCCTCATGTGGTTGTTCAGATGGATCTGGCTGGAACTCACGCTGATACAGTTCATAACAGTTGACAAATATGTAATCGTAAGTTGATTTCAAACAGGCTTTGACACAGTCTTTGACAACAGTAGCAGCTCTTGGAGGACTGGCAAGTTCTTGCACCTAAGAATTAACCATGGTATAAATTAATGCAATTAAGTTGTGAAACTGGATTCATAATAAAGGAGCAGGGAATGCAGGTTCTTAATGATCACCAACATATAATTTTTTTTTTTTTTATAATAATAATAATGGCATTATAATGCGCCGTCAATCTAGGTGAACTATTTCGAGGCGCAAACAATATAAAACAAAAATACAAATTACATGAAAAATACATAAACAAGGATGATTTGCATATATATACGAAGAAATCAATTATAAACTTAGTCAAATAATTTTGTTTTTAACAAGTTCTTAAAAGAGTCAAGTGAATCACAGCATCTTAAATTATAAGGTAGTGAGTTCCAGAGAGTTGGTGCAGCAACTGAAAATGCGCGATCTCCAAATGAAGAAGTAGTCCGTGGAACAACAAGTAAAAGTTTATCAGATGACCGGAGAGTACGATTTGGATGATATGGAACAAGAAGATTAGCAAAATATGTTGGTGAAGTGCCATGCAAAGCTTTCAAGTTAAAAGAAGAAGTTTAAAATGAATCCTTTGGCAAACAGGGAGCCAATGGAGATCTTTCAATATTGGAGTGATATGATCAAATTTCCTTGTCTTTGTGAGAATGCGAGCAGCTTCATTTTGAGCAAGTTGTAGTTTGTAAAGCAAGTGATCAGTGATGCCAAAAAGAAGAGAATTGCCATTGTCAATACAAGAAGTTATAAGAGCATGGACGATAGTAGCTGCGGTTACAAATGTTAACATTTTCCTTGTACTATTGACATTCCTTATATGACAATACACTGATTGGCATATCTGTCGAACTTGAACATCCATACATAGATTATTATCAAACACAATTTCTAAGTTCCGAGCAGATTTTGAAGCAAGAACAGAAGAAGTGTCAATATTGATATGATGATCACATATTTTACGTTGATTAAATCTGTAGGTCATAATTAAAAACTCTGTCTTATCATCATTCAATTTTAGCTTGTTTACAGACATCCACGACTTAATTTCTAAAATATAAGCTTCCGCACGTTTATGGGCAGACATTGCATCATTACGATCATTTAAATTAAAAGGCACATGTAGTTGTGTATCGTCCATGTAAGTATGAACATCTAATCCGTGTTTGCGAGCAATGCTAGCAATGGGATAGGAAAAGATGGTGAATAGTATAGGTCCAAGCACAGATCCTTGAACACCATATTTTAGCAGAACATGTGTAGAAATAGTTCCATTTATGTTTACTGCTTGAGTTCTGTTTTTGAGGTAGGACTGAAACCATCTCAGAGCTGAATCCTTGACACCAATTGAATCAAGACGTCTGAACAGAATATCATGGTCAATGATGTCGAAGGTGGCAGAGAGGTCGAGAAGAATGAGAAAAATGCCACGTTTATCATCCAATTCAGGTAAAATGTCACCATGTACTTTAAGAAGAGCAGTCTCTGTACCATGATATTTTCTGTATGCTGATTGATGTTGTTCATATAAGTTGTTTAGACATAAATGTTCAGCAAGACGATGTGCTACAACTTTTTCAACAATATTGTTGATACAAAAACGCAGATTGGACACAGGACAAAAGTTTTTCAAAATGTGGAGAAACAAGTGCTTTTTTAAAATGGTCCGGAAATGTTGCATTTTCGAGAGAAAGATTTACAATCTTAGTATTGACGGGCACCATGATGTTAAGGTGATCTTTCAACATCCATGTTGGAATTGGGTCCAATGTACACGACTTAGAAGGTGAAGAAGACACAAACTTATATATTTCATTGTCAGTGGCAGGCATGAAAGACATCATAAATGTAGCAACATTATTCTCAGTAGGCAAAACAGGTGCAGTTGGAGCAATGGTATCAAGATCATGACGTATTTTAGGGGGGGGGGGGGCGGTTGTGGCATCTTTTCCCATAGATAGGCCAGTATTAGTACTATTCTCAACATAAGAATGGTGGTACATCTAATCTGGGTCTTGCTTTGTAGGTGTTGTCCTTAATTCAAGTAGTCACCGTGAGCTTCACTTCCTTGGCAATCTGATATCCCAGGATAGGCCAGTATTATAGGCAGCTATGGCGGTTGTGATTGGGGGGGGGGGGGTTAAATTGCCCACTTTCGCAATCGTCAGTAGGTTTACTGAATGTTGCATGGTTACAATGGGAGCGATAGCCATATAATATTATATTAGGCAAAGTAAATTAACAATTATTAAAGGAATAATGTGATCATGCAAAAATCAGGTACATTAAAAGTACTATAAGTGTATGGCAAACAAAATGTTTTGTCAAATGAGGAGGTGATTAATTATCCACCTTAAATGCAAATCAGTTAAATTAAATGTATGGCAAACAAAACGTTATGCCAAATGATGAGGTGAAAAATGTCCACCTTTATGCAAATCGGTTAAGTTTGTGTATGGCAAACAAAATGTTATATCAAATGATACGGTGCTAAAGTGTTCATCTTAATGCAAATCAGTTAAATATAAATGAAGTGTATGCCAAACAAATATTATGGCAAAAGATAAGGTGTTAAATGTGCTAAATATATGGAAGCATTAATCGTCCTCCGTACCGACATGCGGTCGAGTCTTGTATAGACACAGGCTATAATTGACAAATCTCGATACACCATTATAAACGCCAAAATGTGCATTTCAGCAATGATGGATCGTGCAAAGAAATGACCCGTATGTAGCAAGAAGCTACCATTACCTCATACCTTTGTTTTGACTCCCTCAAACTTTATGGTGGCAATAAAAATAGGGTGAGATAATTCCATAAAAAGGATGTCTTTTTTGGATCAAAAGTCTCGCAAACTGAAAACTGTGTTATTGTAGGCATAGGAAGTGTCCTAAATTACGCGGTACAAACACAGAACCATTACGCGTCGCGTAATGCGACATAACATGTACACACTGTCATCCTGCGTCCGCACATGTCGCTTTGTTCTTGAAAGAAGTAGGCCTATCTACAAATTAATTCATAATGGGATTTGAAAACCAACAGTAAAAAATGAGGCTGAGGAAGATTGACGATGCATGTAATTTCAGTAAGGCCTAAACTTTAACTGAGCAAACATGCAAATATAATTTTTTTTAAAGTTTTGTTCGTGAATTTAAGGCCTGAGTTTTGAATCTGTGCAAAACGAGTGATAGTAGGCCTATTTGTATGTAAGGGTAACATTTCATAGACCTAACAAATCAAAATAGTTACATTATTAATCCATATTTCTTTAGGTTTTCATTTGGTAGGCCTTGTTTGATTTTTTTTCAGTTTTCAAAACCTCTAATTAATTTTACACTCAGACGACAGGGATACGGGTTATACGGGATTCATCTCTTAGAAGAGAAGAACCCTGTATCATCCCTGGTCTGAGTGTCATTTCCTTGAAGCAGTGCGATGGCACTTTGTGAAGCCATTTTGGACTGGATCTAAGCAATGTCTGAATTTGAAATGGAAGAATTATGACATAACGGCCTATTCTTTCATTGTTTATATGCTAACACTATGTACATGTACATGCCTGATTGTATTATAATCCTCCTAGACCAATCACCTTTTACTTGACCAAACCACGCAGAAGTGGTCTTCGTTAATCTGATTAGAACTATCCCTCAAACCTAATGGTGAATTGCTATCTACTGAAGATAGTAATGAGTTGCTATCTACTGACAATTACTCCTGTCTTGCCCGTGTGGAAGTCAGACACCTAAATGATTGCCCCACAGAGTCAGCTGCAAATTTTTTCCAGACCATTTGATAGCCTGCCTGAGCGCCCCATGAAATGGAAGAAGCACGCTCAGGCAACTAGCAGTGTCATGATTTGTAGTGCTGAGGAGGGTTAGGGTTAATAAGAGTTGATTTTCATCAACTATGATTATATTTCAATCTGACTAATATACATGTGACTATTCCCAAACTGACTTTGCCAGGCAGGTATTGTATAGATGTTATATCTTACCTTCATCCTAAAGAATGTAATACTTGTCAGCAGATCTACCATAGACTTCAAATCAGCAAGCTTCTCTGGACTGTTGTGTGGGAAGTTATTCTGTATGAACAACAAGTTTTTAACAGATAGGCTAATACGAACTTGATATACTATGATAGTAGGTTATTTGATCTGCCTTTTGGGGATTTCCACACAATTGTTACTAATAACGATATTAATGTTGCGAAGTCAAAATATTCAAGTTTTGTTTTTTAAAAAATCAGTATAATTACAAAAATGGCAAAAATGTAATATAAAAGTATCAATCCTTTTTGATATATTGTAAAATTCACAATCATTTGCTTTAATTATACAACATTTACCCCAAAATGTGTGAAAGCAAAACCTTATTGCTTCAACTAATACACACACCTCTCAAAAGTATCTAATGTTCTTATAAAACATTGTTTTATCCTTAATTAATCAACACACTTTTTTACGAAAAACACTGACCCTGATACTTACCCTATACGATGAAAGATCGATGCGTAAGGAGTTGTGTAATTGATCAAGCAATTTCACAAATTTATCTTTCTGCAAGATAAGAAAATGTAAGGTTTTCAAATCATTTGTTTGTGTTCAGATTTATCCAGATTAAGATTTGAAAATATGATTTGTGTTAGGCATTTTAAAAATACAAAATACACTTCCAATTATCCAATTCTAAGATCACAATTGTTTCTTGTTACACTATCTCTACTTTGATTTAGACACAAGCAATGGGGGATGAAAACAATTCTTAACCAAGCACTCCCCCCCCCCCCCCCCCTCAATGCTGACAAACCATGTGGGTTGAGTGCCATAGCTTGTTGATGTCACCAAGGGGCAAAAGGGGAAAAAGGGGATATAAAATATGCAGTGCTACATTGATATTTTAAATTGTGAGGACACATGTATAGATACTCAAATCCACTTACCCCAAAGTTTGATGCTGCAAATCTGTCACTTGCTGAAACCTGTGCTGTGGAAGCCGTTGTATGTGCATAGAATGCATTGATATTGGCTAACAATGTACTCATTACTGCTGGTACACCCTGGCACATGTATTTGGAAGATAAACAGGAAAAATGCCTGAAAGAAAACATGGGGTAAAAAAATAACAATTGAAAACTGATTCGTGATGAAGGCTGATTTTAAGAGTATGTCCATTAGTTTGTCTAAAAATTAATTAGTGCATGTATATAAACCAGGTATTTGTTTATGGAATTAATAATATTGGGAAAGTAGTATTGGCTAACAATGTACTCATGAATAACACATGGCCTTTAATAAGAAACTTCTGGATATACATGAAGTATAAGTAACGGTAAAAGGGACGATTAATGGTTCACTCTTGTCATATTTACTGTGTTAGTGATCACTCCTCAACAGTGAATTTGTTACACTTTCAGCATTTAGTAATACTGGTACACGCACACAGAGTCTCAGAGTCAAGTGATGGCTTCTTAAGAAGAGAAGAGGTACATTCCCAATATCATTAATTCCATAAACAAATACCTAATTTATATACATGCATTAACTGATTTTTGGACAAACTAATGGACATACTCTTAAAAAGTATGAAGAAAATGTATTGCAGAAAGGATATTCACAAACCATATGATAACTTACGTCATAGCTTGGTATATTGACTCTATACCAAATCGCATGGCAAATTCATCCACTATCTCTTGTGCAGTGTCCTCAAAGTACACCTTCCAGGCATCATCTCCTCTAGCATGTGGTAACTTGACATTGCCACCTTCCTTCTCACTCAAAAAATGGAACAAATTCTGAAAGCAGATCAAATCAAATCAATTCAATTCAATTAAATACACGCATAGCTCAAAAATGTGATCTCAAAATTATGTTTATTTATTAGGCATTTACAATGGGTATTCATAAAAAGGCAAAGAGTTCAACAGGTTTGCCATCAGACATGCTTGAAACTAGCAAATCAACCAACACATACAGGGTGTATCAAAATAAGGTCAACACTTTTTGTCAAGTTTTGTTCCCCTATGGCAAATATTGCTCTAAAAAGAAAATATATAATATTAGAGCTATGTGTTGGCTATCACATAGTCAAATAACAGCAATATCGACAATAAATTTGCTGATATATCCCGGATATAAGTAGACAACCTGAAAACCCAATTTACATAGTTTATCCTGCATAATACCTGATTGTCTATTGCACAAGCGTAAAACTACCAAAAGGTCAACTTATACGATTGTCTTGTCAGGTTAATAGTAACAAAAATCTTTTTAAACTAATTTTACTTAAATAACTGGAATCAAACTCATCATTCTGAGAAGTCAATGTCATGTTAAAGATATGTCTTGGCTATCTCATTAACAAATGAGCAAGTCTGGCAATAAATTATAATTAATGACACAGCTTGAAAATCCAAATTGAAATAGTTTGTATGTAAATCTTCTCTCTTTAATGTAATAAATCAAAACGTTTCAGTATTATTTGTAATAAATGAAACGTTTCAGTATTATTAAATAATAAATGAAACATTTCAGTACTATTGAAACAAACAAACAAATGAAGTAGTCCAGTGAAGGTGGACATTGTCCTGCATTTATCTTTTGCTGTAAGAATGTTTTGAAGGTAATATTATGATGCTGCTCGACATTCAAAATGCTGTCCTTTTTCAAGTTGTGATGTACCGCATCACATGTTATTCCCTGAAACAGCCTTGATGATACGGTTCCTCAGATCTTGGAGAGTAGTTGGTGATGTCTGAAAGACTTTAGTCATAATACAACCCCAAAAGAAAAAGTTGAACGGTGTAAGATATGGGGAGCGAGCAGGCCAGTCCGTAGTATGGTGGACAAGAAAAATCAGGTGTGCAGGATGAACAATGTAATTTGTGTCTTCAAGCTGGCGACTTATATCCGTAAAATCTCAGTGATTGTATGATTTATATCACTGTAATTTGACTATGCAATAGCCGAGACATAAGCTCTAACAGAATATCGACTTTGCAGAGCGATATGTGATTTACTGTAAGGGTACAGTATTCGCCAAAAAGTGTTGGTGATTGTTTTTTTATACACCCTGTATATACACCCAACAAAAAATGTAAGTCCCCCCCCTGGCAATCTGGTCCGAGTATGAGTAACATGGCAAATCTGTGTGACATGGCAAAATGGTCTGATTATGCGTGACCAAATTGTCAAGTCGCACATAATTAGACCAAATTGCCATGTCACTCATAATCGGACCAAATTGCCATGTTACTTATAATCGGACCAAATTGCCATGTCACTCATAATAAGATGATCTTGCCACACATAATTATGATCTGCTTATTGATTTCCTTGAAATGATGCCACACATAATTGTTTGGTAGAATCCCATGTCTGTGCACGAAAATCCACCAAGAAAATGTCTGTTAATTTATGGACAAAACCAGTCATAGCCAGTGAGATTTAGTGCCACTTTTTTTTCTGTATACAAATTGGTAAATGGCACAATTTCTTATCGTTGCATTGTCTCAAGGCCAACAAATTTGGTATCAAAATGTGCCTAACAATTGGGTGCATCTTTCTAGCTAAAAATTATTTAAATCATCGAATATTTTTGGAAATATTCTAGTATATGCTAGGGGGAACTTACATATATTGTTGGGTGTATATTGATGTTTTACAATGAAGTGCATACTATATGCATTTGTAATACTCTGTAATCTGTTTTTTTGTATGTTTTGTGATTGTAAATGTTTTCTGTTGTTGCAAAATAAAATAAAATCCCATTTTGTGTGCTTTAAAATAGAAACTAAAACACGTATAGACTGCTACTTGTCTATAGAGCTTCATCATGTGGCCTGACACATTCCGAATGATGTAAAAGTAGATGCCTCTTTCCTAGTCAACAAATTGGTGGCTCTGGCGCCGATCAACTCTCCAATGTTTTGTTAATGACCATTGCAATATATAGTTTCTACCCTGTTCAGTCAAGATAACATTGCTACTGACTTTGTTCATTAGGATTAGTCTTCTTCCTATTTTAAATGGTTTTAATTGAAAATTACATTAAATATAAACACTGACAGTGTGTAGTAATAGACACAATGAAAATATTGTTCAAAATACACTGACATTAGGGTCATAGATTGAAAGTCAGGTCTAAACCAACTGACAAAATTGCCCAAAAGCACACTGCCAATGTGTTCATAAGTACACTGAAGTGTTCATGTAGATGCTGATGTGTTTATAGGAACATTGAAAACATGTGTTAATAGACACTGATGTGTTAATAAACACACTATATAATGTGTTTATACATCAATAATGTGTTCATACATTAATGATTTGTTCATGTAGATACTGATGTGTTTATAGGCATGTTGAAAATGTATTAATAGACACTGATGTGTTCATAAACACACTAATGAGTTAAAATACACTTATGTGTTCATTAATAATGTGTTCAAGTACACTGGTGTGTTCATAAGTACACTGATGTGTTCACATAGCCACGTAGATACTGATGTGTTTATAGGCATGTTGAAAATGTATTAATAGACACTGATGTGTTCATAAACACACTAATGAGTTAAAACACACTTATGTGTTCATTAATAATGTGTTCAAGTACACTGGTGTGTTCATAAGTACACTGATGTGTTCACATAGCCACATAGATACTGATGTGTTTATAGGCATGTTGAAAATGTGTTAATAGACACTAATGTGTTCATACATTGACAATGTGCTCATGAACACACAAGTGAATTAATAAACACACTGGGGTGTTCATAAACACACTAATGAATTAAATAACACACTGGGGTGTTCATACATTGACAATGCATTCATAAACACACACATGTGATCATAAACATACTGATGTGTTCATAAACACAGTCCATAGAAATACTGAAAATGCGTTCATAGACACACCAATGTGATATGATAAACTCCATAATAAAGCAATGGTACATACCTCATGAAGACATGTGTATTGTACGTGATACGGTGCCACTGATCTCTCTTCACCCTTTATTTCAACATTGATGTGTAATCGAATAGCGCCAGATACTGCAGATTTGTCGGTTCTTTTTTCTGTCAACAAATAATTGGGATGTTTTTATTGATAACGAGTGGGTCATGCTTCCATGGTATATCTGTATTGCTTAGAAGATTATTCAAACATGATAAGTTTGCATCTTCTTACAACTTAAATTGATTATGTCATGGCCTTATATATATATATATAACTGGTTGTCATAAATGATACCCTAACCATCATCAGGCCCTGGGGCTTTAATTTCAGTGCTGCTGTGAGGTATTATTGCTAATTCTATGATAATTCTTTCCTTTTGTCAGTTGTTAATGTGGCATGTGTTCTTGATCTCTTTGTAAGCTTTTGAACGTCAAAGATCTCCATTAGGCAACAAAAAAAGTTGACTTGCCCTTTCAGGGCCAGAGTCTGGGTCGGACGGTCTGATTTCTATTTGATTTTTTTGATTTTAAATTTTACAGGGAGATACTATACTACACAAAAACATGTTTTAAAAAAGAAAGAAAAAATTGTTTTGTTTTGATTTTTTTTTTTAAATTATGATTTTTAAACAAGCAGATACTACTCAAAATACGTTTTCATCTTTCTTTATTGTTGTGTGCTTCTTTCAACAACAACAAATATTTTAATTTTTTTGAAAAAAAAAAAAAAAAAAAATAGCGACCCTAGATTTCCGAAAATTTGGGTCGGTCGGAAAGGGCAAGTCAACTTTTTTTGTTGTTGTTGGCCTTATCGAGAATCCAAAATGGCAGTATACATGGGCTAGATTTACTTTTCTTTTTCTTCTTTTTCAATCAATGTTTGAAAAATCTTTGAAATAATCGGAATGTTTTAGACATATTGGTCACATTAGTATGCAATTGCTGGTCTTGAGCCGGTGTTAGACCAAATCACCAAGTCCAAAAGGTTCAAGAAAAATATCAAATTGAATAACATAATAAAGAAATATTATATTCTTTACAATAAAAAGGCTTCTGTTTAAAAAACCAGAGGGTCATACCATAGATGACCCCTTTAATGGGTCTTCTAGATTGACTTGTAGCCAATATACAAATAGCACGCTGGCCCATGGTTCACATATAGGGCACGGTGAGGTGCATATTAGTCAGAGCTGAATTTAAAATATAAGGTAAACCAAGTCTTAGATCCATTAACTTTCAATGTATCTCTGCATTCCTTGCACATACCTAGATTGTACCATACATCCATTTCACCACTGAGAGTGCGCACCTCAATGATAGTCTGACCCAGGAAATCATCTGATTCCCTTGTCAGCTTCTGCATCACTTTAGATCGGAAGTCATCATCCTCATCCCTATGATAAAGATAAGGCAAACATTACACTGTTACCAAACCCAAACATTAAACTTCAGTCATTTGTGCTGCATTATGTCAACTTTTTATTCCAAGAAAATTATGAATAACAACCTTGACTTAATGAATGAGCCCAACCAATGTCAAGTTGTACAACAAAGCCATTATTGTTTATATTAATATGGGGTATGTCCAATGTGTAAGAATAAAACAAATTCTTGTGCTACACAAAATGGCAGTGATTTGAATCTGAATCTGATCATTGGTACATATGGGTCTATGCTTCCCTGTGTCTTGAATCACATCATAGGTAGTTCATATCCAGAATAGTTACTAAGTTTTCTTGTGCCTTTGTCCAAATTGATTCTCTTTCTAATTTAACCCTCATCTATACAAGAAAGAAAGGATAGAAATGATGATCAATGTGTCACATGTTAAGATGGCAGGTTTGAATAGCACTCCATTTGCATGGGTAGTTTAAATTCATGCATGGACACATGATATTTGGGGATGTGTTGCTTCAACGGTTTGAAGTCCATTATATCGCAGCAAAAATCAATAGCATCTAAACCATGCCTATATCGTAGTGATTGGTCCATTGTGGTTCCTCTAACTTTAAATGGAATAGGTCCAAATAAATAACCGATCGGCCAATGTTTATGAATACACTATAGCAACATTATCACTTCAGTAACAGGTATTGGCCACATATTGAGGATATGTGTTAAATATAAAATGAATAGGAATGCAGATGTCAATACCATGTGACTCTTTACTCAATCGGCTGCATAGAGTTTCATATAACGTGTAATTCATGTTCAAATTAATTGATAAGCTCTGAAGTCCTTTGTTTGTTGTAAAACAGCAATCAATACAAATAGTTTCTCTGGTACCAATGGCACACAATAATGTGTCTGCTGAGAGGTATTGTGTACTTAATTTAGAACCAATCTGCCATATAACTAATTGTTCATGTTACCTTATATGCTATACTCACCATACTCTCACTTTTATTCTGTCTGAGGAATTATGGCACTCAAAATAGAACTTCTCATTCCACTCTGGATTCAAATTCTGTTGGACTGTTCGGGTTCGTTTCTTGACCTTCCCGACTTGGACAGTGACATAAGGATCACTTGTTCCTGTTTTGTCCTTGGCAATGAGTCCCTGTGCACTGACCACTGTAATGACCAGCTTGGCTGACCATTTAGATGTGCCATCCAGGACACTTTGTTTCACAGATTTCATATGGCCAGTGTGAATTTGTCTGTTAATTCCGAATACCTCCCTAAATAGAAAACAAATCAAAATAAGTTTTTAATTGGTAAGAATACCCAAATGATAAAGTTAAAGATATATCATAAGTTTTAACATACTTGTCACAAATATATCCATTTCAGGAAAAGTAATTGAACCTAAACATTGCGATATTTAGTCCTATTTAATCCATTTCATATTTGTGACAATACATGCCTGTCACATAAGTTGTCTTGCATAAAAGTATGATCCCAAAATGGCCAAACCGGCATCATGGTGCACAGTACTAGAGATTAACCGATGCAAGGTTTTCTCTGCTGATCCGATGCCTATAATGCTCATTTTTTTAGTATCAGCTGATCTAATGGCCGATTCGATGTTTTCCTGCTCCTATAAACTTTTGTAAAAGTACTTGTAACAATGGCACATTTTGACTATACCTACAACAAAATATCAGAAGGAAGGGTCATTCACTGGTCATAGAGCATCCCTTTGCATTGTTTACAACATCAATATCGATGGGCAAACGGAACATACCCTCCTAGTATCAGTTGAACACACGCTGGCGCACTTACGATCAACTCATCCTGCATGCTTGAAAATTCACAGAAATCTGCTAACCAATCAGCGCCATGAGGTTGAGCTTATGCATTTCGCAGCTACAGATGGGCACAAGGGGCGAGGTTGACAATTTACAAGAGGTCAACCTCATGTGACGTGCGCCCATTGCAGATGTGTTCTGGGATGTGTTAACTAGTCTGATCACATATCCTGTCTTAAAAAATCAACTTAAGGACATGACATAATTTAATGTGCCAATTACATTGCAGAATACAAAAGAAATATTTTGTTGTTGAACAATTCATTTGAATCTGGTTCATTACTAATCAACTTACCGTATCTGTTCAAATATTTCTGGCTTGTTTCTCTCCCTGATTTTCATTCGATCCTTCATCGCCATGATGATGTTTTGGGTTTTATCTTCTGCTCCGTGCTTTGAGCTTTTCTCAGCAGCACCTACAAAATAAAGTCAACAAAGTTTAGGACAAAGAATGCAATATATACAACCAAACCTAAAGGTGAATTCAACCAGTCTGGAACAGTACAGGTCGATCAATGTACTTGCAGTTGATGTATTTTTGTACTTCTCCAATAATATTATTGAAAAAATATGTTTTGTATATAGTCTCTATATATTTTAAGCATTTTGCATTCCCTTCAATCACAATTATGGATGTCATACAAGTTGTCATGGAAGGCCACCACCTACAACCATAAAATGAAAAAGTTAGTAACCCTGTGATTTTTAAGGAAAGAGAAATCTTTTTTTCAAAAATGATTGGTTGCATCCAGAAATACTTGCCTCCGGTATCAATAAAAGCGAAGAAAATGCAGATGAATGTCAAATGTACAAAAAGTATTAATCCATATCTGATCTTCATACAAACCAATCAATGTCATTACAACTCAATGGTTGGAACTAGCAGATGGACCTTGTGTAACCAAGACAGAACTATGTTTGTGGTTTAAAACAGATACAGTATAATGTTGTAAAAATTGTGAAGTTGATGAACAATTGACTTCCCTTTAATTAATTTAATTCCAGGATTTGTTGCTGAGGTAATTAGATGAAGTCAAAATTGGCCAGAATTAGGTGTATATACCTTAATTATGGGTCTGTCTATGAGGTGATTAGATTAGAAGTCCAAATTGGCCAGAAACGAGGTGTAAACCTTAATTATGGGTCTATGTTCAATCATACACTTCACATGATTAGCAATATATATATAATACAAACAATTAAATAAATGATGTGAATTGATGTTTACTATATAACAATGGGTACCGATGATTTTCAGGTGCTGGGAAGGTAACAGACTATCTAGCCGCAGAGGAAGTGTAGCGATCCATACACAGCAACATTGTAATGGAGTCTGGACCAGTCGCTTTGAAAGAGAGATGGGTTAGCAAAGTATAGCAGATCTTTGATAAATCGGATAGGATTATTGAGTTGTCGCCTTGAAGTTGAAGAAAAAGGGTGTGATATTGGAAGAGAAGGAATTGGGTAACCAACCAACCACAGGTGGGCATGCAATGAGTGAATAGAAATTTGAAGCTGAAAAATAAACATATATTGGATGTTTGTTGGGTATCATAATACTTTTTATACCTATCCCTTGTGGCCTCATTACAACTTTCCTTCATTCTCTTTTAGGAGCGTCTCATTATATTTGAAGAAGTATGTGAGTTGTCATGAGGCAAGGTATGCACTATATACATTGCGTGTTGTGTGGCATGAGTTATTCTTAGACATGCTTACACCTCAAAAGAAGTTTATATATAAGAGTAGGGGGGTTTGATGAGAGGACCATCATAAGTTCCAGTGTTTTCAGGGCTACTATGCAATATGAATTTCTGAGAACACCCCCAATCTCAAGTGTTTAAAGAGAAAACTCTCTTGAGGACTCCTATCTCCAGTGTTTAAAGAGTTAATTTCACATTAACTCTTTAAACACTGGAGATAGATAACTCTATGAGAGGACCCCTATCGCAAGTGTTAAAGAGTTAATGTGAAAAGATAACTCTCTGAGAGGACCCCAATCTCAAATGTTTAAAGAGTTAATGTGAAATGATAACTCTTTGAGAGGACTCCTATTGCAAGTGTTAAAGAGTTAATGTGAAATGATAACTCTCTGAAAGGACCCCTATCAGAAGTGTTTTCCCCAGAACTTATTGTTCTAGGGACTCCCCTACCAACGCCGGCATACCATGATCCAATGTTGATCTGACTAATTTGCATATTCTACTGAGATGCACATGCTCATAAACTTGAAATATTTTTACTATTTCAAAGACTAGAATCACTGACGGCCTCTGATGTGACCCACGTCATACGACCGCCCGTTACCCCTTTTCACTTGGTCACCTTTGAATAGGATGTGTCTGTGAAGTTCTCTGATATTGATATATATTAGTCAGATCAACGTCGGATCTAAAGGTAAGTAGCTCAGTAGTGGAGTCAAAGAGTTATTGTGAAATGAAACTCTTTGAGAGGGACCCTATCGCAAGTGTTAAAGAGTTTATGTGAAAGGACAACTCTCTGAGAGGACCCTATCTCAAATGTTTAAAGACTTAATGTGAAATGATAACTCTCTGAGAGGACCCTATCTCAAATGTTTAAAGACTTAATGTGAAATGATAACTCTCTGAGAGGACCCCTATCTCAAGTGTTTAAAGAGTTAATGTGAAATGATAACTCTCTGAGAGGACCCCTATCTCAAATGTTTGAAGAGTTAATGTGAAATGATAGCTCTCTGAGAGGACCCCTATCTCAAATGTTTAAAGAGTTAATGTGAAATGATAACTCTCTGAGAGGACCCCTATCTCAAATGTTTAAAGAGTTAATGTGAAATGATAACTCTCTGAGAGGACCCCTATCTCAAATGTTTAAAGAGTTAATGTGAAATGATAACTCTCCACAATAACCCCTTGTCCCTCAATGTAATCTCCAGACAGGTGCAAAGAATAGATATGATAAGATGACCATGAATCAGAACCACAGAATACCAGTAATCCACCATGCATCCACCACAGTAACCAGGTGATTTCCCCACACAATGGGTGTTGACTGCATGGGATCTAATCTAATCCCTTGGTTGATGCAAATGACAAAGTGAATAAATGTACTCTCTTTTTTACCCAAGTCTATTTCAGTAAATTCTTCCTCCACTGTGATTTCATCCATCTCATCACTTTTGGATCGCTTTATGGACTCCTCTTTCAAGACCTCGACCGATAAATCTTCAACTAAAGTAGTTTCCGTTAAAGACAGTTGATCATCGATTTCATAAACCACCTCCTGCATATTCTCATCTGCAGAACTAGTAGTGATACGATTCCAAATTCCACAGAAGAATTCTATGAGGTTTTCCAGCCACTCAATTGTATCATCTACATCATCACATGTATGGGCAAAAGCAAAGTTATCATTTTGACACTTATAACAAAAGATATTTAGGCCGAATGCTGATAGAATAAAAAACAAAGACTAACATGTATTTTTCATGACACCATGACTTTTTAGCATAATTCCCCTTTACCAATTCCTCTCTAAATGTATACTTTCAATTGAAATATTTTTTAAACCTAAAATTCAAAGCCAATTACCAAAAAGACTTTTTTAAAGTTTGGCAAATGTGTTCAGTCGTAGCAAAAGGGTGCAGCTGTCTCTCAAAGAAATATTATTGATTTTGATAGCAACAAAAGGAGCGTTTTGAATGCTTTCAAATGACACCTTTGTGGTTAAGATTGGATACTGCTCTCTGATTTTATTAAGAAATTTGTACTGTAATATTGTCTTAATTTGTTTTTCCATGCCTAATTCCATCAATATCTCAAAATGCACTTTACCTATAACTGCACGCACCCTTTTGCAGAGACGGTACACAAATTACCATAAAGCTTTGTTGAAATTGATTATCAATTACTAATCATAATATCCATTCAAATCATTATATGATCAGGGTTTTCTGTGAGATTATGAAAAACATTTAAATGTCATATTCAACTAATCTGAAAGCAAATTCTGCCTTGCAAAACAAAAGAGGTTAAAAATCTGTTGAAATTAGAATTGATTCCATTATCTTAATTGATCATGCAATAAAGGCAGGAAATGTCTCATTTTTAAAGCATACTGATGAGTTTTAAATAAAATGGTTTTACAAACTGAAAAATATCATTTTATTATTTTAATAAACCCCATTGGGGTCAGCAACCTGTCAATCTATTCTTGGATAATTTGTGACAGGCAATATCAAATAGGTTATGTTCTTTGTTGTTATAAGTCGAAACGGAAACGGATCGCTTGGGTCGATCTACAGCATGGATGAACAGAGCGTAAAACCCGAGTTGTTAAAACGTCTTATGACGTGGTCAACGGCAAACTGTACAAAACAATAACAAAATGTACGAAGCACCCGGATGACCATGTCGACCTATAGCAATAATTTGATCAAAATCTATTGACTGATCTGCACTTGTGAGACAACAATGAGTTTTGAAATCTTAAATGAATCCTCTTTACAGTTGCTGATCCTCCACATGCATAAGAAAGATCTGTCCAAATCATCTCAAATCATGCATAAAAGCAAATTCATATTTCAAAACCAATAAGGTGCTGATTTTGTGTTACCGATATATAAGTATTGTCCTAATTATACCATCCAGGTCCATATAATCACCATAATTTAATCAAAAGTAAAAATGAAAGCAAAACTTAAGTTAATAATTATACCCTGTGTCCATTCAATTGACAAATATTATATGAATGTGTGACCCGGCCACCATGATGTGCTGTATATAACACAACTTACTGTTCTGATTATTCATGTACACTGAAATAAATGAAAATGAAAATAATGCTCTATCAAAACAAGTGGATTAATGTGAAGATGTGTTAATATGCATTAGGAGATACCAAACAAACACGGGGGAAACGTGATATAGACAAAGGTCTACATCATGTATTTGTAACAATCATTTGTTGAAGTTATTCAACACACTACTCCATATCTCCATGGCATTCAATCATCAGTTAATATAGGCAACATCAAACTTATCTCATTGTCAAGTGTGTGGGTATGTATAATACCATGGATGCACAAATTACTATCAAAATGACATCAATGTCGAATGATAGGGGCCATTATGCTAGTGGGCCAATACCCCAATGCATCGTGACTGACCTGTTTACGACCTTTCCTTGGCATTTATTATAATGAGGTCCACAGCAGCCAGCAAGTTTGCCCGTCGGACAGCAATATAAACACTTCACTCGCGCGAGCAATCGGTTGTTAATCAGCTTTTAGTTAACCGACCGGCTAGCTTAACCCTAACCCCCCTGAGTGCTAAAAAATGCTAATCCAAAGTCCCTCTCCAAACGCATGCGCCGTCGGTTTTCGATGACGTAGTCAACCGAGCCTATATAATGAGTGCAGTATACTGCACGAATGTGTAGCTGAGGGCCGTGGCTTAGTGGTGGGAAGGCGGGGCTTGAGAACGGAGGGTCCCTGGATCGAATCCCGGCAGGTTCCCGGAGATTTAGTTGGTGTTTTTTCCTCGAAAATTGTGATCCCGGTCAAAAATCCTAAACCGGGGTTAGGGTTAATAAAAACATGATGATTGTATCAGTTAGGATGTTCTCTGGTGGCCAGTGGCGGCAATTTTGAAAAATGGTCCCCAATCAAAATCCCTTTTTCTGGTACACCAGTCCCTGAGAATCGTAGAAACTTAATTTTGGTGGCCTAACACATGTTTCATGGTCAAGGAATCAAATAGGAACAATTATGAAGAAGTTGCTGAAGAGCAGATGTTTGCCAACCTCTACAGTAGACCCAATGGTGGCTATACTATCATTCATGCTTCACTGTACTATATACACACGACGTCGCAAAATTCACATGCCGTTTTTCACCTCAATATTTCCCCCAAAAGGAGGATGCTTGATTAAAATTAATTGAGTTCTAGGAACAACATGTGAGTGCATTTTGATTGATTTCAATTATATTTGATGTGAAAATCTTGATTTCAAAATGTGATTTTCGCGACGTCGTGAGTCTATGGAGGGTAGTGGTACCGTGTATCCAAGATACACTTGCACTACGGTACTGATTGGGACTACCTCTACAGCATGGCACAGCAAGGCAGATGGTTGGAATTGGTTGGGATGGGACACTGCTATGCAGTTTGACACTACATGGAATCTACTGCTGTATGCAAGGTCATTGAAACTGCTCAATTTACACCCTACCATCAACTGCAAACCTGAAGAACTGGAGTTAACATTCGCTTGGGACTTTGCCCACCTTGTGGAAACAACAACTGCGTGGTCCACATCTTCAACTTGCCAGTAGTCACCGAGATCAGGCAGATCTATCAAAAAATGTTATGAATTGAGGATCATTCATCGTTTACAAGACACGTGACCTCATATTCACATACTTCCATCTTGGGATGGATACCCAACCTGCTCATTGTTACATCCAACAATCGTGATGGTAATGAAATATATTGATTGAGTACTCACGTTGTAAGCAATCAGCATTGAGCAAATCTTTACATTTCTCGTGGCACTTGACCCCGCACTCACTGCACCGCACTCCCTGTCTCGCAATTCCCCACAAGAGGCCCTCGCATTCGTAACAGTAGGTCGGCGTAGTAGCTGTCCAAACTTCAAAGTTATGTGGTGTTGTGCTTGAGATAGGATAGATGAGAGCTTGTAAGGCTTTCTTGTATACGTGGCTCTTCTGCAATATTCAAAACAAAATATGTTAGAATCAAAGCTCAATAGGACATGTTGCCAGTTTTACTGACAGCATTTTCATAGGGTCTGGGTCTGTAGTGTGTTGTCCAAGGTATCTAACATAAAATGTAGCAATAGTAGCCCAATACAAAGAATACCAACTTTATAGAGGAAATAGCCATTATTACTGTAGAGACGTATCTAAATTATGTGTTTCATAGAATTCATTACCTACTAAAAAGTAGCCCTATTGGACCTTATAACTTACATTTTGGCAACTCTGATGAAAATATAGTGTTTCTCACACTAAATACCAATGAATAGCAAAATAAACCCCAGGTCATGGTCTATGAACCACAGAGTTCACTCATTTGCAATGCAATTTGAACTTAATCCTAAGCATGAGACTTAAATGGTATTGATCTGTTTAGGTCGTGATGGTGGATGTACACATCAGTGTTACAAACTAGACAATTGTTTCACTTTTAATCGATTCAGATAAAAACAGTACTTTCATGAATTTACAAAACCATTCAGTTTGTTATAAATAATATAAGTCACTTTATTAAAAAATGTAACTGACTTTTTTAATGTTTACAGAAAACTTTATTTAACCCTTTCCACGCGGCTATTGGTTTTACCATACTTCATAACAGATTTTCAGACACCTTTCCCAACTTTCAAGGTCTATCTATAGGATTACAGAACCAATACTAGGCATGTTTGCACTTATAACAATGTATTTCTCATGTTGATTCCAGATATGGTAATGAAATTCAATAATTTTGAAATTTTTGAAACATTTTGTGACATTTTGGAATGTCGTCTGCAGATGCCTTCCGCGTGGAAAGTGTTAAGTACTTGAAAACTAAGGGTTGCTCAGGCTTGTAAAATTAATGATAACTCTGTTGAATTCGCACCATGTTCACACCACAATGGGTACTTTTACGTATCTTTGATTCAATTGTCATACATCAGATGTTACTATTAGAATCTACAAGGGTCATTCAATAAGTTCTACCTCCTCCCTCATAACATTGCTGATATTATTGTCAACCTCATGAAATTTGTCATGATTATAGCTCTGAATCATGGCTACACATTTATAGTAAAGGATAATTAATATATATTTCACTTTTTTTCTGATGTGGTCAAAGCCAGAGAGAGATGTTGGACAACGGAAACAGAAAATTATCCTAAAAATAAATACATGTTTTTTAGGGGGTTTTTCCGTTAGGTTAGGTATAAGAGCATGATTTTAATTAAAAATGAAAATGTAAAACGATGGATATCTAAATATAATACAGTAATATAAACAAGACTGTAAACAATATTAACATTTGCAGGCTTGTAAATAGTAAAATATCAACTCGAATGTAACTGGAATACTGGTAATCAGTCAAATTTGTGGTTCAAATTCATGCCACTGTGCTTTTTCGTATGTTAAATATTTAATACGATAGTCACCTTTTATGACTTGTATTTATGTGCAACCTTAAGAATAGTCAATGAGATAGTTCTGAGTAGAAAATCAACTCTTTTTACGAACTGACAAATTGATAAACACTTAGGTGATATTTTGCTGTTTTTATCCGTTTCTGTCACACTAAATGGACATTTGGTTTTCACTGCATCCCCAGAAAAGTAAAACGAGTATTCAGATCAATTTACTATTACTTTGTAGCTCAAAGTTACAAAAGACTGGCATGTATAATAGCAAATTTATGAGGTAGGAGGTAGAACTTACTGAATGACCCTCATACTTCAAACAGTAACATTTTGCAAACTGGATTTTCTCTTCAATTGGCTGGTAGTATTACTAAAAGGCTTCAACTGATGAGATTTAGGCAAAAACAAAACAATTGTTTTGTTGCTCTCAGCGACCGACCCTAAAATCTCAAAAAATTAAAAAAAGTTCAAGATTTTTAAATCTTAAAATTTTTAAATTTTAAATTTTTTACCCAATTTGTCGAAATATTACTATTTTTGCTTGACATGAAAAAGTTTGCTTCAACAGATTACTTTAAAACTAAAAAATTTAAAAAAGGAAAATCGACCGACCAGCCCAACTTCAAAATTGTTGGCACTTGACTACTTGATTAATCTCCCTATTGTAAAAGCAATTAACCTATGTAAATATAGAACTAGCTGTACTAAAATTCCAATAGTTACTGGTAGATATAATAATATTGATAGGGATAACAGGATCTGCACCCTGTGCAATAACGACATTGGTGATGAGTTTCACTACATCTTCATTTGTAATCACTTTAACCAACTCAGGGCAAAATATGTAAGACCATACTATACCAAAGGTGCTAATGCTCTTAAGATGGAACAACTATTTACAACTTCCAAAATTGAGGAAATGAAAAATCTTGCTAATTTTACAAACTGCATCATTGACATCTTTAAGTAGATTTTTTCATGTCATTAATTTGTTTTACATTCCATCATTCTACATTGTATATAATATATTTGTTAAAATCTTTATTTTGAGTCGTTATAACTCAATATTTACTATGACATCATAATTATTTTTGTATTGCATGTTAAGTAGCTAGTTTGTTTTTATACTATGTCTTGTATATCCTTGTACATCCCTGACGGGATTTCTAAAGGATCTAAATAAAACTTGAAACTTGAAACTTGAAACTTGAGGGCAACATTTTGTTTTTGCCTTATGCTTGCCAATTGATGTAACTTTTTAATGACCCATTGAGAGCCATGACTTGTTCCTGGTTTGTATGAAGTGGGTTACTTACCAATTCTTCATCATTGAGTGATTGTCTTGTCACTAGAGTTGATGGACCAGCTTGTCTTTTCATAGCAGCTAAAGACTACAATATGGGGAAGAGTGAAAATTAAATAACAAACACATTATTAATTGGTCATTTCGTGAACCATTATAGAAGCCATGTTGAATAAATAAATAAAAAAACAGATATAATTACTTAAAAGAATAAATAATCTAAATAACTGGGGATGACTTGATGCAGAATATATTTTAAAAACAAATAATTATTGTCAATCATAAATTATACGAGTGATATCATTAATCGTATGTACATAAACAGAGGTTTTAATCCTATTTCAGCATGAGCAGTGGTTTATTGTGCAAGTTTGATAACAACCACTAAAAAACTTTTTTTAAACATGCTACGTTAACAAGTAAGAAAGTGCTTAATGCATTTCAACAAATGAATAGCAGCATCTATCTATCTTGTCTATCTATCTATACATCCATCTATCTATGGAGATCCCTATTAATCAATCAATCAATCTGATGAATTCGATCAATCCGATCAAATGATTGACCGACCGATCGATCAAATCAACCAACCGACCGAATCGACCGATAGATCAATCAATCAATCAATCAATCAATCAATCAATCAATCAATCCCATGAATTCGATCAATCCGATCAATTCGATCGATTGATCGACCGACCGACCGATCAAATCGACCAACCGACCAATCAATCAATCAATCAATCAATCAATCAATCAATCAATCAATCAATCAATCAATCAATCAATCAATCAATCAATCAATCAATCAATCAATCAATCAATCAATCAATCAATCAATCAATCAATCAAGTGTACAATAAAACAGAGATTAGAAGGAAACTGATGATAAGGTTTTATGGTGATATTGAAATGTTGTTGTTCTTCTTCTCTATTTGCTTAGATTAAATGAATAAATAAATTACTGTAAAAGCCAATTCATGTAAAGATATTTTCGCGCATTTTGATATCATAGACATTTCGCGAATTGTTTTTTTCGTGGGTGACCTTCTGGATGCATTGCATGAATGTTGAAAACAATATTTTTGTGTGTTATAATTTTCGAAGAAAATATTTTGCGCGAAAAGCGCAAAAATAAAACCATCGCGAAAATTCCCGCTTTTACAGTAATTCATTTTAAATTAATTCAGTAATTAATTCAATCATTTATTTATTTATTTATTTATGTATTTATTTATCTAAATGACGGCGCAATCATTAAATGAAGGCATAGAAAGAAAATGGGGTCATCTATGCGACTCAAAACTTTACCACTTTCTACTGTCTCTAATTTCCAGGAAAGAGCACTCTGGGCTAGCGCACATTTACCGAGTAGGTGCAAAAAGACACCCGCTGGAGTGACTTTGTTTTGAAAATGCATTTTGACATGTTAACGTGACAGTTCACCAACTTGACAGCTTCTACACCTTGGGATCTCCATTAGCTTAGCGGTGGGATTGGGTGGGGGTGCATACACCGAAACTCCACCTTTAGACATCCTTATATTATTTAAATATCAAGATTTATTCATCTGTTATGAAATAACTCAACAGAAAGCCATCATACCCCTTTATTTGCAGCTTGAAGCAAGATAATTTGCATACTCATGACAAATCTAAGCTGTGTAGAGATTAAAATTCCACGTAGCTAAACTCCTCCACATAAGAAATAGCTCAATTGTGATGAGTCAAAATAGCTTAAAATAGGCTACATGTAGCAGCTTCACATATGGCATAGATGGGATGTGTTTTTTATAATTTATGTTTCTCAGATGACACTTTTTGACACACCCTGTGCTATCCCACCCTTGTTTGAAATACAAATTTTGACAAGTTAAAACATGTTAAACATGTTTTAAATCATATGTGACATGTTCTACCGAAACCAGACACAATTGGGCAAGATATCAAAATTGAGTTAGTAATTGAATATTAAACTAAAGATCTTCAGCATTACAGTGGTATCTCTCCTTTTTTAATCGGACTTCCCAAAGCGGAGTTACCTCATTTTCAAGTTCGTCTTTTATGGTCTTTATGAAAACACTAAACTGAGATATCGCCCTTTAAAGTTACTAGAACTAGGCTTTTTACTAGAACTAGGCTTTTTTAAATCACTGAAACATACATTTAGGATGATTTTTTAATCTGAATCTTTCACAATATTGTTATAAACACTCTGAAGATTAATTATTTACCAGAAACTCAAATTCCCCCAAAAATCACCCCAATTATGTTTTGGGCTATTTCTCAGTTTGGAGCTCTGCCCAATTCCGTCTGGTTTTGGTAGAACACGTCACATATTTGAGAATTGTGTTTTCTTAAACAATAAGTTACAATAATTTGACAAGTTAAATGAAAAGGGGTCGGACTGCATCTATTACAATTATAAGTTGAGAAGTACAAACATGTAAAAATATGTCTTTTAGTTCACAGGAACAAACATGCATTTATATTAACATAATGTGTATGGTCACATTCATGTAAATTAAAATATGTTAAAAGAAATAGCCCATTCACAGAATAATATCAACACACATACATCACTAGGAAATACATTCTGCACTACTGGGATAGCATAATAGTCTTTCTATGCATACATACATACATACTACATGTACAGATACTAACCCACCTAGCAAACATCCCCCACTGTACACAATATCACTTGCAACATCATCACAACTGTTGGATCACAACTTTTCTATATTATCAACCTTAATTAATTTGTGGGTATTGGCTGATTATTTGTACCACCATCTGTGTGTGTATATTAAAGTAACCATCCTCCGGATACTTAGTCAACATTATTCAGGTGAACAGAGTGGTAAAAAGAATACTGGATGGCCAATATAGAATGCCTTATAACTGGCCATCTGGATATTTTATATATTTTGGTAACCATTTCCCCAGTTCAAGGAAATGTCGCTTAAGGTTAAAAAAAAGGAAAGAAAGTTTGTCTCAGAAGACCGCGCACATACCTTTAAAAATTCACATTTTACAACATTACTTTTTTGTTTACTTTTTTTTCTTGAACTTTTGAAAATGATGGTGTGAGCCAAATTGTGACTGTATGGAATGGTTTTTTATCCAATATTAAAACAGTATTTACTTTTCTTTTCTTTTTTACTCAAGTGATTTATTACACAAATTTTAATTTTATATTGTGAAGTACCATATCAGCTTCATTTTCTTGCTTCACAGAGCCTATCTCATGTTTTTTTAACTTAAAACAAAAATTAAATTTTGCATAGTCTTTTTCAGGTTTCTTCTGAGATAAACTTGTTTTTTTGGCCTAATATCATGAATTTATGGCAATATTTTGGCATTATGAGACATTTCTATCCCTGGAATATATGATATCAGGTATACTCTGTGTCAACTCAAGTGAAAGGTGATGTCAACCCTGTAATAATGATATCGCAGCACTTCCTGCAACACGGACAACATTCATCTTTGATCGCGAGGATGCAAACTCTGTTGTGTTGTAGTTACGTGTGCGATATCATGATGCGTTCAGATGAATACAAGCTTACATCCCCTCCCAGTTTGAGCTGACATGGAGTATAAGTATGCACCACATATGTTTGAAAATGGTGGTATATTTTAGAGTTATTGGAAGGCCAAAATACAGGATAGGACATTGTGTTGATTTGCTACCTGAATGTATTTACTGATTTACATAGAGTTGTCCATTCATGCACATATTAAGAAATAGTCAAATATAATATATTGAAACAAATTTTGAAACTAAATTAAAACAAATTTCTCATGATGGGTACAGAAAATAGCACTGAAATAAAGTAATTGCAATAATAAAACATATAGTACACATTAATGATGTGAGTGATTCCTTACCCAACAGAGACTCTTCACTCCCACCTCCTGTTAATTATCCCATCATTGTATGATGATAAAGATGGTGATGTGCAGGTATTAAACAAGGTGGATAAAATGATATACGTTATCACAACTATTGGAACACTTATACATCAACTCTTCAAATTAATAAGAAAATAAACCTTTCATAACGGCAAATTATCAATTGCAAGTTGCTGATTAATCTTTACTTAAAATAACTACTATTGTATTGCAATTGATTGTACTTGTATTGCACTTTGGTTTCAATAATGAGTAAGAGTGGTGTGAGGTAAATCATTTGAAATGTGCTGAAATTGAAAAACAAGCGACCTCATGCCACACCACATGCCAAACCTAAACAAAAAGATATATCTTGATGAAATTAACAGATTAAGTAGAGGATGTGTATTATATTGCAGATAATTAATTGAGATACAATGTTGTTTTTGTATTTGTATTTTTCATCAGACACAGAATAAATCATTCTGGGACACCCTATATGATCTTGACATAGAATAAATAATTCTGGGACACCCTGTATGATCTTGACACAGAATAAATCATTCTGGGACACCCTATATGATCTTGACACAGAATAAATCATTCTGGGACACCCTATATGATCTTGACATAGAATAAATCATTCTGGGACACCCTGTATGATCTTGACACATAATAAATCATTCTGGGACACCCTGAATGATCTTGACACAGAATAAATCATTCTGGGACACCCTGTATGATCTTGGCACAGAATGAATCATTATGGGACACCCTGTATGATCTTGACACAGAATAAATCATTATGGGACACCCTGTATGATCTTGACACAGAATAAATCATTATGGGACACCCTGTATGATCTTGACACAGAATAAATCATTATGGGACACCCTGTATGATCTTGACACAGAATAAATCATTATGGGACACCCTGTATGATCTTGACACAGAATAAATAATTCTGGGACACCCTGTATGATCTTGACACAGAATAAATCATTATGGGACACCCTGTATGATCTTGACACAGAATAAATCATTCTGGGACACCCTGTATGATCTTGACACAGAATAAATCATTATGGGACACCCTGAATGATCTTGACACAGAATAAATCATTCTGGGACACCCTGTATGATCTTGACACAGAATAAATCATTCTGGGACACCCTGTATGATCTTGACACAGAATAAATCATTATGGGACACCCTGTATGATCGTGAAAACTGAAGAGGACAGTCACAATATGGTTGCGCTGATGATGTTATGAAGCGCGGTTGGGTTATACTTTTGACTATAATAGCTAAATAACTTTCATATAAATGTTTGAGAATACAAAAAAACACCATTACTCATAAATTCATTCATGACAATTAGGTCAATAAATGTGTATGTGTTGTTTCAAGAGAAATTTGACAAATCAATAAAAATTGGCAAACCATGCTGCGTGAACAACAAATCAAAACAAAGCGTGTGGTGTGTGTATGACACACACATGGAATGCAATTAGACACTTTCAATGCACTCTAAATATTTCAGTTTTCTTCCTTATTGGTTAGTAACTACTTAAGAGTGTATGAACTACTACATCACTTTTCTAAATTGATAATATATAAAATGACAATTTAAAAAACACATCATACTCTAATCTTAGTGTCAAATCTTATTTGCAAATAACATTTAACCTTAAGCTATGTTAAAAAAGAGTCAAATATTGAACAAAAAGGATATTAATCATTGAATCACACATATTTAAGGATGCATAGATTAATTTAGGGGTTTAAAAATGTTTTAAGTAAATGGATGTATAGGTATAGAGGTTGAATGGGCGATACAAAAGAGAATTACAAGCCACGTTCAGACAATGGAAATGTGGGTCGAAATAACGATTAATTGTGTCAAGGGTCGGAGAAGGTGCCAGTCTGGACAGCACTCGTGTTAACTTATCCGACCTCACTCCGACCAAATTTGCTCATGAGATTTCTCAGAAGTATTTCTACAGACACCTGTGTGGATGCACTTAACACAAGCACTGGTGTAAACATGACCTTTCACTATAATAACATGATCTTCACACATCTATGGACATTCATCAGTTCATATACAGGTTCACCCCGACTCGACTAGGCAAGTGGCCACTCTCCTCAGTGGCCATACCTCACTGATGGTATATATTAGTTTAGAATTTAGTCAATCCTACATATGTTGAACTCACACAGACAAGAGACTATCAGGCAACTGTTACTGTAACATCAAAGTTTGACTCTAAAGGTGTTCCTCCCAAATGTAGAGTAAAACATCTTACACCTTCTTGGGTTACAGATAGTCTTTGGCCATTTTCTATACTTTTTTGCATGGTTGAGAGGATATCCAAAGCCCCAAATATAACAACAGATTAGAGATGATAAATTCTTTCAAAGTAAATTCAAGTAATTTTCAACCCGTGTGTGTAACCCAAAACATTTAAAAATTACCTTCCATAACATTCAACCGTGAGGCGTTTTTAGTCACATTGTCACTTAATCAAATCTAATTACCCAAAACAATCTCACATTTCCTCATTTTGCTGTTTATATACCGGAAGTGTTAATAACAGTTATTATTGTATGTTTATAATGATGAATTGGTTGCCAAATGGGAAGTGCAAATGTGTTCAAAAACTATGTCGCATTAGGAAAATAATTATACGATAGTGTTTGGCCACAAAGATAACAATAACAGTTCGAGACCCCAGTAAGATTGAAGTGGTTCACAGAAGGATTATCATATCAGGGAATTACAACTACGAGGTTGTATCTGTTGATATAAGGTTGAATTGGGAAACAAAGGAGTGTACTGATGGAGTAGATATCATAATGCAAGGGTTAGTGGGTCACCATGGTTACAACATACTCTTTCTGCTGATTATACAGCACATAAACTCACCAATTACCAATTCCAAATGAAAACCGACGACAAGTTAATGCAGATAGCATTGAAAGGAATTGGTCAAAATAATATTAAAATTATTGATCACACCACAATTTTGTGAATAAAACAGTCAACTAGTATCTAGTTGCAAAAGTTTCAAACACATAGGAACACACATGGAAGGTAGTGACTACTAATAAAAATGCCAAAGTTCTCAGTTCAGTATGGGGCATGTTCAGGAACTGCAATATGAATGTGGTCCGACACTGTCAACAATAACAATATGTTTTACTTATGTTGACTTCAGATGACATATTCCGTACAATATTTTAACATTTAGTAGCAATTTGTACTATATATGTAACCTATCTAGAATCCAAGATTTAACAAATCATTAGAAAAAAACTCTTTCACAAATCAAAGAAAAATCATAAAAACTCACACCCCATACATAATTAGCATATATTATGCTTTATATAACATACTACCATCTACAATGATAGTTCTTTTCATTTGTATTTATATTATTTGGATTATTTTTAGACATCTCTAATACGGTATACGGGGATGTGCCGCTCTAATGGGTCGCTTTTTTGCAAAAAAATCCCTAAACATGGGGTATGATTTGTGCTGGAAAATCCCTAATGGGGTCACTTTTTACAAATGGGTCTATTTTCGCAAACATTTTGTCTATTCTCGCAAAATTGTTGTCTATTTTCGCGAAAATTAGAGAAAATTGGGTCTATAATGAAGCAAAATCCTTAGAAATGGGTACTGTTTTTTCCAAAATCACCCTTAGAAATGGGTAGGGTTTTTGAATCTCCAGCGGCACACCCCCGACCAAACCAAATCCGAGTACCCCCTACCCACCACCAAACCAAATCCCAGTTGTTGACACTACATGGATTACCTTTATCAGTAATAAAGTGTTGACAACACATCCATTACTCAACATGTCAACATGTAAGTGCCAACATGATACTTACCGAGTTACCCATAATTGATGTTACATCAATGTAATAACTCAACCCCTGACACGCTACATGTAATATATAAGAGGAAGTTATCAACACATTACATACTGAAGGTAATATCGAGTTAATATAGAGTTATATGATCAGACAATAAATCTCACCAGAGGGATGGACTTCCGTCTCGCAGGCATCATCTTATCTGGTGTGAAATCAATGTCGTATGAGCCAAGGCTTGGCAATGAAACAATGAAACAATGAAAAAAATGATAAGATGTTAGTATATGATATTGTTATTTGAATGTTTTAAGGAAGATTTAGTTGTTAGTTATACCTGCTCTACAACTAACTAAAGTCAATGTGGCAAAAATGTGCTCTAAAATGTGATCTGTGTGTAATGGATGCAGTTGCCATAAAATGTAGGACAAATTTCTATTCAGATTGTTTGAGTATAACGTCAAATGTTGATAACATCACACAATATAATCATAATAAATGATATGATATCAATCATTTTCTAGAGAAATCTTGCAGAAAGTTTAAATATAAACAGGATTGACAGCAATATTTCACAATTGACGTTCACATATCCTAGCAATTAAGTCATGTGATTTTGTTAAAATTATTGAGTAAGCTTTAGAAAACTCTACCATTTATATCCTCACCGTGTAAGTGTATGTGTCGGTCTTTAAAAGTACCATTGAAGATATGCAGTGGTAGGGTATGGTAAAGAAACTATTTATTAATAGGTAGAATATTGCAAGTAAATTTGAAGGTTTTTTTTAATTTTTTTAAAATAGTTACCAAAATGTAATATCAATCAATTATTCAATACTGATGACATACATCCTGAAATGTCTTTATTTCTGATGAAGCTAAGCATATGCTTTGAGTATCCCTAGCTTCTAAATTGAGTGCAACACTCAACTATCACACTATTACATTTATATTTGCACTGTTCTCATCAAACACATTTTCAATGGTACATTATTCTGGTTGGTGCCAGCAACGATGTATGATAATAATACCAGCCCACAAAACCAGATGGTGTACAATCATAATTTATAAGTGTAATGTGATCAGAAAACCAATGGCTTACATTACAACAAATGTCTAGTGTTATATTGTTTATACCATGTGTTGCTTTAACCGATGTTCTTATAATCAGAATTATAAAATACATTTGTCATCAAAAGGTTTTAATTGATAGGGCTGTTTATGAAAACATTGTCATTTATTATTTGAATCAAATAGGAAAGTTCATTGCTAAATCAAAAACCAAGATTGGTTAATTGACTTTGAGATGTGTACAGATGTGAATTAAGTTTATACATATTCCAAAGAATATGGCCATGCACTATGACTATTTGCCTTTTAATATGGATTTCCATACACAACTGCCTGGATGAATCATAAAATTGGAAACATTTCGAAATTTGTCCTTTTTATGTTAAAACTGCATCCATTTTGGCTGGCTATGAATCTGATCTAGATCAATTACCAAAGACAGCCGTCTTGTTGTCTTTACACGAGGGCGTGTCTTAATAAGTGAAGTAGGCTCATCAGAACTGTAGTCATCAGAATCAGAATAGGTAACTGTTGATTGGTCTTGGCTGCAAACAATGTAAGTAGGGGTTAAGTTAACTACTTGAATGGGGTTGCATCTTGGTTGAGAATATTTTAAGCCACTGGTTTTGAAGTAATTGTTTTGACATGGTCAGATATAACCTAAGAATACATGTAAACCAGTGGGATGGTTAACTGCCTGAATGGGGTTGGGTCTTAGCTGAGAATATTGTAAACCAGCGGGTTAGTAACTGCCTGAATGAGGTTGGGTCTTGGCTGAGAATAATGTAAACCAGCGGGTTAGTAACTGCCTGAATGGGGTTGGGTCTTAGCTGAGAATATTGTAAACCAGCGGGATAGTAATTGCCTGAATGGGGTTGGGACTTAATTGAGAATATTGTTAACCAGAGGGTTAGTTATTGCCTGAATGGGGTTGGGTCTTGGCTGAGAATAAGGTAAACCAGCGAGTTAGTAACTGATTGAATGGGGTTGGGTCTTAGCTAGGAATAATGTAAACCAGTGGGTTAGTAACTGCTTGAATGGGATTGGGTCTTAGCTGAGAATATTGTAAACCAGTGGGTTAGTAACTGCCTGAATGGGGTTGGGTCTTAGCTAGGAATAATGTAAACCAGTGGGTTAGTAACTGCCTGAATGGGGTTGGGTCTTGGCTGAGAATATTGTAAACCAGTGGGTTAGTAACTGCCTGAATGGGGTTGGGTCTTAGCTAGGAATAATGTAAACCAATAGGTAAGTAACTGCCTGAATGGGTTGGGTCTTGGCTGAGAAAAATGTAAACCAGCGAGTTAGTAACTGCCTGAATGGGGTTGGGTCTTAGCTAAGAATATTGTAAACCAGCGGGTTAGTTAACTGCTTGAATGGGGTTGGGTCTTACCTAATAATATTGTAAACCAGTGGGTTAGTAACTGTCTGAATGGGGTTGGGCCTTAGCTAAGAGTATTGTAAACCAAGGGGTTAGTTAACTGCTTGAATGGGGTTGGGTCTTAGCTAAGAATAATGTAAACCAGTGGGTTAGTAACTGCCTGAATTGAGGATATTGTAAACCAGCGGGTTAGTAATTGCCTGAATGGGGTTGGGTCTTAGCTGAGAATAATGTAAACCAGCGGGTTAGTAATTGCCTGAATGGGGTTGGGTCTTGCCTGATAATATTGTAAACCAGTGGGTTAGTAACTGCATGAATGGGTTTGGGTCTTAGCAGAGAATTATGTAAACCAGTGGTTAGTTAACTGTCTCAATGGGGAATAATAAGGCTATATTAAAACAATCTTTTGTCTCAAAGCTCTTCAGTTTTTCAAAACCTAATGCGGAATGCGGGTTTTTGTAAGCTTTTTTATTTATTTTTATAAATATAAAATATTGAAATCCTTGTAAAATTGACCTTTTGTATTTAAAATGATGTGATCAATGAAAATCTGAAGAATCGGTGAAACTTAAGGATTTTTGTTGTTGAAAAAAAAAACTTTCTTTTTCTAACACGCACCAATTAACTAATGCACACGGGAGCTTTGAGACAAAACACTTTTTTAATATAGCCTAATATTTAAATAACAACAAAGATATAAAACAACACCTTATTTTCCCCAGGAGTGGTGAAAAGGACAATCAAAAAATGTATGGTTTTGATCCTCTTTTGAGTGCAATAGCAATATAAATGTGCATTGGTTTGATAATTTGGCTACTTTGTGCTACCCAGTCTCCTCTTTATTCTGTGTAAATATCACAATTGACCAAGTGCATGTATTACACAATTAATTGTCATTTTGACACCACAGAAACTATCTACATGAATAATTACAAGTTCAAACACTCAGGGTGATGGTGGTCTTAGAGGATGGACATTTAAGGTTAACTATAGGTTACTATGTCTGCCAAGCACCTTCACTAAGCTCTTTTTTGTAGATGGCAGGTAGACAAGTCTATAGCCCAATGGTATGCTATGCTATAGGGCAGACTGCTGGGGCCTTATCATGTCCCTAGAAGGGATTTCCCTTACATTGAGCTTGCTTTGGTTAAGGTTTTTCCTTCTTGGGGTAAATATTTAAATATATATATATATATATAAATTTATTCCATCGAAATTGGTCAATTGTGATATTTACACAAAATAAAGAGGAGACTGAGTTGCCTATGTGCTACCTCATGGTCTTATAGATAGATAAGAATAAATACAGAACAAATGGAATTAATGGTGAGGACAACGTTTGGGCTACTAATGTGCAATTTCTCTTGGTAACACTGACTCCCGACTAATAACTACCGAGAAAAAATATTATCATCTGCACTGCAAATACGTTGGTCAAAAAAAATTGTTGGGCAACCACTTTTCTCATTTGTTGGTTAAAAATATTGACTGTTGGTCAAAACAAAAAAAATTGCCCAATACGGTTGAGCAGGGTTAACACAATTATTGGTCACTGAAGGGTCCCAAGTTTGTTCGATGAAGTTTTGCCCAACAAAATGTTCATTTTTTCGGGCATTTGTACTGTGATGTAATATTTTTCCGGAAGAGTTGGGTACTTTGTGACCAACAGTGTTGGGCAAACTTCCCAGGATATCATTTTCAATATTTTCAGCACAAGAGCTGACACAGCAGCTGATGTAGGAGAACTCTTAGAAGACCAGGGCATTAGATTTCTCACAGATACCGTTTCAAGTAAGATGTTAACTAGAAAACCAAGATATAATATCCATAGAAACATCAGAGCCATGACTTTTGAGAAATGCACGCTTTTATTTTCAGTCAATGATCTCAAAAGAAGCGTAGCACGTTCCAGTATTGAGTGTTCTTATAATAAGCTTATTAGGTTGAGTCTATTCGCTCCACAAAGTTGTGCATGTCTGACTAGTCTCACCTTTTTCAACGGATATTATATTTGCCAGGTTTTCTTGTTCACATCTTACCTGAGAAGATATAACAGAGATCCTATGTCCCATTTCGTCTAAGACTTATTAGAGTTCTCTGTATCGGTGTCTGTTGGTCAGGACTGAAGAAAAATATAAGAAACAAGCAACCATAGCAGTGATACAACATGCCCACCATAGCACGGCTGTTTAATTATTTACAAACTGTTGGTCTTCCACTTTATAAGAGACGTTACAGTAGCACCCCATAGCACATTATTTACAAACTGTTGGTCATTATAACCAGCAATTAAAAAAAAGAAGCAACCATTGCTACAAGGATCATTCTATCAGTTTTACCTCCTACCTCGTAAGTTTGTTATTAATATCATATAATCCAATCTTATGAAATATTTCACAATTGTAGCTTGGAACATCAGTTACAAATTCATTGTAAATTGATCTTGGTAATGGTTGTACTTTTCTGGAGATGCAGTGAAAACCAGTCTTCCATTTAATGTGACAGAAAGGATGAAAAACAGCAATATATCGCCGAAGCGCTATTCATTTGGTCTATGTTAAGAGATAAAACATATCTAACGGTCAATTGTAACTGTTCTAAATGTCAGATATCTCTTTAACAGACTGATTTGTTAGGAAAGATATGCCCTCTGATTAGCTAGAACCAGATCAGGACAACCAATAAGTTTACACCTAGCACTAGAGAACCCTGCAAAAGTCATATTTGATTTTCATAAGAACTAAGAGATCTTGAATATACAGGACTAAATGGAGGGATTACAAGTCTCTCGAAGAGATCATTTTCTATCATTGACTCCCTAATTGTCTATTCTGACGGTTGCAAATAAGGAAAACTCCTAAAGTGACTATCATATTAGTGATTTTACATACGAGGCATCACTGTGGCTTGACCTGTATCGACGTATTCCAGTACACCAAAGGCATAACAAGTTGATATTACACTATTTGCAAGTGAGCCTACAAGCATTAACATTGCTTACAATCTTATTTATACATGATAAGACAGCAATGTGATAGAAACCAAACAATAACAGTGATATGCCTGATACGCGCTCTGATGACATGATATTTATTTAAGTAATATATGGAAGCATTAGGCAACGGGGAAATCAGATATCGTTCATGATTTCCATTTTCAGTATTTAAATCGTGTTTTTATATCTAACCATACAATAGTGAAGAAAAAAACACCAAAATATGTATTTATTTTTAAGGTATTTTCTGTTTCCGTTGTCCAAAATCTCTCTCTGGCTTTGACAACATCATTCAAAGTAAAACAGATAGCAATTAATATTTACAATATATGTGTAGTCATGATTCAGAGTTATGATCATGCCAAATGTCTTGAGGCTGACATTCATATTAACGATGTTATGAGGGAGGAGGTAGAACTTATTGAATGACCCTTTGTTGGGTAACAACCTTTGACCAACACCCTTGCCCAATGTTGGGTCAAATATCAACAGCATTAATAATTGGGTAAAGTTGAAGCAACATTTGTGTTACAATCTTGCCCATCTCTTGGTCAAATCATTGCTACATCTTGACCAACTAGTTAATCTACGTACTAGCCCCACTTATGGATAAAAGGTATTACCCAACAGCTGTTGGTTAAGATTTACCCAAATATATTTACTGTTGATAGTTGACCCAATATTGGGCAAGACAGTTGGGCACTTTTTGACCAACTAGACTTGCAGTGTGGTTTACTACTAGAAGCAATCAACCTTTTATTTAAAGCTAACACTTCCACGCGGCGGGCGTCTGCAGACGACATACCAAAATTTCACAAAATGTTTCAAAAATATCAAAATTATTGAATTTCATTACCATATTTGGAATCATCATGAGAAATGCATTGAAATAAGTACAAACATGCCTAATATTGGTTCACTAAACCTTGGGATAGTCTTTGAAAATTTGGAAAGGTTTCTGAAAAATCTGTTTTGTATATGGTAAAACCAATAGCCGCATGGAAAGTGTTACCAGTTTAAGAGAAATGATACCTAAACCACCCTTGCCAACCAGTTTAAAACTAACACATTATCTCTCACTAGATGTGTTTTGTGCTTTATCATCACCAATTCTGAGAAGAAATTTGTTTACCGTTGGCCTGGTTTCTGACTAGGCTCCTTCAAAGTCTTAGGTCTGTGGTATTAGGTTATATAGTTTTAAATCATGTTCAATGTATCATGGAGGTACTATAAGAAGGTTTATTGATGCAATAGCTAGCCTTTACACATGTATCATCACCATGTATATGAAGCTGTTATATATTATATATTAATAGTTTGATGAGATTTGAAAAGCACATCTAAACACCTTTTGATGAAAGAAATTGAGATGAAAACCCATGAGATCCATTATATTTTGTGCACAGTAATATTGCGCTTACGATATTATTGTACATGTGTATAAAAATGACACACTAATTTAACCAAATATTATTTCAAATAAATGTTGTAATGTTCATTCAATTTTGGAATACACATGAGCAATTTCAACAACAAAAATGGAAATAAAGCTACAAATGTTATGAGGGGTAGTAGAAGTAGAGAATAAAGGTATTGTTTTTAGACCGTACCCGGGTTATATTGTCTGACATGAATATATTCCGTAGTTTTTTTTGTTTGTGTAGAACAACTCCGCCGTATTCTTAAACAGTCACACTTTGGACATTATCTAATCAAATGAGTACCTTTAATTGCCCACATTTGTCAACTTGTACCCCTGTCAGTATAGAATAACCCACATACATTCCATTCAATCCCATGCGGTGAGTAAACCATGCGTCGTCATAATGCGCTGCATCAGCACTCGGGAAATGGGCAGTAGACGCACCGCAGAAGTGTACGTTATGGAACAAAACTATAGTTACCACACACTGCGCGAGGGTGGTAACACTAATTAATGTACGCCGTGTTGTCTCATACAAAAAAACATTCTTAACTGTTTACGATTTATTATTAGTGCCATGACCACGCAAATCAACCAGATAAACCATAACAAAATGAATGCATTCAAATAAAAATATGCATGCAAAATAAGTGAAATTAAAAAAATCCATCAAAATGTGCAAATTTATATTGTTAATCGGAGTGACATTTAAAATTGACCAATTTAAATTCAGCACGAGTGTATGATATCCCCAAAGCAAAGGTACCCCTAACTGCAAATCATTATCAAATTATGCATGATTTAAAAACACAGATTTATATTATGAATGTTTATCACTTTAAACAAAACCAATTATTAAAATTGCATTTGATGCTACTAAAGTGCTTTTAACTATCATATTCCTAATGGGTTTCACAAAACCATTTGATTATCTACAACATCAAATTAAGAGACCAGTTTGAATAAATACTTCAAAATTTGATGATGTATATATTGAGCTATTGTAACAGCTGCAACCATGGAATATGAGATAAATTAAAATTCACGATTTAAACAAAAATGTTATGCAGGTTTATATAATGCATATCAAAAGAGACAAAACGCATACCAATTCAAAAAAATGATTTTGTTTTAATTCATGAAAGAATAATGCATTTTGAATGGTTCAGATTTAAATAACTTTCAGAAAAATTGAGGGAGGTTACAAGGATGGCTTTAAAACCAACTTTAATTATTGATAATTAATACATAATTTAACATTTTTCCAAGATTAATGACCATGAAAGATAATTTGAGTGAATCCATATGACCAGGGAGGGGCAGCAATCAACAGGTATAAATATTCAGCATGTGTTATGCAAAGTCATGTAGGCCCTCAATGGTACAATACACAAATCAAAGGTTATTGCATTCCCCTGTTATATTAATGTAATGCTCCCATACTGGTCAACTATCCATAAAGTCTTGTATGAATTCAAAACAAAATAACATCAGAATCATTTCATACTTAAATATCCACTGTATATTATACAGTGCTAACAAAATTACTTACCATGTGATAAAATGTATGCTCATAATTATAGACCTATGGCTTCAACTTAAACACATTAAATTACAAAATCATGGAGTAATTCATCCTGATTAGTGTGAGATGTTGTTCTCAAAGATCAGTTAACAAATAGCAATGTTAATTAAATAATGAGACAGAAAGGGCCATTTTTATTATTGCAATTGGGTTTTGAACAAGTGGGATATGGTATGACAGGCTGAGATGAAATTTGTCTCAGGTGACAGGTATGTGTATGGGCTGCATTGATCAATTGAAGCATCCCTGATCCTTATCTCACTATTGACCAATCTCACTATTGACCAATGAGTTGTGGCTACCGGACTTGATCCAAAAAATCTGCCTATTACTTGACCAGGGCGCCATGTTGAAAAAATAAGTGCAAAACTAAAATATGCTTTGTCTTGGTCAGCGACTAATAACTTTTGTAATTCTAAACCATTCTTCTTGTAGAATATCTTCAAATGGATGGAGGAAGCTATAGTTTTGAAGTTATGAACATGTATATTACTTGGTAAATGACTTGTTGAGCACTGTATAACAAACATGATTTAATACCTACCCGCCATTTATAGCCATCATAGTCCATAGATTGGTTTCACCTTTTTTCTGTGTAGGCAAATTATACATAATTAATTAATTAAATGAGTGAATTAGTGCTGTGTAGATAATTGTTTGCTAATTGTGTTGCTGAATATAGTGGGCAATACTGTTGTAATATTTTTTCTGATATGGAATTGGTTCCTAAATATCAGCACTATTAGAAAAAATAGAAAAATAATTTCCAATAAACCAGCTAGGGCTGCAATATACTGATGGTTAGGCCTATATTAATGTCTAGTGCCTGGGTATGGAGTTGAATCAATTCAAGTACTGATTTCTCTGTTTAAGGAGTAGACATTTATAAAAAAACAACCAGTAAGTCAGGGGAGATTTTAACACAACAACATCTGAATAATTGTTTATATTTGTTAATTTTTGACATATTCTGCATTAATCTCAAAGACTCAGCATCAGGTGGATAGAAAACTGTTGACATTTTATATTTCTTAGGATCTTGATGATCTCAGGAATAAATTGATAAGGCATAGTAAAAAAAATTACATGTTTCCCGTCCGGACTTTTTAAAAAAAGGAGGAGGGAGGGTCTTACTATTTACTATTTTCCCATTTTTTGCTATTTTTTTCAAGATGGCCGCCAAGTCGAAAGTGACCAACTGATGTGTTGCAGACACTCCTAAACAGGATTTTCCACTCTAATTGCCAGAGGAATAAAAATATGAAAGGTTTACCTAATATAATAGAGCCAAGTAAACATTGTTTCTTTATGTTTTCTTCATTTTTCAGGTTGAATAAGGAACAAAACATCATTGATCGAAATGATGTAGGCCTACATGTATTGGTCCCCATGGTACTATTTCAATTGAGAAGCCATGTCAATAATTCCGTGTCATGCATGGCATGAACATGCTATGAAATGATACAGCATTACTATTACACCTGCCATTCCTATGGGCAAAGGATCAATCACTAAAAAAATATTTTAAAAAAAAAAAAATTAAAAAAATTAAAAGAATTTTTTACAGAATTTTCGGAAGTAAATAGTAAAAAATAGGAGGCGGCGGCCAAAAAGGAGGCGGGCGGGGACGGGAAACATGTTTATTTTTTTACTAGGCCTAACTAGTATATAATGCATTTTCCATTTTAACACCGTCATGACATTTAACCTCCAACAGCAGCCACAAGGTTACTTATTGCTACATACCCCCCCCCCCTCCCTGAATGGGTATGGATTATTGAGCCATTTGTTCATGTTTCTATAACCCTAACCCTGCTATATCCAACAAAATCCAACCAAGGCACCGGTGGACTCCAATCCCCAGTCTATCTCACACAATCAAGCAAAGGTACATATAGACTCTGACAAAATATATCTTTGGGAGTGCAACCCTGGTAGCATGATGCACGATCAGCAGGACTCTAGCCACCGTGGCCAGGGTTTAATCCTGGGGCGACACACACCATTTTGTCTGTCATTATTTGTCACAAGTTTTTCCCATGTTAGCTTTATTTCTACAAACCCTCACCCCCCCCCCCCCCCCCCCCGAATGGGTTAGGGTTATGCCATAACTATAACAACAAAGAAAACATGCCCAATTGTTATTTGATTAAGTTTACCTTTTCTATCTGTGCCCTTACTAGGTGGTATGCATGGAGCCATCTTGCCTGTGCACGCATATAAGGTACGATATTAGGATCGATGTCATGCTGTTCAGGATACTCTGCATCTGTAGAGTAATCTTGACTCTCTCTACCTCTTTCATCATATTCATCCTCTGGGTAGCCATCTCTATCTTCAGAATATTGGCTCTCTTCACCCTCTGTATACGTCTCTGCCCCTTTATCGGAGTATGGAGGCGCACCTTCAGAGTCTTGTGCAATATCCTCATCGGGATAAGGTTCTGATTCATCATAGCGATAGGTACCATCTTCCTCTGAGAATTGATCTCTTTCTTCCGGGTATGGAGCATCTTCTTCTGGAAGATAAGGATGTTCTTCTTCATCTTCCGTATGCTGATATTGTACTCCCTGTTCTTCTTCTGCAGTGAAGTTATCCCTCTCTTCTGATTCAGTGTGATGTAAGCTTGTTCTACTCATCCTAGGTGAAGATATTGGGGTGCTTTGAGGTCTGCAATCAAACACATAAGACATTTCACTAATTGCAATATGTTACATGTAGACATTTCAAGTACACATTGATAACCACATGAATGCATGGGATACATGCATTGTTCCAAATGCCACCATTTCAGTTGAAATACCCACATTGACTTACTATATAAAAAATGTAACGCTTTTTATTTTGAATTGTACCCACAGTAAAAAAATCACCTATCAGCCTTAAAAAAGGTATGCATTAGAGATATATCTACTCTATCTCATAGTGAATCTGTGCAGTATTGGCCTTCAAAATTCAAATTACATCTATCAGTATCATGCAAAATTGTTCTTGAACAATGTTAATTAATGAATGAGTCATATTGCAGATAATAGGTCATGCTGAGCATTTTGTAACATTGTCATCATTTTGAATTTTGATCTACTTTCACCATTATTGCAAACATAACATTCAGCAAATTCAAACAGACAATTCTTTCCTTCTCTTCCCTTATATTTTTATCATTGGTTTATATGCCAAAGTATGAAATGATTTATTAATTACGGAGAATAATGTTACTGTTTTGTGTTACATTGGTGATGCAATTCCTTAGTTCTTGCAAATTAGCTGGTGGTCTCTGGAACACTTGCAAAGTTGTAAGTTAGTGTTACCCTTACATGTCGGAAAAGCATATTGGTTTGAGCTGGATGGTGAATCTAGGGAGCAAGTTGGCCATTCTGTAACATGTTCAAGATCATTAACTCTGCACTAGGCATTACAGAATGATGTTAATTGGATTTTGAAGGTGTGTCATAAAATGTGACAATCAGATACTCAAGACATTGGGCTAACATGATCTGTACAATTGAGACAATTTTCTATATAGGTAATCATTTGAAACAAAAAGTATTGCATTTTTTAGGATACTCTCTGTATACTATGTACATAATGACATAGATACACATTAAAATAAAGCTAATTACATACCATGAATTTTAGATATGCCATGCTGCAATGAATACAAGCGCGCTAATCAAAGCGCACATACATCTTTGAAATTTGAACTAAAAGGAAATGTTTTGTTGTAATATTTTGATTTATATTTTTGAGATTATTATTTCTCACAACAGTAAATAAGCTTATCTCTGGGGTAGCTTTTGATTTAGTTAGAAGATTTCTTACAATGAGCCTAGTAAGAATGTTATTAAAATCCAGTGAAATTATAATACATTCTCTAATTTGCATAACATATGTATCTAGTTTTGATGCAATGACATCCAAATCCTTGGTTGTTATTGAAAGGGATTAAATCATGTTTCTATGAATATGAATGCTTTGCCACATCTGTATACTGTAAAAACTGAAATTTTCGCGGTGGGTTTATTTTCGCGCAAAATATTTTTTGCACAAATTATAACACCCAAAAATAATGTTTTCAACATTTATGCAGTGCATCCAGAAGGTCGCCCACAAAAAAAAAATCACAAAATGTCTATGATAGCAATATATGCGCGAAAATTACTTTAAACAAAAATATTGGCTTTTATAGTAGTCTACTTCATGAGGTCACTGAAATCCCTAATACAATCATGTATAAAAGCATGTATGAGGCTGATCGGTTAAAGGTTAACATGGTTATGAAAAAAATAATTTCTGATTTTGATATTGATAAGTACCTCACAATGTTGGACAATATCTAGGCTATCTGAAACTGCATTTAAAAAAATTCAAAATGCGGTACGTTCGCGGAACAGTCCATTATTGTCCAAGGGGTGAAAACAAGATGCGTCACGGACGGACATTTTAGTTCAAGTTCATCATGCTATATGTTTATGTTTATGTAACATTTTCAGAGTTTTGGGATGTAATATTGATAGCTGACACACTTTTCCATCAAATAAGATAAATATTTGGGAAAAAAGTTCTGGAGAAGTTATATCGCTAGACTTGCGTTAACATTTTGATGTTTTGCTGTCCGTCCGTGACACAAAAAAAGTTTAAAAGTTTTTTAACTAATTTCAAGGACAAAGTAAAAAAATAAAAACATTGTGAAGTATCTCCCTTATATGTATTCTATCCCATGCAGGAGTATTAATTAATTAGGGCAGGCATAAATTAGTTAAATCTTTAATTAAAAGTTGTCACGGACGGACACAAATTTTGTCACGGACGGACACTGTTAGCTACTGTTCAGTTCTGAGCACACAAGCAAAGCTGAATACCACCCCTCTTACCATTAAATGAACTAGTCCATACAGGTATGCCCTTTATGCAAATGATTGCTACATCAGTGAGCACATGTTATGATGCTCACCAGGTGCACTGTAAAATTACTTGAAGTCAAATGAAGTCATTTGCGCATTTGCGCATTTGCGCATTTGTGAACCCTCAGCAGATCTTCTTTGGTGAATCTGTAGTATAGCTTGCGCTTGTTAACCTTACTGCCTGTACATACTGAAATAATGCTTGCAAATAAAAGGGGTAGCATGAGATCAGTTAAAAGACACTGTTTAAAATTGCCCCATATAATAAGTGTATGTAAAATAAAAGCAAGTAACAGCATTGAAATCAGAAAGTATCATTGGAGATGTTAGCACAAATTTAATTTTAAGCATTGCACTATCAAAAGTTGCAGGCTTTTTCTTCATGAAACTTTGAAAAACTCAAAACACGGTTGGATGCCTACATGTATCCATTATCACTAACCTTTAATTACACAATTAATTGAACAAAAACTTATCAAAGAAGGGTCAAAATTGTTTTAAAAAGTTGTATCACAGCATACAGTCTTTTACACAATTAATCGAACAAAATTTATCAAAGAAGGGTCAAAATTGTTTTACAAAGTTGTATCACAGCATACAGTCTATTTATATGATGCAGCAGGTCTATCTCTTGCCATTTATGGTAAGAGGGGCAGGATTCAATTTGGCATTTGTACTCAGAACTGAATAATGTCCGTCCGTGACAAAATTTGTGTCCGTCCGTGACAACTTTTAATCACTGATTTAACTTATTTATTGACGCCATTGTTAAGTTTAATTTCTACATGAGAAAGGGGTATATAGGGGAGATAGCTCACTATGTTTTTATTTTTTCTCTCTTTCCTTGAAAAAAGTTGTAAAACTTTAAAACTTTTTTGCGTCACGGACGGACAGCTCTGCATCAAAAGGTTATCACAAGGGCAGGGTAATTACTTCCCAGAACTTTTTTTCTAAAATATATTTCTTATTTAATGGATAAATGTGCCATCTATCAATTTTTAATTAAAAAAAATGAAAATGTTTCATTAACATAAAATATGGCACGGTCAACTTCTACTAAGAATATCCGTCCATGACGCATCTTGTTTCTACCCCTTGGGCAATAATGGACTGTTCCGAAAACGTTTCCGCATTTTTTCTTCTTTTCAAATGCAGTTTCAGTTAGTCAAGATGTTGTCCAATATTGTGAGGTACATTTCAATATCAATATCAAAAAGTATTTTTTTCACACCAATGTGAACCTTGAACCGATCACCCTCTGCTATCAAAGTGCCAAAAAAGACTAATATCTTGACTGCGTTTTATTACTAAGACTGAAAATTCATGACTTAACATTTTTCTTACTATTTTTGTAAGTATTTGATACCATTTTTTCATACTAAAGTGTATAAGTGGCAATTTCAAAGTTTGTTATGTAGTTAACATTTGCGTCCGTCCGTGACGCTCAAAAATGTCCGTCCGTGACAAAGTTTGTTACCCTACCCCTGTGAAAAATAAGAAATATTTTCAAATGCTGTGTATCAGATATTCAAACCATGTATCTTACTTGCTATTTGACCTGGAAAGCATTGGGGAATATGGAGTTGACTAGATAGAAATTAAAAAGAAGCACTAAAAGGTAGAGAACCCTATTTCTATCTAGTCCGTCCGTGACACAAACATTTCCGTCGTTCTATTTTTAGTAACAAACCACACCTTAATTTTTTTTTTTGTATTTCAATAAAGTTGATGATTCTCTATAACATTAAACATAAAAAGTTGAATAAATGTCAGTAGTTACTTTTTACAAACTGTTTTTCGCTCATGTTTTGCACAAACGTCCGTCCGTGACAAACCGATCAGCCTCGTATACAAGCACAAACAATTACAGGCTGTCCCAGAAAGTACCCTTCGATACCAAAAATAGTTCAATACGTTCACCACAAAAATCAATTACATAAGGTTGCTGCTTTTTATACTAAACTTTCACATATTGTAATCTTTTGTAAGAATTTAGGTTATACAAATTAGCCTTATCAAACTGAAAATACATGTCATTGTAAATAAGACATGGTTTGGATTACTGTAGGGGTTTTCTTGGCAGAAACACATGAACTAAAATTAGTTTAGTTAGTCCATAGGTATTTCTGGTTGGGGATAGGGCAGGCTTCCCGTTAAGGTTTACAAAATGCGCGTCTACGTGGACGCAAGTTTGCCGACGAGGTGGCAAAAAATCATGTCCAAACGGAAATGTGTGCGTCTATGGGCCGATTGTTAGGGCGCCATCTATTGTCAAACTTAAATCCAAAATGGCGGATCCCCAGCCGATAAACCCGGAAATGAAAATCAGTGGAGAAATATCACATTTTAGTGAGTATAAATGTAAGAAAATGCACAGATTTGACTAAATAAACCCATTTCCAGTGAATCTCAAATATAAATTTGCACTAATTCATGAATTAGGGAGTGATTTAGCTGACAATTAGTTTTTTTCTAATAAGCTCATTATTTGTTTTGTCGCACTTTTATTTTTTAGTTTCGGGCACTTGCGCAAAATACACAAGCCTTAAGCTTGAAAATACGTCTGAATTTTCAAAAATCGCGTCTGGACGCAATGATGCGCACTAACGGGAGAGGGTGAATCGAAAGTGGTCTTTGATGGAGGAAGATTGTTGTTGTGCCACCCTGTATGACTAATAGCAAGGTCGCAAATTATCAGAGACAGTTGGCCTGCTCAGCAAGTCTAAATTAGCAATAAACTATTTATAAATATCCTATAGGTTCTTATTAACACAACATGCAATGAAGTATGACAACCAACTGCTCCTTATTATGCTATCAGTAAAATGAAATAACATGCCAGGATCAACTCCTTATGAACTCCGCGTTAGAATATGAAGACACAGATTGTTAGGACCTAGGAAACCAGAATTTCAAAAGACACTGATACTTACCCTGATGGGACATAGGTTCAATTCTCATTCTGTTAAGGGTATTGAGAATTTTTCACAATCATATTCCGATTTCTACTTTCAAAAGTAGTTGTATTGTAGGTCAATACATGCATACTTAATGTTTTCAGACAAATAAATGCACCTGTGCAGATAATGTGTAATTATTTATATACTAACAGTATCAAATCATATGGGCAGTGCTATTCTGGGCATATCATCTGTACATAGTACATATTTTACTTTCGCTAGAGGAACAACACATATATACATGTATTTACACAACAACTCTGTCAAATGTTTCATTTTGTCTTATTACTTTTTACTCTCTATGATACAATTTCAAATAATCAAAAATATATCAAATATAAATCTGTGTATTTTAGTTTCCTTACAGGTAATGAGGGGTTGTGCTAAAAATATTACAATTTTAATGCTGACACAATTACTGCACTTGAATAAATAAATGGCCTAGGCATATCTAATTTTGAAAACTATACTTTCTTTCCCCACAAGCAACAGGGATGTAAAAGAGTTCATGACCTGTAAATACCTGAAAAGCCTGATTATTATGATTTTCTATACTTTTGTACAGGGGAAAACCTGGATAACGAAGCCTGAAAATGTACAAACAAGAAGGCATGAAATCAGGCAAAACCCTGAAAACTTACAGCTATGACATTATCTACACCAATCACCTATACCCATCATTGATCGACCAACTGACACAGGTGGGTGTAACACAAACAAACCAGTTTTGGCCTAAAGCAGTTTATTTTGATTTTTTTCAATTTCTTTCTAATTTTGGTCTCATTAATTATTGGAAATGTGGAATTTAATTTGTGGGTTTTTTGGGCTTTGCTGCTTTCGAAAGCAGCAACCTCAGAAATAAATATGTACAAATAGTTTAAAATCATGAAGGAGATCCAATAATATAGTGACATATCATTAACACCATTTGGCTATAATTGAATTAACTTACGTTTGTGATTCTCTACTTTGTGGTGTTCCAGGTCCACTAAGGCTATCTTGATTTTGAATACTAGGAGCTTTGGTCATTGCAAATACATAGGGGCTTTTCCTTCCTCTATCCACACTCATCAACGGGGTCTCCGTATCACTAGTGACGTCTGGTGGTAGATCAAAACTATCTGCTCCTTCAAAACTAGTGCCCCTATCAAGACTATTACCAGTTTCTAAACTAGTCCCTCTGTCTAGGCTATTCCCTGTGCCAAGACTATCACCCCTATCCAAGCTTGATTCTCTTTGGTCATAATCCTCATCTCTTCCATCATATTCATCTCGGCTGTTATAATCATCATAACTTTCTCCGTCGTAGTGTTCATGACTCCTCTCAGAGTCATCGCTGTATGAATCCCTATGATAAAGTCTATGTTCTGTTGCTGGTTGATCTGTGTATCCAACTCTCCTATCATTATAATCATCCTCTGCTATATCCGTACCAGGGTATTCAGATCCAGCTCGATACTCATCTTCCCCGTGGTAATATGACTGTCATAAATCAAATACAAAGATACATAATATATTAAGATATTGCACGACGTGATATATAAATGTGGTGAAGAAACCGTTTTACAACATGTGACTGCATTCTGACAAAACACAAAGTTGTGTCGACCAATTCAAACACTGTCATATTTGAAATTAATGTTTGCTGATGATAGTTAATGACTACATCAATTGGCCAACTGTAATGTCACAACTAACACTTATCATACTACTACCTTGATTTTGTCAGTAACATTACAGCAGACATGAACAACTGATTAGGTTATGATGAAAGTTTAGGCGATCATTTCAGTATACATGCTATACAGACATAAGCCATATCAAATGCATAAACCAGATGTTTATCTGTAAAACAATATATCCTCCTAATGGAACTTACCTATATCGACAGACAACCACAAGTAAGGAGCTGTTGTATATATTATTATAATATACGGACTGCACTCAGGGCCTACATGAACAAGTTACACTACTGCCTACTTACAGGCGATCACTTCCTCACACTGATGATACCAATGGTAGGTTAATATAGGACTCCCACTCAAACAAAAATGAGATCATAAGTCTTAAGTGAATTGACATGATACCTTGACTATATTATTAAGTGGTGTTTTACAACTATCTGAGAGGTTACCATATTGAACATCAGCCAGAGATTTATGATAATGCTAGTGATGGTATAATATTGTAATGCATGACTAGCATGATGGTGCCACAGATATAATGACCCGATGATAAAAACAGAGAGATAGAGATATGAGATGCCACTATCATATTTTATGATTGATTAACACATGTGATACTGATAGACCAATGATGGTCCATTGATAGATTTTGTTTCCATATCAACTTCTTATGTAGGGATATTATATGCTGCCATATTCTTTCCTCTTACAGGGTAGGTAAAAGAATGCTCCCATATCACTCAAGCTTTTGGTTTCATTTCCAGAAAGTACCTTTTTAAAATAAATTGCAATTTATCCAGGTGAATTTCACATTTAATAAGCTGAAATATGGGATGTCCCAAAAGTTCCAATACCTTTTTAAAATGTGTATATAGGATAATAAGCAATAAAATCAATAAATGATTTGATATACTTTCACATCTTTATTAACATTGATACCGTTAATTCATTGAACAAAGAATTGATAAGCCCAACACTAGCATTTATAATGCTATGCACTGACTTTGAAGATAACAAAATGGACCAATACTTGGTACTTGGTAGGTTGTCCTCCATAGTACTCTGCAGGGACGTTTTAATAGGAGGTGGGTGGTCACGAGGGGGTTAAGGTAGGGGATGCTCTTTTGAAGGAGGTCTTGGAGGGTAGGTTGGTGGTGGATTGGGGGAGTTTGTTCCAGTCAGTCATTGTAGAAGAAGAAGCGGGAAGAAGGAATTTGAAACCAATCACATCTTTGTCATTTTTTTCAGAAAAGTTAACTATTTCTCTGTTGAGATCAAGACATGATCTATTCAGGTTGGTCACATCAAATTATCAAGAATGATGTATGATTAAAAGCTAAGAGTTCGTAAATTTGCTTCTAAATCATTTAGGCAATGTATCAGGATATCAACTATGTACTCTGTAAGGTCTGTTGCAGGTATACCGCATTGCATCATGGGATTTGTGAGACTATCATTGCTTGAGTGTTTAAGGACCATGAGAGCATGGATTTTTGTTTAAACCAATTTCATAAATTCTAACCCAAATTAAGAAAATCAAACATAAACTGGTTTTAAGTTGGACCCACATTGCTTACACATTGCATTTGGTGAATGTGTGGAAAGAGGTGTAATTCTCTGTACAAAATTTAGAGAATCGATGGCTATTATTTAGAGAATCCATGGCTATTATTTAGAGAATCAATGTCTATTATTTAAAGAATCGATGGCTATTATTTAGAGAATCGATGGCTATTATTGAGAGAATCGATGGCTATTATTTAGAGAATCCATGGCTATTATTTAGAGAATCGATGACTATTATTTAGAGAATCGATGGCTATTATTTAGAGAATCCATGGCTATTATTTAGAGAATCCATGGCTATTATTTGGCGAAAGCCTCAATATGTTGTCTATCTTTTATCAATGAAATATATGACTATAGCAACTGCAGCCTCTACATTCTCTATTATGACTCTTTAAAATGGGACTAGGACAATTTTCAAATGTGGGTAAACTTCACGTTTTAAAATTAACTTGATTCTAAATGATGAGATGATAATTTACCTCTTCGTGGTCATATGGCTCCAGTTCATAATCATCATGATCTGGGTAATCATGATGTGGTAATGGGGGTACATCATCATCATCTCTGTGGCCATTGCGACTATGTCTAGGACTGTTGTTGCTATTAATTGGTACATTAATGTCACTCGTATAGTCACTGTCCTCTGATAGACCTGCATCTGCAATTTAACAAGAGAATACACATAATTCATGCACTCTTAGTAGTGGCGAACCAATCAGAAAGCAAGAAACTAGAGTTTCTAATGCACTACGCGTGTGCACCATTCAATGCGTGCACCACACGCTTTGTTTTGATTTGTTGTTCAGGCATCGCGGGTTCGTCGATTTTCACTGCAGGTGTTAGCAAACTTGTTACCATGTTTTTTATTCGTTATTACATAGATAGAAAATATGCCAACATTGTGAACTTTTATTTGTACAGTGTCGTGTATGAATTAGGTCAATACATGCGTGTGTTTTGTTTCTCAAAAAATTAGACAAATCAATGCACTGCGGAGTCGTGCCATTATTCACACATCAACATCAGCGTGCGTGCATTGATTTGTCCAATTTCTCTAGAAACAGCACATACTATGCATTTATTGACCGATAACTGATGCATCAACATTCTAATGAAATGATATAGCACCCTCTTTTGGTCACATACATTATATGAAATAATGCCTCAAATTGAAGTGCGATACATTTATATGGATTAGAACATGTTGATAATTCAACATTTGCCACCACCAAATGTCTTGAACACTAATATTGATACATTTTAGTCAATAGTCAGTCCATTTCGCTGTACAAATCCTTATTTTATCAATATTAAACTTACAGTGAGGATATACACCTGATACTGCTGCAGCGGTGGCCGCAGCGTTAGGTCCGTGCATTGAAGAGCCATGGCCTCTATGAGATTCATTGTTGTGCATCATTCCTTGAAGTAGCTGTAATTTCCTTTCCAACACCACAGATTCTTGCTCCTGGGCATCTACATGAGATAATACAGTTAAAACACATTGATGTTATGTGTGCAATAGGTCAATCGCTGTGATACCGGTCAACAACTTATTCATTTATTGAAATGTAATATTTGTAATCTGAATGAGTATTTTGATAAAGAGAAAAAGTTCATTGTGAGTTTGATTGAATAACAGCTGTTGTGAAGGAGTATATTTAAATATGAAAGACAAATCAAAAAATATGCAGACAAATGCATGCATACATGCACCATATTGTGACTCTCTTAAACAAAACCTCATAAAAGTTAAAGTCACATTAATTGATATATCTGAGATACAGGGTAAGTCTAAAAACATTCAACATGTTTTGTTTCTTGATTAATCGATCAATCAACCAATCAATCAATCAATCAATCAATCAATCAATCAATCAATCAATCAATCAATCAATCAATCAATCAATCAATCAATCAATCAATCAATCAATCAATCAATCAATCAATCAATCAATCAATCAATCAATCAATCAATCAATCAATCAATCAATCAATCAATCAATCAATCAATCAATCAATCAATCAATCAATCAATCAATCAATCAATCCTATTGATATAGCCCCTAAACCCAGGGAAGTTTTACTAAGGCACTTTAGGCACAAATATACATAAATGAAACTACTGTCAATAAGCAAGTCTTTTTAAAAAGTCTTATAAAAAAAGAAGGTGGAATTTGCATTTCTGATGTGTTCTGGTAGATGATTCATTGACGAGATGTTTGGCATGAAAAGGCATGATCACCAAATGTGATATGGCGAGTTCTTGCTTCAAATCAGTTGTGGTGCAGTAGAAGTGGAACGTATGCACATGCGACCCATTGGAACATTGAGCATGTTAAAGACATACAGTCATCAAAAAAAGTAACTGGCCAGGTCATAAATGTGCTCTAGAATTATAACTCTAACTTTTATGTATCAAGATTTAAAGTTGTTGAGAAATGTTCTCTTCTTTAATTTGAGATATTGCATGCTAATAATTGTTAATTATTAAGGAAGTTACAATCCAAAATGTAAGGTAAAGTACAATTTTTATATTCACATTTGTCTTTCCAACACGGAAGCGGCAGACTATCCAACATGGGCATCGACTGGTGAATTAGCGCTACCAGTAATCAATAATTTGCCCCCTAACTGAGTATGTGTGTAAAAAAGCAAAAATGCAAAAATGGAAACCATACTTTATCTTACTTTTGGTACTGTAACTTCTTTGTTATCGAACCATTCTTGACATGCAATATCTCACATCAAAGAGGAGAAATTTCTTACCAACTTTATGATTTGATATAATAGCCATTATACTTCTAAGAGTTACAAGCACATTTATTACCCGGTAAGTTATTTTTTTGATGACTGTAGTCAGGTGCTTGCTAGGAGAGACTCGTAACGTGATGAGGACCAAGACTTTGAAATCAATCCTTTGTGTTACTGGAAGCTGACGATGAATAAAATCATCTGGTACGGGGTCATACTTTCTCTTTTTAATGAACCACACTGGGCAAAGCTATCCCCGACATGATCATTTTTGAGACTTGTTGTATGTCATATTCTATGACGAAGTGTACTTAATACCCCGACAGCCTTCTACAATCTTTGGAGTATGTACCGCTCTTGTCTGTGACAACTACACAGGAGTCTAGTCAACAGATATAGGAGCCTAGCTGTCAGTCAGCATTCAACCAGCCTAATTAGTCTGTCATAGTAAAGGCCATCACAGGAAACAAAATCAATCTTGTATTAATCAATTTGTGAACAAGAAACAGCAGGCTATAGCTTCATTTTGGTTTAAATTGTTTATTTTCAGCTTCTTGAATGTCGTTTAAATTGTTGCAACTGGAAGGTCACAAAATAGCAAGAGCTTAATTTGAATTAAACCATGGAAGCTACAAAAGAAATGCATTACTTCTTTGCATTCAGCAAGGACACAAATCGGAATCTTAATTAAGGGGGGACTCAAGGAAGTTTTTGACTTGATTTTTTAAATCTTGTGAGAGCTGTAATTATTTTGACCAAGAAGCGCCAAACAAGTGAAGAAAAAAAGAAAAAATCACTTTTTTGGCGCTTTTTGGTCAAAATTTAAAAAAAAATTAGATTAGGTTTTAAAAACAAAATTGTCCCTAAATTAGTGTCTTTACCTCATAAACTAGCAATTTGGGAAATTGTTACTCAAAATTAATTTTGTTAGCTTTGATGAACTTTTTGGGGTCAAAATTGACGCAAAATTTGGATTTTCTGACCTTTTTCCTTTCCAAAAATGTATACTTTTATATACATTTGAGTCACAGTTCAATAATAACAGCACTCACAAAATTCAAAAAGTGAATTTCTTTAGTCCCCCTTAACCCTTAAACATGTTTTTGGAATAGAACTATCAGGAAAAAACAGGTCTACATGTTGAACCCAGGTCGCCTTTGGGAAGCAAGCCAAGGATTCAGCTTTCTTCGTACGCATATAATGGCCTGTCTAATTGTAGCATAGTATTTTTATAGTACTCAGGGCCGTTAGTGTTAATTAAAAGTTAAAATGGATTGTACAAAACTTTACCTTTTAACATAGGCTAACACTACCTCATGACCACTGTAAAACGAGAGCATCAATGATGCAGTGACCATCTGGATTTGCATTAGTTGATTTTTTGCCCATTTGTAGGTATCATGTAATGCTGATCATAGGTAATTAGCATGATATCAACTATAATACAAATGAAAGATCTGGTCAGTCATGTCAAACCCTTATAGCGTGGACTAGGTTAAAAAACAGTCCATTCATATGGTTAAAGGTAATTTAATACGTCCTAAATTGTAAGAGACATTCTTGCTATATAATGGGTTGAACCAAATGACATTGAAGGTTAAAGGTAGATGACCTGATCACATTTTCGTAACACAGAATTATTTCAAACATACGGAGATTTTCATATCATATGAAAGCTCGTATTTTTCTCATCATCATACTGAAATTTGATGGCCTAAATCGGTATAATTACGGAGAAATCGATGAAATAACGTCGAATTACCGCGAATGGTGGTAACCACCGATATAGTTTGTGTACTACTCAATGGGTACAGTTCACAGCATCTTGTGCGTCTAAAATAAGAACCATTAGAGCTATGCAACTCAAACTTTGGAACACAACTTTTTTAAGGATGACCTTTCATGTAGAATAGAAAACTTCAAGTTGAAAATCAGAACATCTACCTTTAAGTTGTGTGTTACTTTTTTCTATACCATACCATCATACCATACCATACCATACCACACCCAACCATACCAAACCATATTATATAATGCATGAAAGTATTCTTGCCATTTGATTAGTGGATACTAATTTGTTGTTTCTTTGTTGCTGTTGTGCACTGAGCGGACATCGTTTTACAGGTTTTTTTTATAGTATCGGTACAGTGGGATCGTACGAGTTAGGGCATATTTAAACTTTCAATAGTAGTTTTTGAAAGACAAAAAAAGACCAGGAATGATGACAAACATGAAATAGACCAACATATTTTGTGTTACCTGATGTCGTATCCACCAATCAAATGGCAAGAATATTGTCATGTGTTATACAACATATCATATGATATTATATATCATATATCATATATCATATGATATCATATATCATATATCATATATCATATGATATCATATATCATATATCATATATCATATATCATATATCATATATCATATATCATATATCATATATCATATATCATATATCATATATCATATATCATATATCATTTATCATTTATCATGTATCATGTATCATGTATCATGTATCATGTATCATGTATCATGTATCATGTATCATGTATCATGTATCATGTATCATATATCATATCATATCATATCATATCATATCATATCATATCATATCATATCATATCATATCATATCATATCATATCATATCATATCATATCATATCATATCATATCATATCATACCTTATCATTTAGTAGACTTGAATGCTGAAATGTGATTGTTTAATGTCCCAATGAATATTTTCTCGTATTACTAGAGTAATTTATCATTACTCTGTATCTGATGACTGATATGAGCCCGTATTAGTCTAGTAATCTTATCACAGCTCTGATTGGTTACATCAAGGTCTTGATTGATCCAATATCATTTGTAGGGGTTAGATGTGGAAAAGGTGGCGATGTTGGGTTATGGATGGCTTAGGTGATAGGGGAAGTGGGGTTGGCCTGTCTTTTTGTTGGTTCCCGGTATCATTTCTGTGGTTCCCAGTGTTTTGGGTTCCAAGTTGTTTAAGTTGTGCTCAATGTATGTTGTGGTTAGATAAGCAGTGTGGTGAATGAAGGCGAGCAAAAATATTCTTTTTGGTGGTTCCCAATGTCATTTTGGTGGTTCCAAGTGTTTAAGGTTCCAAGTTATCTAAGTGCTAGATATCTTGGGGTGAGGAGGCAGTGTGGTAAATTAGGGTAGGGGTGAATTGACAACAATATTTTTAGTTATTCAAAGTGTTTAGGGTTTCGAGATGTTTTTAGTTTAATTATTCCTCATTTACTTTTTAAAATGCATTTATGTCTACTAAATTTATCGCCTCATGTGATATTGGAAACAAACCATAGATATTTTGCCGTATTGCATGAAAAACAGGGGATAACTAATAATATAATAGCATATCATAGCATATCATATCATATCATATCATATCATATCATATCATATCATAACATACCATACCATACCATACAGCTTTAGCCAAGACTATCCAGACATGTACCATGCCATAGGGCTGAAGCCAATTCCATACCAACATTTTTGTAATCATGGCCATCATACAGACTAGATTTAAGAATGGGAGGTTTGTTTAAACCATCCATTAAGTCCAGTTTAAAGGTTAAAAATAGACAATGACTGGTGGTCAAACTCATAAAGCCGGAAATATATGTGGAAAAGAGTCCATTAACAAGCTCAATTAGCAATTCCACAGCTCATCTGTTTACTTTAGTACGCCATATCAAATAATTTATTTACTTCAATAATTGATTAATAAATTTCTCCCATAATCAAGTAATATTTGTCATAGATATATCCCTATATTGCCAGTAGATATTCCCTTACATTAGCGCAATTGTTTCAACATCACACTGACGGATCACTTTTGTCATTATAAATGTATGGCAAACATTTAGACATTTAAACATGAAGACTGCTTAGAACTGAAGATAATGATATTATATTAAACCATAGATGACATTTATAGGTTATGGAAGCAGAGGCCACTAGTAAAAGTTAATTAAAGCTGTGTTTGAATACAATCACAACAGCACTATTGACAGTGAACAAGTATGTGTGCAAATATCACTATATAACAATCATATGACACTTTTCTTTGACATAAACATAACCCAAAGAATTCCTGATCACAATTCAGCAAATTTGGTGTTGGTATACTAAGCTAATTTATCAGGCAATATCACACATTTCGTGAACAATTTTCAAGCACTATTTTTGCAATAACCTCTTCTGTAGAGCTTGAATTATCTACCAACTCATATCTCTCCCCCACCAATCAATGCTGAAGGTCCCAACGATCGTGGTGATGAGACCATTCCGAGCAACATTGAATAGATGGGCTGGAGGAATGATTTCAACAAGGTCCTAAAAAGAGAAGCAACAGTTCTTTTTTAGATTGTCTTTTGAATAGTACAAAACTTAAGAGCACTCTATAGGCTATAACTTAAGATCCATACCTTGTACTGCATTGAAACATTGAGATGATGTTATAATTATTATGAATTTTTGTTAAAGGAGGTGTCCAGCAAGCACAATATTGTGCATTATATGTTGAACAATAATTATCAAGCCCAAATCTTGTAGTTATACAGAATTTTTAAAAATTGTGCACGGATTGGAATGGCCATTTGACCTTAAAGGAAGGGTCCCGCAAGTACAACATTGAGCATTATTTGTTAGAAAAATAATTATCAAGCCGAAATTATGTAATTATTTAGAACAGAACACCATACTAGTCACAAAAATGAATAAAAACTACCACCACTCAACATGCAATTTTTAAAATTCGCGGCGATCGAAAGTCCCGGTGTCGATGACGTCATGGGTATCGGTGCTGAAATTTGCGCATGTACATTGTATAACTATGACATCATCGACACTGGGACTTTCGATCGGCACGAATTTTAAAAAGTGCATGTTGAGAGATAGCGGTTTTTATTTGTTTTTGTCATAAGTGTGGTGTTTTGTTCTATATAATTACAAAAGTTGAGCTCGATAGTTACTTTTCTAACATACAATGTACACTTTTATGCTTGCGGGACACCTCCTTTAATGTGTGCATTGATTCGTGAAATTGTTGTTTTGTGTATAAAGCGTAGTTAATCTATTTTATCTTCCCAAAAGATTCCAATGCCATTCCAATGGGATTAACACACAGAAAAATTGGTTTTGCTAAAAATGGTCATTATCATCACACCAATTGTAAAAATGTTCCTGACAAATTAATTCTTCTAACTCTAGCATAAGAAATTAATCTTCTGATATCAAATGAAAAGGTAAATCTCAATACCACCATCACCAGTCAACCTTCTAGAAGTGGAGGTACAGAGTCAGAGCCGAAGTGACATCCGTACGCCGAAACAGGGCAATGATTAAGGGGGCTGTCAAGTGTCGTTGTATGAATTTGTCAAGCACTGTAACTTTCAAACTATTTATGTGTTGTACATAAAAGTATACACTTTTTTGAATGAAATGAGTCGGGGAATCCATTTTTCGTATAAAAAATCGTGATTTCCCAAAATTCACATTTTTAGCACTTTTTGGTCAATAATTTCAAAACTAAAAATTTTAAAGGCAAAAAAAAAAAAAAGGGTTCCTAGATAATTGAATTAAGATGCTTTCTGTAATTTTTACCTAAAAATTATTTTGTTAGGTTGTTAATAAAATTTAGGCAAAAAAGAGGCATTTTTGGGCAAAAATATAAAAATCACGATTTTTGATACGAAAAATGGATTCCCCGACTCATTTCATTCAAAAAAGTGTATACTTTTATGTACAACACATAAATAGTTTGAAAGTTACAGTGCTTGACAAATTCATAAAACGACACTTGACAGCCCCCTTTTAAGTGAGCTGTTTGCAACATGCTGCACAGGGCACACACATGTCTTCAGCAAAATGATGACCATGTCGAAGGAAGGCTTTGTTAAAAAACTTAATATCAACAAACAGAAAATAACTGATTTCTATTCTATTCTTAATTGCAAGGAAGCTAACATTTTATTCTATGTCTTACAAAAAAATCTTAGCAGAAGAAACGCTTAACTCAGACCGTATAATTTGTGAACCTGGCAAATATTTTCCTTCAATGTGAATGACTCTTAAAGTGCAATTATCAATAAATAAAGTGTCTTCAGAACATTTTATTTGTGCAATATTTTAGTATGTGAAGTATTATCATCTGAACTATTTATTTCTACAGTGTTTTACCCACATTTGGCTCATTTAATATGCCAGGAACCTGTAATAAATTGCAGGCAAAACAATGCATTGCTTGTATACTCTAACTCCATTTCATCATGCTTACAGTATAGCCATGTCTTAACTCTGTAAATCCCATTGGAATTGCAAAAAAACACGGTCAACTTAAAACACCTTTCACAGTTTGATTATTTTTCAGTTGATTACTTTCATTTTTTGGCAAGATAAACTAGATAAACTACGCGTTATACAAACAACAACAAATTCATCATTCAATGCACACATCAAGGTTAAATGGCCACTTCAATCCGTGCACAATTATTTTTTTATTCACCCTATATAGAAAAAAAACATCATACTTATCATTAAAAATGAGTAAAAACTGCCATCTCTTAACATGTCATTTATAAACAAAAGTAGTGGTCGGTTGTGTATCATTGAAATCATGGTTATATAATTGGTTCTCAAATTTGCGCATTGCATTGCATAACAATGACTTCATTGATACTGGGACTTTCGAACACCGCACACTTTTCAACTTAGATTTTATTTTTGTAGTAAATTACGGTTTTCCACTGAGGTGCTGTACATGGACATCCAGGGTCTGCAGACTTCTATCATCGGTAAGGACCTCTATGGATCAGAAGTCATTTGGGGAGATAATAACCGGGCCCCCACTTTAAAGTCCTGCTAATTTTTATTAGTCTATGGTTTTAAGGCTAGTGTTTGATATATCGTCAATGAAGATCCTGACCAATTATTTCTTAGTCAACGCTCAATTGCAACACAATTTGATTGATTAGGGACTACAGTGGAATATTTGTTTAGTGTGGGCAATCACGTAAATGTGTGTCTTTGTATCTGGGCAAGCATCTATGGTTGCCAATGGTCACATTTTCTTGCCTTGGTTTAAGATAACACTTACTCCACCTCCTGGGCTTTTCATTATAGACAAACAATCTTGCATGCAAGCATCACGATGCCAAAATGTATGTGCAGGTATTATACAATACCAATTAATACCAATTACGGAGTTTTCAAGTCCATGGTTGTACAGATTGTGTTGGTGTGTGATTCACCATACCGCCCATGGATTCACAGAACGAGCTGTGTTTCGGGATGGCAGTACGTGACAACATTGCGGTGTGGGAGTACCGGCAATGGATGGGCGTGGGAGGCCGTATTATACCAGTATAAATGGTGTAAAAAGTGTGTGGATAGGGTCCGTGGTGGGGACAGGGGAGAATAAGGACTTGATTTCAACAAGTCTATAAATGTATAAATGTGACCCGTCACATCAAAATGGACATATTGGTGGCCGGAGCGGGGCCGGAGTCAAATCTGAGTTATTGGTATGACTTGAAAGGGCGCATATTAAGCTTTGAAATGACACCATGTTGAAGGTAATCAGAATTTGTAATCACAAGATATGATTTGAAGAAGCAAAATGTGTTCTATTATTTTCTATATATTTTACCAAATATATAGGCCTCTATCTCAAAACTGTATTTCCCCACAACATGTCCTTTTTGATGTGACTTGGTCACAAATGCGATGACTTCTTGAATTGATACTATCAAAATACAACGCTCTAGATTAATGCATTTTATTCTCTACAGTTTAGATGTGAAATGTTATCATAATTATTCCCTTTATTTTCTTGTCCAGAAAAGTCAACCGCTCGGTGCAGCCGTTTGTGAGTGCTATGCTCGAGCCATAATAGCAGTGCTACACGTCCACTTTTTTTGGATGACATACTTTGATTTGTTTTAAGTGGGGCAAATATCAAAGACTTTGTATACAATGACTGATCCCTAATCAAGAACTGTAGGCTTTACCTTTGTATACAATGACTGATCTCTAATTAAGAATTTTAGGCTACCTTTGATGAGAGCACAAAAGCAGATATGTACTATCTGTATTTTACAGAAAATGTTTGTCAGAATGGAGCTTAAATTCAAGAGATTATGGCTTATAATGTAAATTTGATAAATGTGTCCTGACTTTATCCAAACAATTCAGGAAAATTGATATAGGTATACTTGAGCTCATTTTACAGGGTATCTCAAAAAGATTGCAACCAAACTTTTATTGAGTCATCGCAACTTAAGTGCAATTCTTGTGCATCTGAGTATCTTATGGTGCATCCCTAAGACAGTAACTTTAATCCCTGTGTAATTTGAAATATGTAGCATAACAGGGACAAGTAAGGAGAAGAAGTTTAAATAATAAGTATACAAATATCAGTATTTTAAAGAGCCCATTTTCATTGAAAAATGCCCAGTCAGTGAATCATTCATTTTTGGGAAAATCCAAACATCTAGAAAAATCCAAGAAATGAACACGCTTGGGTGATTTAATAGGATAGTTAACTAATTATCTGAACTTATTTATAAAGTTCATGGTACATGAAATTTACCAGTTAAAAGCTTACTGTACCTTCAAAAATGAATCAGAAACATTGAAAAATGCTTAAATCAATGTGTATATTATTTTGATAATCAAAATGAAGATGGCTTCCACTGTGTATTGTTCATGTAATCGTCACATAATTTCAACGGTATGAGCAAATTTCATGATCAGCTATTTTTGAAATCCCCACTATTATTACAATATTCCCTACATTGTCATTTATCCCTTGTTGTTCCATGGTTTTATTTTTGCGGATTTTGCTTAAAGGGGCATGAAGAGATATGTAGGAGGATGCGCCCTCAATTATGATAGAAACTGGGATTTGTATATTTTTATAATTGTATTACATGTATGAACTTACACCTATAAGGATTAAGAAAAATCAGCCCTCTTTGTACAACAAAACGTCGATTCCAAAATGCTGATCGAGCCGCAATCAGCATTTTACTGTAGACAATGTCCCCCTGCAGTATGCGTGATAAATAACGCGAACCATATTTACATAGAAGGCGTTTTAAGAAAGGTTTCAATAAATAGCAATGGTATTGTTTTAATCAAGTTTTGCTGTGTTTTTGTGAGTAGAAACAACAATAATAGTAATTATTAATGTTCATCTAGAATTCTGAAGTAAATTACTTTTTTTTTTAATCTTCAACACTACTTTGTGTCCCTATAATAAAAGTGTATTTGAGATGATCCCTTCTTGTTTGTATTAAGGAATTCAGATCTAGAAAAGTGTGTCAAACAGAGATTATTGTGTGTTCTAACTATGTACCAAGTGTTATCTGTTTCTTACTCTCTATGCTTACATTGCTGAGATATACGTAAATGTATCAATCAACCCATATTTCAACATATTACATATCCAGCCAAATATTGACAGATTTCAGGTCAGTGGTTAAAACCTATTGAGTTTATGTTAATGACGTTACATAACCAAAGGTATCTAAAAATCAAAAAGTGTATTGTTTGAAAGACAAAGGTTCATAATTTGTATTGATCACACTATCTCGCAATAGAATCACTCATGCATCCAATACCAAGATCACTTTCATTAAATATTGACTGACCCTTTAGAACATAACAAAATAGTAAAATAAGTATTTTTCAAAGGAAAATGTGAAAAACCGCAACATATTTTTGCTTTGTCCTCTCTCATAAGAAGCCCTACATGATGACCAACTCATTTGATGACGTCTTTGATTAAATGGGCATAACTTTCAAAATAAATTTCTTTGGGTAACCAATAATAATATTTATTTTGCACTAGGAAACATGTCCTTGGAGAAATAAATATAATTGTATTTATTTTTGTACAGTGTTAGCATTCGGTAAGATCGAATTAAAAAATATGAATTTCCAACTACTGGGGGCCGCCATTTTGTTTTTACAATAAATCAGTGTCCTGGATGCGATCTTTATTACCGTAAACAACATTTGATACCCGACGGAGTAAAGTGCATAGCACATGTACATTGTACAGCAATACATTTATACAGTGAGTGAGTACGGTTAATAAATTCGCGTCCTGGATGTACACAGTAAAGTATAAACCGATCATATTTTTTATTGAAGTTTTTTGGTTGCGGTGAATTTCTATGAATTAGGGTGGATGGTAAAACTTGTGAACCCTATAGTTATACTATATTAACTAGATTCTCACCGAAGAAAAGAAAAATCTATCAATGGAAAAAGGAGAAAAACTGGGACAAAATTATTTGTGTGGGCGTGGTTTTGTCCCTACAATATGATGTCAGGTGTGTGTGTGTTGGGGTTAATTGAACCTTAAATAGAACATCGAGAATCGAGATTAAGCCAAATTAAGATTATACAAAGATGAATTGGGCACATTATTCAAAGAAAAGGTAACAAATTGGTGTGATTGACAGCAGCTATATTATGATGTAATGGTAAAAATGGCAGCATCAAGTAATGCACTGCACGAATTTAAAAAATCATATTTTACTGACTGGTTAGTAAAATAAGAATAAACTATACAGTAGAAAGCAACCTGCATAATTATTAGAAAATTAACTGCAACTATTAGCCTTAACTATATTTGCAATTGCAAGTGTTGTGTAATGGTTAGCCAGGACCCTATACAATTCAGGCTGAAAAATTGGTTTAAAAAAGTACAATATTATGCAGATATATCATGATATTCTGTATTTGCAAAAATCTCTCCAGTATTTATGGTATTCGTAATCTCAAAATAATCTATAATAATAATAATAATAATAATAATAAATATCCATTTTGTGGGTCTACAATTGCCTTACATTTCCCGAAAAAAAGGGTGAGACTGAAGGTTGTAACAGACAAATCACTACATAACACTTGCTGTTTTTTATGCGGAGCAATTTTTACCAGATTTAGGCTAACGAAAACAATATACTTGTGACACTGCATTCACACGTTGTATAATAATAATGAAATATGTTGCAGTTTTAAACACCAATAATTTGAAGATTCAGCACATCCCTGGCCGGCCAACGCCATGCATGCATGCCATGATCTATTACATAGGCGGCCTGCATTAACCCTTGCTAGTAGAGTGGTGGCTCCCATAGACACTGTACTTACGTGTGTCACCCCCTCCTGTTCACGACGTAAAACCAAACCAAAATAAGTTCATTGGATCTTATAATTATTATCAAGAGCCTTTAGGGGTGTGAGATTTGTTGTATTGTCATATTTTAAAAGAAATAATAAATCTCAACCTGTGATTATGTAAATTAATTTCATTTGATATAGTACATTGCTATAATATGTCATCGATCATTTGACTACGGAAAATTCAATATATATATTTCACAGTGGTGTTGCTATAAATGATCTGTACATGTCACTAAGCTCTGTTCTAAACAAAATACATTCAGCATGGACCTACCGTTTATAGGGCCAAAACCTATGCGACAAACCGGGCGACAAAACCTGATTTTCTTAAATACACAGGACATTTGTATCCTTTCTAAAACTTGAATCACCCGGATAAATTAAACAGTAGTACAGGTGTTTTGTCTTCATACATATAAACAAATTATTCATTTAGTATATTTTGTAAATCAAAATGAATACTTAATATAGCTGCTGCCAAATTAATTGATGTGACATAAGAATATTCAAAAAGGTAAATTGTGATGTAAATGATTTATAATATTATAAATTATGTTGCACAGATAAATGAGATTGTGTGAGTCACCTTAAAGGAAATCCATGCCATGGAACTTTAGCGCTCAGATATGTAGCATTATTATTATACAGACCTCTTCTGTAGGTTAAAGTTTTTAAAAGTACCGCGTAAAGACAAAATTAGCTTTAGAAAGAAAAACAGTCACATGTATGGACGTCGCCATATTGATCAAAGCTATGACTAAACAGTTACGAGATGTCTGCATCTCTGTTTCATGTATTGATATTATCGATTTATGCGTTGAACTCCAGCGTGATACCGTCCAGCGACCTGTTACTGATGAGGCGGTTTTAGTGATGATGACATCACAATATTGTGATGTCATCGTTACTAAAATCCCAACAGCACTTTCGACACAGACAACCGGGCGCGAATTTCAAATAATTACAGGTTGGGGATGTACAGTTTAAAATTGTTTACTTGAACATTATAGTTCTGTGTTCAATAAAAATGGTCAATACAATTTTTTTTCCTACCATATAATGCATGGTTTAATGAATAGAACGGTATTCCCTTAATCATATTTCTGCAGGCCTAGAGATTTACGCCACAGTGCGCGAATCCATTCAGATTCTCGCAGAAGAATGTTGCGAGAATCCTGGATTCTCGCATATTTTTCCTTCTGAATTTTGGCATTTCAAATTGCAATGCAGTTTTATTGATGGTATTTCGGGTAATTGTGTACACTGGTGCCCAAAATAATAACTTATTTCCACTTCCTCCAATGTCATTTTTTCCAATCCCTGTCCCGAAAATTAAAGCTAATTTTTTCCCATAAAACATTGATCATTTTGATTGTACTATCAATATAAAGCTGGGGTTCTCAACAGTGTGTAAAAGTGTGGGCCAAATTTTACTTACTAAATAAAATTATGGGCCATGAATAGCACAAGCGCAATTAAGCCTTAACTGCTGGGTTCCCAGGGAAAAGCCCTGATAAGGATCCAGGGGGCGAAGGCCCCGGAAGCTCCTGCTTTTAAGACGTTTATGTTTCCTAAAATGTGTATTTTAGGATTTAAAAAAGAAAAATTGGGGGGAGGGAGAGGGGGGGATCTTTGCAGGCAGTATGAAATGCACTCTAAGCCGGATCTGGCAATACAAACCTGTTTCCCCCTTTTTTTCTGTGATGTACCATTATTTATCACTGTGAAATCAATGTACCCATTTAAAAATGGCTGGTACAGGTATTTTTCAGATACAGTATATGTAGTAATCTTATTTTCTGTAGCTTTTCTCTTTCATGAATAACTGATCGGCAGATTAGGAAAATACTATGACGACGCCTCCCCATATCTTTCTATCAACAGGTCTTAAAAATATATGTTTTTCACCCATACACCAAAATTCGGCAATTTTGGACCTACAATTTTCACATTTGTATCTAAGGTTTAATATAGGGTGAGCACCCCAATGAGTAATCCGTTGCATGGTTCATTGAGTTTTTAAAACATCGCATATATATACTTTTAACTTAATTTGAAACAAAAATAGTTTCATTAACATCTCATAATCAATGAAAGAGATTTTAAAAACTCAGCAATTCTGCAAAATGGCCTTAAAGTGCCCAAAATTCGAACATTAGAAATTCAGTATCGATGCGTTATAAGTAACATAACTTTAGTTTTAGAGGTGTTCTTTAAATTAACTTTATTGACATTTTTTCTTGATATTACTTGGCGTTTACAAAAATGACAATTTATTTTATTTTATTGTGTGTTAAGGGCGCACAGCACTAAATCACTCCTCGTTTTGTGTAATGGTAGTAAGTTCCGGCAACAAAAAAAACAAAAAAAGATTTTGTGATTTTGAGTCCTTTGGGAATCAGTTTGGTGTGAGGGTTGCATTTTATAATTAAAATGAAAGATAATCTCTTGTACTTTGATCAGGATATTGTAAAATGTCAATTTTCTATTTTACCAAAAATGTATCATGTGGATGAACACACATGCTCGGAGGCGGTCAGAAGGCAAGCGTCCGGGCTGAAAATAGGGGTGGCGCTGTTTAAATGATCATATCGTAAATCTTCTTGATGATTTTATGAAATTGTAATATTTATTTATTAGAATGAAGCATTCGAGACTTTCAAAAAAAGGTTACTAAGGCCCCAAAATCGTGACTCTTTTAGCCCTATTTTACGTGTAATCCAATGGGACACTTATTTAGTGCTGTGCCCCCTTACAGCAATGTACTATATTCAGTATTCAGTGAAGTTATTTTACATAAATCACGGGCTGAGATTAATTATTTCTTGTAAAATATGACACTACAACAAATCTCACACACCTATTGGTTCTTGATAATAATCATAAGATCCATAGAACTTATGAGTAAGAGGGGGTGCCACGCGAGGGCTGTGGACTCTCAGCATAGCCTCCGTAAAACTGCTGTAACTCCTTCATTATTCATTTAATCTTGATCAAAGTATACATTTTCTTGAAGAAAAAGGTTCAATGAATAACCATGAACATAAAATTGACCACTTTGGAGAAATTATAAAATAACACGTTTTTGACCCATTTTAGGTTTTGCAAAGATAACTCAAAATATATTTTGTCAAATTTTGTTGTTCTAGTTTTATTATTATCCTAATACAATTCTCTAGGATTTTTTTAATTTTTAATATCTGATTTATTGCAATGCAATGCCAAAAAACCTTAATCACTGAAATATTATTACAAATGTTTTACTTTTAAATAATAATGTCTTAAGTAGGAATATCATCCCAAATGTTTGGTAACAAAGAAGTTTCCAGTAATTTTATTACTCTAGAATGCCAAAAAGCAAACACAGTAGTTCAATAGATTCTCAGTGTTTTCTCTCAATTTGCAGCTTGCACAGTGTCCTTATACTTTTGGTTGCTAGTGTAGTATAATTACAAAAACATACAAAGTTATTATTATACCACATTTAATTTCATGTCAAATGTTTTAAAACATAACAGCTTTTATGGATCCAATATATGGTAGTCTCGTATTGATTTATTACATCCATGTAGCATGTAATCTTTCATTTTATTTATAGACTACTAATGAAATGATGATGCTACTATATTGTAGTAGAATTGGCCTGCATACAGAACTAGGGTTGAAATTTCCATGCACATTTTATCCCGCGTGTTGTTGTTCATGCAAATGCAGCATGCAACAATGTGCTTAAATTTGTGACACTGCCAATTCAAATGCATCAGAGAATGTCACATTATATGCTACGTTTTGGGGCATTTGAGGGCTTTTTAATATGCATTGTTTATGCATCGCAGGGCCCGGCTTATCAAGTTGTCATTCTACATGTGGTAGGGAGGGAGGTGAAACGGGGGAATTAAAACAAAGCTTTGGGCAAGCGATGAAGTGGGAGTTGGGAAAGGGAGAAGGACAATTTCTTTTTAAATTAAGGGACATAGAATAAATATTGATAAACTATTCTGTGATCTAAAACATTGAAAGTATCAATAAGGCCTTTTTCTTATCTAGGAAAAATTAGTTTATCAAGCAAAAATGATGAGGGTTGAAGTAGAACCTGCTTGCCATAGGCCTTCATGGTTTATACTTTGGTATGCTTCCATTATGGCTGGTAGCTTGTGCCTTTAGTGTTGCCCAACCAAGATTTTATTCTGTAAAACCTCCTTGACTTTGGCCAGCCTGGTCGTAATGCGCCCTCCATCTTGTCCTGCAAAATGGCTGCTTTCAAAGCATATTCCTTGACGTCTAGCAATATGACCAAAGTATGAGAGTGTTTGGGAGTTTTATCAGTCCAAGTAACATTTTCTTCACACCAACCTCCTGAAGCACACTTGCGTTTGATTGGTATCTTTCATGGTCCAACTGATCTTAAACATCTGGCCTCAACACCACAGTTCAATATGTATTCATCTTGCAGTTGTTAGTGTCCAAGATCACAGCCGTAGGTTGAATTAGGGGAAATGAGAGAGCCAATCAGAGAGAAAAATTTAAAATATATGCCGCATGGATTGAAAATGTGCAAGGTGCTTTCGAATGCATGAGCGCCTGTGTGAGCTCTGCGTTGACTGATTAGTTTTATCATGGGTCAATTTGTTTTTACTCTTCATGTTTAATGATGTTTCAAAACCAGTGTAATTGTTATTACATGTATACAGGGTGTCCCAGAATGATCTATACCGGGTTTCAAAAATATCAAAAAAATCTAAAACAAATAGTGTTTCAAATTTAAGCACTTGCAATATGATGGTAGAAATAATGTTTCCTGCTTATTCTGTTAATTTCATTGAGATATCTCTTTTGTTCAAGTGTGGCAAGACATAATTGAAAATCGATGAAAAACATATTTTCGTGAGGAGCCATCTTTACAGCTATTTTCCCTAGTACTACCAGCATTTCTAACAATGAACCCCACACATGATAAGTTATATTCAAAACTCCCGCCAAAGAAATGAAGGTTAAAACCACTCAAGCTTAACAAATCCTGCCCTATTCAATAATAGAGCTTTGTTTTCTGTGCACACAACAATGGATTATTATCAAAAAGCTAGAGTCAATAAGAAGAAGGTGCAATAATTATGTGGATAACATTTCAGAAATAATTTGATGTTTAAAAGGGTTAGTGACTTTACAGATTTTCATTTCAACAAAAACTTACTACTTACTAAATCTACTATCGTTCCAAACAAGTATGTATTATCAGAAATGTCAGATTTTCAAAATCTAAAATTCCTAAGAAAGCTGGGTGTTTGCGCAAGATATATATGAAAACGGTTTGGACAATATCAATAAAGTTCATACCGTAAAAATTGTATTACCTCGGTATAGATCATTCTGGACACCCTGTATAACAAACAAATGCAAATCATTTTGCTTTTCTGCCGTGTATGAATTAGGTCAATAACTGTGCATTTACTTTTTGATTGAGAAATCAATGCACATATTACGCTGAATTTTGATGCATGTCTAATGCACTTGTTAGACGCATCAAGTTCTTGGTGCGCGTGCATTGGATTTGTCTCATTTAAATATATGCAGTTATTCACCTATAAACAACAAATCTGGCAATGCTGTGGCGTGGGAAGGGATAACAAGTATGGGGGTAACAAATGAAATGAGAATGAAAATAAAAACATTGTGGCTTTTGGAGGGGTGGGGGGGGTCAACTTTTTGTTGATATTCAAGATTTCCAGTTTCCACCCTTCCTTATACATGTAAGTACATGTATTTATGAACTTTAAATCCTATCCTTACACCATGAAGAAACAAAGTATCCATATTGAAAGCAAGTAGTCACATGTTGCAACTAAAGGGCTACCCAACAAGGTATGGATGAAATGAGGTAGAAACATTTACACAGAACCCACAACCTATTGTATTCTATTACCTATTATCACCACATGTACAACCTACACAGGATGAGTCAAAATATTCAAGTCCCGTTTTTAGAAAATCAGGAAAACTACTTCTTGTTAAAAGTTGGCCAATTTCTTCATTGTTTATAGGAGTAGAAATACTTCTTCATACTTTGTGAAATTTCCAAGACAAAATCTTATTCCAGGCCATAATTATAACATATAAACGAAAAAGCGTGAAATACAAAGTGTTCCAAATATACCCCCATTTTCCATTAGGCATTGTGAATACCTTTGACTGACATATTCAAAATTTGTGCGTTAAACTTTTGCATTCAAAGAGGTACCTTGGAAGTTGGAACAGATTAAATTTCATAGAATTTAGGAAAATGCACATATCTCCCGTTTGGAATAACCAATTTGAATGAAATAAATTTTAAGTTATAGCTAACAATGCATTCTTACTGTGCATATCAATAAATATATTACTTTTTGCATATTAACTGGTTTAAAAATCGCTAAAATTGAGACCTTAATACTTTGACTCGCCCTGTATAGCTAAGAAAAATGGTTCATTAGGATTATGTAAATTAATTTGCATGATAGATTTATTGGTGAATGGATTAACTTATGGATTGATTGATTAATTGGTGGATAAATTGATGATTAATTGATAGTTAAAGAGAACAAACCACATTATTACCTGTACTAGGGTTTATCGATGCAGGTGTATCAGTACAAGACATATCTGTTATGGAATATGATCAATACAATCAACTGTTATGCTACTCACATTTATTAGGATTAAAACAACACAATTTATCCTCTGACATTTCTGAGGCCTTTTAAATTAAAGTTGAACCATGCTAATATTATAACGGTAAAATTAAATGTTTTTACAGAAAACAACGGAGTCATATCTAAGTCACTTTGCATTATACAGGGTGTCCCAAAAGAACCTGTGCACATGTTAACACAACTTATTGACCAAGAAGTTCTAACATTTGGTGTAATATTTGTATACATATTGAGAGACTATTAACGCTTGGCTTTCAGATGCCGTTGATTTCATCTTTTTCATGTTTGATGTGTATTTAAGCATTCTTTCTGTAAAAGTGGCACAACATCGATTTTAGGTAGTTTTAGTTAATTTATCATATCTCAGGATTGACAAAACCAAATCAGATGAAATAAACGACATCTGAAAGCTAAGCGTTTAGTCTTTTAAGATATATAAAAATGTTACACTAACTTCTAGAACTTCATGGTCAATAAGTTGGGTAAACACATGCACAGTCTTTTTGGGGACACCATGTACTATGTGTTAAAAAAGCTAGGGTATCCCTACCACCGGGTCATACAAAATGGGAAACAATATGGAAAATAGGTTCATGCGAGGAATGATCAATTTGTAATTGCACAGAGTGTTAATAGATACTTCTTGAATAATTAGATACCTTTTTCATCAGTTCCACCACCTTGGCGTTATCCAAAGGCAATTTGGGTAAACAAAAGTAGAATGACGGATATTAACCTCTTGGCTTCAAATTCCGTGGAAAGATTAATTGATCATCATCTTCTTTATCAATATTTATCATTACTTGCATTTACCAAAAATAAAAAAATATAACAACATAAAATAAAAAAATTACCAAATAAAAGTAATAAATTTAAATAACATAAAAAAATACATTATGATAAGAATAAATACTGTGGTAACAACTTGTACACAATATTGCAACTGAAAATGTCAAAGGCAGAATTGCTTTGTGGGAAGGTTGCAAATGAGTGCCAGATATTATAACCATGCATTATGAAACTACAATAGCTATCCATTAGTAAGATAGCGATCAGTTACTTGGGCTACATCATAATTTATGCTTTTTGTTGGACAGCAGACTTTACCTTCCGTTATTAACCAATATATTGCCACTGAATGCTACAAAGTGGTACAGCATGTAATGCCGGCTACTTTTAAATGCATAACCCAGTTATGGGCGGATTTGTAGACGCATTTAAAAGAGCAGTACTGCTATATATAACTGGCATGGCATTATTATAGCACTACACGTTTCAAGAAATTGTCAGCCATTTAATTTGGGGCCTATTCTTAACAATAATACATATCTAAATAATATACAATCTAGGGATTACGTGTACATGGACCTGATCTACTATACATTGTATATGGGGGCTTTGATCAAGAGGGGATTGAGAAGCTGTTGTATGGCAGTCCTTCTAACCTAGTACTATACTGGGTTAATGCAAGTATTTCCATCAACATAGGTTCAACATAATTTTAACCATCTAGCATGCAGCTTCATCAGATGGGCCTTGTTGTGCTATACTAGCGAGTGAACGTGGTTCATAGCACTGTTTTCTCCTTGTTGACTGTACACAAAATGACATTAGATTGTTCACATCAAGGCAAAATCAAATTGGTATAGTGCCAGCATTTGCACAATGACATATTGAAAGTTAATTAGGAATGCAAGGTAATTTCTACATGTGCTGGTATGCAGCTAGCTGGACCTTTATATTTAAACAATTTGATTGATGGTTTTTTTGATAACGGTATAAGGGGGAGATCGCTTTAAATGTGGTAACCATCTTCGCTAACTGATAAGAAATACCATTTTTGGACAGCACTGATACAAAGTGATTGCCATTCTGAACCCATCAATCCTCTTGTTTAGTACTGGAATTAACTCCAAACATGCTATATTGACCTAATTCTACAGTCATCACAATAAGTAACTAACCAGGTAATAAACATGCTGACAACTCTAAAAGTATAACTCCTACATAAACATATTTAATTATAAAGTTGTTGAGAAATTTCTCTTCTTGAATTTGAAATATTACACACGCTAAGAATGGTTGATTAATGAGGAAGTTACGATCCCAAACGTTAGGGCAAGTCTGATTATCATTTTAACATTTTCTTTTCAACATGGGGAGAGTATGACAGGTAAAGCGTGTGTGCCGTATTGATTAACCGTAACAATGCCACCGGCCGACTATCCAACAACCAGGCCTTCGACGGGTGAATTGGCACTACCACTACCAGTAATCAATAATTTGCCGGTCTGAGTCCCCGTGTTGAAAATGAAAATGTGAAAATGAAAATCAGACTTGACAGAACATTTAGGATGGTAACTTCCTTAATAATCAGCCATTCTTAGCGTGTGATATCTCAAATTCAAGAAGAGAAATTTCTCAACATGTTTATAATTTAATATGTTTATGTAGGAGTTATACTTTTAGAGTTATCAGCACATTTATTACCTGGTCAGTTACTTATTGTGATGACTGCATATTCACAAAATGAAGAACTAATGACCAAGATTGATAGTTACACGTGTGCGATATCATAATGCATTCAGTAGAATATGTACGCTAATGTCATCTCATAATTTGATTACACAAAAAGTTAGGGGGACAAGCCCAAATGTTTTATAATGATAATACATGCAGACAAAATGTGCTCGAAGCACTCAAACACTTTCAGTCTTTTAACTTAAATGGTCCAGAAAATGTTCCTGAGCCATCTTGCATGACAAATTGAGCTTATTTAAGTTTACATGATAAAATATTGAAACCACTTCGCGCACAAAAATTGTCAATTTTAATACTGAAATGGTCCAGTATGACGTTAGGACCATGTAACCTGTAATTTTTTAGGGGGTGTCTCTTCCCACATGACAATTTAGGGGGATGTTACCCCCCCCCCCCCCCCCCCCCCTCCATCACCTGCTTGTGCTATACCTATGCAATTTGAGGTAACACAAACACAAAGTAAAGATTGGAAGAAAATGTCATGATTTTCCCCTGAATATATTGAATATCATTAAAGTGAAATTGAGTTATTAACATTTGTCATCATCAGGCCCGTCGGAAGGGGTGCGACGGTGCAGCTTTGATCGCACCAATATTTTACAGAGGGGAAACAATTAATGGCAGTACTTTTCCTTTTGGTCTTAATATTGAAGTTTTCGTATTGCAGTGAACATCAACTTCGTATTTTTGACAAATTCACAAAATAATAATGCCAGTACCATTGGTGACATTCCTATCAGATAGCCTACTTAGATTGTGCTTAGTCTTGGTTGTAATTAATGATATAAAAATGCAACCCTCACAGTATCGTCTTTTTAAAGAACATTTCATTACCAAAAGTGTGTACTCCGCATTATAAAACATCACTCGAATACTTCAAAATGCTTCAGCTTGGCCTCTGCCCCTTTGAATCCTGCTGGGGATTAGCACCCCCAGACCCCTTCATGTTTAGTCGCACCAATAATAAATTGCTTCCTACGGGCCTGGTCATAATGTTTTATCTAGCTCTTGTGATTCCCAAAGAAGATTTTAAAGACACCACCACAATGCATTGCGTTTTTACAAATTGCCCTAATTCTTGTTTCCAATTTGTCTCGGTTCCCATAGACATGTGCACACAATCATGGCTTCATAGCGCGTTCATCGTTGGTAAAACGAAGAGTAACTGCACTATGACTGGTGAACACTTGTAAAGGTGGCAAAGTAAAGTAATCCTCATATACGTTGATACAGGCGTACATATAAACCATACTCAAGGGAAATTGAACAATGTAAATTTGTACCTATCAGTTGGAAACATGACAATGCCATACCCAACCTTATTTCAAATGATGGTGGTTTTCCACCCCCATCACCCCCTCTATAATATAACCAAACAGAATATAAATAAGAAAATCTTACCAAATGGTGGCTCAAATCTGGCATCAATCAGCACTTTATGTCCAGTCGGAATTTTGGTTCCATTGACTTGTCTGTTTTTGACCTCCACCTCCCGATCCATGGAATACCAGTCTCCGTCCCCTTCCTATAAGAAGAATAATAGCATGTAACATGGCAGGTTAGAATCAATGCTTTATAAATGCAGTCTAACAGGCCCATTTCACATACTTAGTATACCAGCATAAAAGTGACTTTTAGGTTCATAAAATTGCATTTATATATTGTCAAAACTAGTGAGACGTACTTCAAACCAGTTTTAGTAATCAATTAATCAATTTTAGGGGCATAGCGCTTTTGATAAATTGCCTATTGGATCAGGGGCATCGGAATAAATATAAAACTTTTATTTACGACAGGATGGGTGATCTGGAGGTGAAACCCCAGCGACCCGGATGGAAGGAGCAGACCCTCTTTGTGAAGATTCACCACCTGATCTGAAGTCAGCTTGAGCTGGCAAATTACTATAGTCTATACGGTTAGTCTATAGTCTATTTCACTTTGATGAGACAGTGATGTCACTGTGTCATTCACTGATCACAGCGAATAAACATGCGTATGCGTATGTGATGTGCCTGTAAAGTAACGTCACTGTCTAGAGGAAGGGAAATTATAAACCTTTTTTTCCTGAAAAGTGGTGCGGCGAATGCTGTACTTGTTGTAGCGGTTCCCAAATGTGGCCCACAGCCTCAAGTCAGAATAAATCCACTATCTTATTGTTCAAGTTTAGGCCCCCCCCCCCCCCAAAAAAAAAGTTGACTTAAGGGCTGGGTCGGACAGTCAGATTTTTTTTATATTTTAAAAATTTAAACAGGAGATACTACACAAAAACATGTTTTAAAAGATTGGGGGTTTTTTGGGGTTTTTTTATTTTTTTTATTTTTTATTTTTTAAACAAGCAGATATTACTCAAAAACGAAAACACGTTTTCATCTTTCTTTATTGTTATGTGCTTCTTTCAAAAAAAACTTAACTTTTTGAAGTAATTAGGAATTGTATCGCTCTGTAACTAAGAATATATTATGATTTATGATCAGAAATGTAAATATGCAAGAAAATCTACTTTCTAAAAAAAATCATGAATAGAGGGGCTCCCTGGAAAAGATCAAGTAATATGCCTTTTAACTGTAACTGATTATATACATCCATGATGCAATGCTAGAAGTCTCAAATCCTCGTGATACAGTTACCCAAGCTCGTGTTAAACATATCACAAAAAAGGTTGTTTGTTACGGATTAAATTATTTTACGAAAAATATCAAAAAGGGTACTTTTTTAATTTGGAAAGATTAGTTTGTCCTAGTCTGCAAGGTGCAGGCAAAAACTCCATTTTATACAATCTTACTTTTCATTCTGGATTATGTAAATTCTGTGGGGCCATGCATTCCCATTAACTAATTTTATCATGTCTCCAGACTGACATTATGCTATTTTTTATAGATGGATATCCCACAATGCAATGGTTTCCTTACTGACTGCTTATACATGCTTCATGTTTTATTTTAAAATGGTGGTAAAATAAAAGACTTGTGATTTTGCCAAAAAGGTATTAACCCCAAAGTGTTATTTCCTGGGGAAAAGGGATCTTTTTTTACTATAAAAATGGAAAAGGGTGTAGTTTTCATTTCCTTTACACAAGTATGGGTACATGTAAAATGTGTCTGTCACTGGGCATTATTAAAATCCTTTGAAAGATAACTCTATAGTCATTGGGTTAACCGATAATGTTGACCTGTGACACTGGTATTATGGGGTAACCATCAATTGTCTTTCAAGAAACACATTGTTTGAATTTATAATAGTATTAAAAAAAACAGGATCAAAACATTATCATTAATTTCATAACCATCCATTTATTATTAATCATCAGTATCACTTTTCATATTTCAATTTGATGATGATCTTATGAACTGAGGTGATGTAGAGCTAAAGGAGTGGGAAGCGAGGCCACTCTTTTATAGTGCTAATTGCACCATGTCTGCTTTGCCATTGTGATGTTAATACTGTAAAACAACTTAATTTCGTTAGCAATTTAATTTCGCTAGGAAGCCTATATTTTTTGAAGCCTATATTTTTTCAAGAAAACAAATTACAGCCAATTATATTATCAATAATTTATTATATTAACCAAGCTTGATACAAATTAGTGAAATTAAATTTGCTCAAAAAAGTAACTGAATGCTAATTCGCTAAATCAATTTAATTGTGAAATTAAGTGGTTGTACAACACCCCATTGCATTAGCAGGTCATCAAGGGATAACCCCATAATTTCATCTCACCACAACGCCATCGTGTGATTTATGCAATGATAGGAAAACTATGTTATTCATACTGTACATATTATTTGAAAACAGTAGCATTCACACACATTATTTGAAAACAATATTATTCTCACATATATCCATGGATTCAATATCCAAAATTACTGCTTTACTATATTGCATTTTATTTGTTGTTAAGTATATTTGTCTCAGGTTATGATCTCAAGGTACATTATTATGTTGAAATGTCAATGTATTAAAGTGAGTTTATATACGCTGATATTGGCTACTCACTCGCTCTCAATAAAGTTGCGATACCTAATTGGCTAACAGTGCATTTGTAATAATGTCTCTCATCCTTGAGGGCTGGTGCACTCATGCAAGGTCTCAGGCAATTGTCAAGCATCAGTGCACTGCATTGCAGCTCATAAATTATCCTCGTCATAAACTCTACATGCCCTTTCCTGAGCGACCGTAAAAAATCTAAAAATCTCGGTTGCGTTAAATATTCTGATTTCATGAATAAATATTATGCTTACGTAGTGGTAAATACGGTTGCCCTTCATTTAAATTATAAATGGCAGACACATATTTACAGCAGGGAGCGACACACCTTGTATCACATCGCAAAATGCTCAGCAAGACATAAAGGTTCGGTTTTTTATTGATTTTACCTCCATTTGGCCCAGATATTCCATTTTTGCCATCATAATCTTTCCGTCATTAGTTTAAACTACCCGCCTTGCCGCATTAGGGTACTACAAAAGGGTTTTTTTCTTCTTACCATTCAAATGATTTTGTGAAGTGTAAAATGTGATTGATTAATCTAAATGAACACCTTAAAGTTTTACATATTTTTACATATTTTTGATACTCATATTATTCTTCAGCGCTATTTTTATTTATTCATTCATTCAAAGTGCTCTCAACTGTTTTATTGGGTTAAATACTCTTTAAATTGTTGAAAAATAGTGTAACTTGGTCCCGTCATGAAGTAAGCAATTGTTATTATCAGCGTATGTGTTATGTGATACACATAGGGCCGTATTCTCGTACTAAACACGGTTTTAGCTTAAAACCGTGTTTAACTAAACGCGTGTCTAACTTAAACGTGAGTTTATCATTTAAACGACGTGTCTAACAAAACACGATTTTAAACTCCGCAAATCTCATTCCCAGAGTGGTCCTGCGTTGATTGTATACCGGTATTCAATTCATTGTGGCCCTAATTGGTTACAATAGATATCGACCGAATGCCTTACATACACGGTACTTTTAAAGACTACACGATCCGCGCGCCACCTTGCACTGGGCACGGTTGAGTGATCATTCAAGGCATACAGTTGGTGCGCGAGTTTAGTTAAACATGCATTAAACTACCCCCGTACCCATGTTTACAGTTAGACACATTTCGGCGAGTTAGACGCGTGTTTAAGTAAAACAAATGTACGAGAATTGCGTTTAGTTAAACGCTGTGTCTATAAAGTCAAAGTTAGACGCGTGTTTAGCTTAAAACCGCGTTTAACTACGTACGAGAATACGGGCCAGTGTCCCTATCCTCAATGAACATATGGGTTAACCCAAAAATAAAAATATGGATGAAAGTGTCACCACAGTGGGGGTAGAGGGCAGGGGAGGGGGTCAGAGTAGGAGAACAGGAAAGGGTATCATAATGTATATTATTTACTTTTTTACAGTGATTAATTTATTTATTTTAAATACATAGGGTCACTGAACTTACTTTTGTTGATAAACAAGATGTCTCGAGAGGGAGTGGAGGGGGAGCAGGGGTACAATATTGATACATGATGATGATTGTTATCATAAAAAAACACTTTTTAGTGTATTCCAGTGTGAATTGGGCATCTTTGGAAATTTTTTAAATTTTTTTTAAGCCAACCTTTTTGCTCCATTAATGTGTAGCTAAGTCTCACAGTCCTTGACTTACTGAATACACTGTGAGCTACACTTGCAGTATTACGCTGTTATCTTCCACATGTATGTCAGTGACCCAAGATAATGGCATCATGGTGGACATTAGCTTGGGGCATTAGTATCTACTAGAACTTTTAGCAACATGGCTACTACATGACAACCTATTGATCTTAATTTCCCAATATTGATTGCCTGTTTCATCACTGCTACATGATCATATGATGCGAGAGTAGAGTGCAGTGCGCTACAAAATGAGCATGTTATTGTTATATAGTTTAATCAGTTCCAAATTGGCGAGATATATTCGGTTTGGTTTATCTATCCATGCACAAAAGTAATGCGCTACAAAATGAGCATGTTATTGTTATAGTTTTATTAGTTCCAAATTGGCATGATATATTCCGTTCAGTTTATCTCTTCATGCACAAAAGTAATGCGCTTCAAAATGAGCATGTTATTGTTATATAGTTTTATCAGTTCCAAATTGGCAAGATATATTCCGTTCAGTTAATCGCTCCGCGCACAGAAGTAATGCGCTACAAAATGAGCATGTTATTGTTATAGTTAAGTAACTTGGTGATGAAGCAGTGACAGACACAGAGTGTAGAAAACAAGTAAAAAGTACAAATTGGGCCATATTCTCATACTAAACATGGTTTTAGCTTAAAACCGTGTTTAACTAAACTCTTCTCTTAATTAAACAAGAGATTATCTTTTAAACGACATGTTTAACAAAACCCGTTTTAAACTCAGCAAATCTCATTCCCAGAGTGGCTGTGAGTTAACTGTATACAGGTATTCAATTTAATGTGGCCAAATGGGCTAGAATAGATATTGCTGAGAACTGAGATTCATCATATTCCTGCATTTTATCCCATTTTCATTGGATAAAAGAAATATGTCTTCGAGTGTGTAATGTAATGCAAGTACCAGAAAGTGCTTTGTACTGGTTAGTGACCTGAGATTGATGGACCATGCCCCTAAATGTTTGTTGTTGTATTGTAAGACTATTTTTAAATTTGACTGTATTCAATTTGGCATGTGAATGTTCCACCTTGATGATTTTAGCAAATGAATTGTTGGTTCCTATTCAAGCAATGATACCATTTAACTCACGTCACATGATCACTCATGCTAATTAATAACAGTAATAAATACAAGGACATGAACTTTAAGAGATATTTTAATTATTACTGAGTGACAATTTCTTCAATCAAAGCTTTCAGTTTTTCCACTGTTGGTGTGTTTAATTTTTTTTAACCTTATTTAATTCTGATTTGAGGTAATCAATTATGATTCTATGAATGAATGAATGATCAAATGTGTATTATGATATTTTTGTTTATTACGAAGGAGTTAAATAGAAGCAAGTTTAGTTTTAAGTTTACATACTCTGTATAGAAAGTAGTTACAATTATCTACCATTGATTTATGTTTAATCTTCATTCTATCAGTAGATCGACATTTTTTAAGGGAGGGGGCAGTGTTGAGATCTGAGCATCATGTAAACCTAAACATCATTAAGGCCTATGCAGTGTAGGTCAAACACCCTTTAACTATGGTCAGTTTCCAAGACACCAACCTTGGTCAGTTTCCAAAGAACCCAGGAAGGAAGACAATGCTATTGTCTTCCCTCTACTAATTACCCTCATAATCTTTCTTATAATCTCCACCCACAAATCTCTCATAATCCCTCATGACCTCAGTCAGTCATGTGACCTTCCTTAGGTATTAAAGACACCTCATACTTATTATTGATTGGTCCAATGTTTCAAGATGTCAAAGTTCCCCATTTCTCACTCCTATATTATTGTAACATTTGACATTGTATGTAAATTAAGCAGTGACCATATGTTATAATGGACCACTATGTTATGATGGACTACATTAGTTGTAATGATGTTAACTTAGTTGATGCCTGATATCAAAGGATAGAGTTGTGCTATAGTTGGTGAATGTTCTATACTTAGTGAATGTTCGGTACCGGAAAGTTCTGTGTGATCTTTCTAGTTATAAAGTTGGACGGATGATTTCTAATAAAGTTGTGCGAATGTTATTTTATTCTATTTGTCAATTCAGGGTGCGTGCAGGCAACTCTCTTTCAAATTCAAGGACTTTTCAAGAACTTTTCAAGGACCAATAGTTCATATGTCAAGTACCCTAAGTTACTACCGGTACTACCATACAGAAGTAATCACAATACATTTTGTGTAGAGGATGCTGTCGCAGCACTACCAAGCCTTTTGTTAAGTCAAAATGGACCAGGAGCCGAATATCTGGAAAAAGCGGCTCCTGGTCCTCAAATTTTGGAGAGGACCAGGAGCCGCTTTTCCAAGACCAGGAGCCAAGCCTTGAAATAGGGTTAATTTATAAAAAGTGAACAATTACAACTAAAATGCACTTTTTACATCAACATTATCGTGCATGTATTATAGTGTATACAACAACAATGTGGATATTTACAAGTTGCAGGCATTTAAACATTTCCTTTAACATAGGCTTTCAATTGAAAAAAAGAATCTTTACATCCAAATATATCCCTTACCCTAAAGTTATGAACCACAAAATTGATACACCCTGAAAGGTTAGTTGATAAGAAACATTTAAGTTTTTTGAAGAATCACCCCCCCCCCCCCCCCCCCCCCCCTCCCCACCCACCCACCAGGGGTCAAAATAAATACAAATTTCAGGGGGCTATTTTGTTGTTTGGCCAAAAAAATATCACTGTAAAAATAGTGTAAGTATACCTTCTTTAAATTGACTAAACTAACCGCCTCCCTTGGTCCCTACCACCTCTTCCCTCCCCTATCACCATCAACACCCTCACCCCTATCACTTCCTTTCCATATCCCCTATCTCCTCTATCCCCTCCCTATCCTTTCCCATCCCTCCCCTATCATCATCCCCCTTTATCCCCACCTTTCCCTATTCCCTACCTAGGCTGTGAAATCATGCCTGATATATTCTCAGATACTCATTTGCATACCAATCAATGAAACATTTGAATATCAATGAAATGTTTTGGTTGACCGAGGCATGACCTGGGAAAAGGACTTTTTCATAGCCCTACAGCCACTCTTGCAGCCAGCTCCATTAACAAATTAAATGCTATTGCTTACTTCACAAATTGGTGGCTGGCTGGGCCTTGTTTAACACTATTTATCAACAATTTAAAATACTATTTAATCCACAATAAAAAACTGAGAACTTTCAATGAATGAATAAAGATGAAAGAGTAGGAGTATGGAGAGAAATAAATGAGTAAAAACTGGGAAGAATTTAATTGAGATGCTCAGTTGGATTTAATATTCAATACACTATAGCATGCGAATGGTTTAATATTAAACATTAGTTTTGACAACTGCGACAAACTGACTCATACATAATCTACACTTCGCGTGTTGTGCATCACTTTTTAATTCGGCACATTTGTTTTTTTCAAGGACTTTCACCAGACTTTCACTAAAATCCAAGGACTTTCAAGGCCTTGAAAAAGGAATTTCATTTTCAAGGACTTTCAAGGACTTTTTTGGCTTTGCAAGGATTTGCATGCACCCTGTCAATTGCTTTGAACTGTGACATACCGCCAATCTCAACCAAATTCCTCAAATGCAGGTGTATTTTTCAGACCACATGATCTGCACGTCAGCTTGCACCAGGCACGGTCGAGTAATCAATCAAATTTTTCGAGAATTGTGTTTAAAGTCAAGGTTAAACTTGTGTTTAGCTTTAAAGCGCAGACCCTCTGATCACAGCGTCACATCCCCAACCACTCGGCTAACCTGCCAACGCTAGGTTTACTAGCCCAGGCAGCGATTTCGTACACGCATATTAGCTTGGTTGATGACGTCATCAAATCGAATGGAAGGTAAGGGTTATAAGGCCACAATCTGGCTAAAAAGATTTACTGTATATAACATAGGTGTAGACACTTTATTTGAAACCATACATATATTTGTAAGACCTGTTGATAGAAAGATATGGGGCGAAGCTCGTCATAGCTCGTTATATGCATAAACTCCAAAATCAGATTTGTGCATTGGTCACAAAAACTCCCAAATCTGAGGTTGAATGTTCTTTTCTTAGTGAATGGTCTATACTGGAAAGTTTTGTGTGATCTTTCTATTGATAAAATCGTACGGATGATACACACAAAAATGGCAAAATTGTAGTTTGTATGGTCACAAATAATTGATAGTAGATATATTATATATGTAGGGAAAATTAATGAACTATGGAGTTGTCTAATGTACAGAGTGTATCAAAAAAAATAGGACTCTTTTTTTCAGCTTGGAATTAATCCTTATTAAAACCGCTGAACCATAACAAATTTGATTATATTATCAAGTACAACTAATAAAGTTAAAATCCTGAAAAAATGAGGAAAATCCATCATCAATTACGGAAAGTGTGACAAACTAGGCAAGTCAACCCATTTTGTAGTATGTACAATGGTAATTCACACAGTAAAGGTAACATCACAGTGGAAGATTACATTTTTAAATAGGCTAAAAGGGAAATTATTCTTATTCTTATCATGTTAATTTATTCTTATTCTTATCATGTTAAATTATTCTTATTCTAATCATGTTAAATTATTCTTATTCTTATCATGTTAAATTATTCTTATTCTTATCATGCTTATGGCAGAAATTGAAGTTGACTTCGAGGTCCAACTTCTAATTCTAAATGTCCTTCTCTGCCGATGATTGGTATTTATAAGCACACTATTGACATAATTGGTGCTTTCCTACCACAACTCTCCAACATGCTGAGGCTTTCTCGTGAGAACACTGACCAACATTGAACATAGCATAGAAATATTCATGCATCAAATATGTGGATTATGTAGCTAGTAATGATTTGTGCCAGAATTAAGAGGAATACCAAACTAATTTTTGCTATTGTAATTGATTTACAACATTTATGAATGCAAAGTATTGAAATGTAAACCATGACATTTTCTGGTTTGTATGTGTAAATCCCATTGTACAGACTAGTAAATGACATGGTTTACGCAAATTATCCTATCGGTCTGATTAGGTCCTCCGTAGGAGAGAGAGACCTTATGGCTGCATCCTTTGTCTGTCTGTCAGATGTGTGCGCTGTCCCTATTTTTTTTCATTGGATTCATCTCAAGTTTTCAGAATATTATCATTATCAATTGGGTTCAGTGGTTTTGAAAAAGAAGAAAAAAACGCCATGAAACAGAGTCCTATTTTTGTTGATACACCCTGTATAGGCGTTATATTGTGAATGCTGCCTGTGGACTGTGCAGTAGTGTTGCATTGCATTACATGTACATGTACATGTATTACTAGGGCAGGATCGAAGCTCAAGATATTCTGTTAGTAATCCAAGTTATAATTCAGAATGTGCATACGTATTGTAACAAACAAAAATTGTACAATTTTCAAAACCTTATTAGAAACATTTTTCATGTCATTATTGTTTTGTGTTTTCTTATCAATAAAAACAATTCCTTACGTTACAAAATAAATGTTGTTTGGTTCAAATCGATAGTATAATGACTGAGATGTGGCCAATAGCCTAAAATAGTCACAAAACTACTTGGGCCATTTCTTTATAAAGTGACAAATCAATGGCAAACTGGAATGAATCAGGGGTAGACAATGTTACATTATGAACATTTGGTATTTAAACATAACCATTATTTCTAAAAGGAAAACAGTGAAAAACAACAACAGATTTTTGCTTTGTCCTCATCTCAGCATGTAATGATGACAATGATTGCATTTATATATCGTGTTGAAACAAGGCTTTATAATTATTGCGCGCCAGTTGTTTAGCGCCTTCATCTCAAAATGAGATAAAACCTTGGGTTTTTTTCTCCATTACAGCAGGCCTCATTAAGGGAGATTGAAATGAGAGATGTACCAAGTGACGGTGAACAGTGAGCTATAGTGTGTATTTGCCTCTAGCCATGTATAGCGCAGCTCTGTTTCACTGGTCATCAATAGGGAGGAGGATGGTCTGAGGAGAAGAATATGTTAACTCAAATGAGATGTCTTGCAAAATTATTGTTTGGTTATTCTTTGAGGGAAGGTCAGGGGCCTCTTATATCCTTTCAATGGTATTTTTGCCAGGCTCATTGTCACTGATAGGATTTGTGTTTCTTTTTTATAATTGAAAAAAGTCTTATTTATTGTTATCCATATCACATAACTGCATATTGTGATATTGTTGACATTCTTATGAATATTGGCTAAGAAGGTTGGCAATACTCTTCATTTATCAAATCCAGGCGGTGAATGCTGCTTATCAATGTTGTTTTATAACACTTCACATGCCATCACATACTCTTTACCTCAGTCATAGAGGTAGCATAATCAAATGTTGTCTTATAATGTTATATGAATCATTACTAATAAATAATAATAATCAATATTATGATTATACCTCAGGTATATTCGTCTCAGCTTATATTATGTAATAACATGTTACATCAAATGTGATATACCGGTAAAAAGAAGATTTTTTTTCTCTCTTGTTCTTCTTCATTTCAAAACATATTGATCATTATCTATTTTAATATACTTTGCAATGTTCTAAATCTCGGTTTTCAATTTTTTTTTTTTTTATTTATTTTTTTTTTTTTTTTTTTTTTTATTTATTTTTTTTTTTTTTTTTTTTTTTTTTGGGGGGTACGCTAAGCGAGCTGACCACTACTTCCATGGGTTTGCAAAACTGATGAAATTAAAGTATTTCTAGATATAGATGGAGGTAGCCATGTCTATGTCATATTCGTAAAATACATGTATAATGCTGCTTATTTTAACAGTACCTGCAGTCTGTGAGGGAGTCAAAACTATATTTGTTTAGTGTTTTGATGTTTCAATACTCCCAACAGAGAGACATCAAGTAGTTAATCTTGTTTGACTAGATTCTGGAATCTAATCTAGGAAAAAATCCCCACTTGTTGTGGGTAGTCTAAGTGCGAGTTGTGGATGGTTGAGCTGGTGAGTTTTCGGTTTTTTTGTGGCGAGTTATGGATTCCCAAAATCTTTTGGTGATGCAGTCATTTCTCCCCTCCTGAAGAAAGCCTCTCTTAATCATGATGAATTCAAGAGTTATAGACCTGTTTCGAATGTGTCTTTTATCTCGAAGCTAATTGAGAAAGTTGTTACTCAGCAAATAACATCGCATATCAATGATTGTAACTTAGGTGAGATCTACCAGTCGGCTTATAAAGCCAATACTAGCACCGAAACAGCTCTGTTGAAGGTTAAAAATGATGTGTTAAATGCCGTGGATAGACGGGAAGTTGTTCTTCTTGTTCTTCTTGACCTCTCCGCGGCATTTGACACCATCGACCACAAGTGTTTAATTAATCGTTTACAGCGTAGAATTGGTCTGTCTGGTAATGTGTTACAATGGGTGTGTACATATCTTAAGTGTAGAAGTAGCCGTGTGTTTATTGATGACTGTTATTCTCAATCATATCCTCTTATGTCTGGTGTTCCACAAGGTTCTGTTATTGGGCCAATGATGTTTGTTATATACACTCTGCCTATTGGCGACATAATTCGTAAACATAATGTAAATTTTCATGCTTATGCCGATGATAAGCAATTGTATGTTTCCTTTGATCCAAATACTATTGGTGCTGCTGAGATGGCGCTCCAAAAACTGGAAGGCTGCATATCCGAGTTGCAAAACTGGATGAATCCTAACAAACTCAAATTAAACAGTGATAAGACTGAATTCTTTATTGCCGGTTCAATCCATAGCCTCAAAAAACTTCCCAATCTTGAACTGAAAGTGGGTGATCATGTCATCAGACCTTCACCTAATGTGCGCAACCTTGGAGTGGTTTTTGATAATAAAATGTCTATGACAAAGCAAGTGAACTCGATCATATCCTCTGCTAACCTCCAACTTCGTAACATCAGAAGAATTCAGCGATATCTTGACAAGGACACTAAACATCATGTTGTCCGTGCTTTGATTTTATCTCGCTTGGACTATGCTAATAGCCTACTATATGGCCTCAAATCTCAAGATCTCCGCCGCCTTCAATCCATCCAAAACAAAGCAGCCAAACTCATTTTCTCTGTTCCTAGACTAACTAATCCTGTACCATTAATGAACAAACTTCATTGGCTCCAAATTCAAATCCGGATACAATTCAAACTCTGCCTGCTCATCTATAAGTGCCTTAACCCTTACAGCCCCAGATCCCATGAAATCCCATTTCCCAGCATCCCGGTTCCACCTGGCGCTGAGGTTTTTGTCTGAAATAATGGCCCCGGGCTATATAGCTGGGCGAATACACTCGCCCAGCACAGCTTCCCCCGTGGCGCAGTTGGTAGAGTGTCCGCCCGCCAACCGAGAGGTCGTGGGTTCAAACCCCGGGGCGTGGCACCTCTTGTTGTGTGTGCTTTTTTCGCTTGAAAAAAAGTTCGTTGGAAAATCCACCGGGTGGGTTAGGGTTATTGAACGATTTTTTTTCTTCTTTTTAATTTTCACTTTTTTTCTCTAATTTTACCCTGATTAACCCTTACAGCCCCAGATCCCATGAAATCCCATTTCCCAGCATCCCGGTTCCACCTGGCGCTGAGGTTTTTGTCTGAAATAATGGCCCCGGGCTATATAGCTGGGCGAATACACTCGCCCAGCACAGCTTCCCCCGTGGCGCAGTTGGTAGAGTGTCCGCCCGCCAACCGAGAGGTCGTGGGTTCAAACCCCGGGGCGTGGCACCTCTTGTTGTGTGTGCTTTTTTCGCTTGAAAAAAAGTTCGTTGGAAAATCCACCGGGTGGGTTAGGGTTATTGAACGATTTTTTTTCTTCTTTTTAATTTTCACTTTTTTCCTCTAATTTTACCCTGATTAACCCTTACAGCCCCAGATCCCATGAAATCCCATTTCCCAGCATCCCGGTTCCACCTGGCGCTGAGGTTTTTGTCTGAAATAATGGCCCCGGGCTATATAGCTGGGCGAATACACTCGCCCAGCACAGCTTCCCCCGTGGCGCAGTTGGTAGAGTGTCCGCCCGCCAACCGAGAGGTCGTGGGTTCAAACCCCGGGGCGTGGCACCTCTTGTTGTGTGTGCTTTTTTCGCTTGAAAAAAAGTTCGTTGGAAAATCCACCGGGTGGGTTAGGGTTAATAAATCTGCCCCGACCTATCTCATCAATGAAATTAGTTTAAAACCTGCTCTCTCCAGCGGTCCTGTTACAAGATCTGCCCAGGACAAAACCCTCCTTGTTATCCCTGCTTGCAAGAAGTCCATTGGTGACAAAGCTTTTGCAGTTGCTGGACCTTCTATCTGGAACCGCCTGCCACAAAGTGTCCGTGAAGCCACATCTGTCAACCAGTTTAAGAAGTTGCTTAAGACTCACTTATTTTAAAATATTATGTATCTCATTACTATATGCTGTATACTGAATGTTGGATGATTTTTGTTTGTTTGTGGTTGTTCTGTTTTTTGTGCGTTTAGATCTTTCATTGAATAAGCGCGTTATAAACTCTAGTATGTATGTGTATGTATGTATGTATTAAGTAAATACAGCGAATTATGGAGTGTAGTGAGTGAGCGGTAGAGTTCTATTATTTTCAATGCACCTACACCTCCCATAATTGAAGAAATTTCTTTTCCCTAAACTGTTATTGGTACTCATTCATAAAACATTGGTGATTCCAAGTAAACCAATTTACGAACATTATTTAAGGGGGGTGCCTACCAAAAAAATATTAAATTTGTCAAGTGCTGTAACTTTTGAACTATTTTAATTAATGTGATGCATATAAAAGTATACATTCATGGAAAGGAAATGAGTCAGAGAATCCAATTTTAGTATCAAATTTCACTAAAAATGCTGCTTTTTAGAAAAATGTTGACAAAATAAAATATTTATTTGGGATCAAATATTTTCGGACACCGTAACAAAATTAGTTTTTGGTAAAAGAAATTCAAAAAATGCACCGAAATCATTTTTGAGGTAAAAAATCAATCACTTTTTGGTGAATATTAGAACGTCAAAAATGGTTTCCTGTCACAGATATTAAATAAACATCTAAGTCCTGGGTTGATTTAAAACGATGACCGCAAAGTGCCATTATAAAAAGTATACAAATTCCTGGGGCCACGTCGGTAAATGTTCTCATAGGGTATTTTTACATTGTTGACAAACTCCCCCCCCCCCCCCCCCCACCACCACCACACACACACATCAACGTTATATGTTTCCTGTACTATTGTTAGACGGTGGTTTTTTGGTGGGTTCTTTTTCAGTTGTATTATGGAAAATACGCCATTTCCCTGGTATTTTGGTATGAAACAGATTAGATGAAACTCTATTAAAATATCAAATAAAAAATAGCCATAGGAACAACCTTAATGTCACTAAGAGCATGTTTCTACTGGGCAGTTTAGAGATAATACAACTGTAACAACCGGCTTTTCGTGAAAATTGATACACATTATTGGAAACAGTACAGAGTTATATATAATTGTTAGCTGTATTTGAAGTAGCGGCAATTTTCCAGTGCCACAGTAGAATCATGCTCTAAGTGAATACAGGGTGTCCCAGAATGATCTATACCGAGGTAATACAAAAAGAAAATCAGTATGAACTTTATTGATATTGTCCAAACCGTTTTCATGTATCTTGCGCAAACACCCAGCTTTCTCAGGAATTTTAGATTTGAAAATCAGACATTTCTGAAGGAAAATACTGAATTTTTTGTAACGATAGTAGATTTCAAGTTTTTGTCGAAATGATCCATTACGAAAATCTATAAAGTCACTAACCTTTTTGAACATTAAATTATTTCTTATATTATTATTTGCATTTTTATTGCACCCTCTTCTTATCGACACTAGCTGTTTTGATAACAATCAATTGTGCATAGAAAACAAAGCTTTGTTTGAATAGGGCAGGATTTGGTTAGCTTGAAGGGTTTTAACCTTCTTGTCTTTGGCGGGAGTTTTGAATATAACTTATGAGGTGTGGGGTTCATGTTTGAAATACTGGTAGCGCTAGAGAGGATAGCTGTAAAGATGAATTATGTGAGCCAAAATATGAAAAATTGTTTTTCATAGATTTTAGATTATGTTTTGCTACAGCAGAACAAAAGAGATATCTCAATGAAATTAACGCAATAAGTAGGAAACATTTCCACCATCATATCACAAGTGTTTAAATTAGAAACACTATTTGTTTTATATTTTGTATTTATTTTTGAAACCCGGTATAGATCATTCTGAGACACCCTGTATTTGTAGGATAGTAATATTGCAAGGATAATCTGCAATGGATAGGTGGGGTAGGACGATTTGTGGAATAATAATATTGTAAGGATAATCAGCAATGGATAGGTGGGGTAGGACGATTTGTGGGATAATAATATTGCAAGGATAATCTACATTGGATAGGTGGGGTAGGACGCTTCGTGGGATAATAATATTGCAAGAATAATCTACATTGGATAGGTGGGGTAGGACGATTCATGAGATAATAATATTGCAGGAATAGTCTACATTGGATAGGTGGGGTAGGACGATTCATGAGATAATAATATTGCAGGAATAGTCTACATTGGATAGGTGGGGTAGGACGATTCATGAGATAATAATATTGCAGGAATAGTCTACATTGGATAGGTGGGGTAGGACGATTCATGAGATAATAATATTGCAGGAATAGTCTACATTGGATAGGTGGGGTAGGACGATTCATGAGATAATAATATTGCAGGAATAGTCTACATTGGATAGGTGGGGTAGGACGATTCATGAGATAATAATATTGCAGGAATAGTCTACATTGGATAGGTGGGGTAGGACGATTCATGAGATAATAATATTGCAGGAATAGTCTACATTGGATAGGTGGGGTAGGACGATTCATGAGATAATAATATTGCAGGAATAGTCTACATTGGATAGGTGGGGTAGGACGATTCATGAGATAATAATATTGCAGGAATAGTCTACATTGGATAGGTGGGGTAGGACGATTCATGAGATAATAATATTGCAGGAATAGTCTACATTGGATAGGTGGGGTAGGACGATTCATGAGATAATAATATTGCAGGAATAGTCTACATTGGATAGGTGGGGTAGGACGATTCATGAGATAATAATATTGCAGGAATAGTCTACATTGGATAGGTGGGGTAGGACGATTCATGAGATAATAATATTGCAGGAATAGTCTACATTGGATAGGTGGGGTAGGACGATTCATGAGATAATCATATTGCAGGAATAGTCTACATTGGATAAGATGATGGTAATTTTTTGAATAACATTCTGCAGTCAAAAGTCCGTCGCAAACCATCTTCCACCCACTGGCAATGGAATATGTTTAATACATTGTTTTAAATTATTTTGTCTCTAAATAATAGCTCACCCGAATGTATTCTATTAAGATTGCTTTATTGAATGATACATCGTATATAGATGGGGTGACAGGTGATGTCACACCGGGCAAAACGTGGCTAGTTGCCATTGTTCTTTGCCCGGCAGTTTGCGCGCGCATCCTGTTTTGTTTAGGACCCATGCTTTTAAAACTCGCGCCAAAGCATTATAAAGGGCAATACGGCATAGCGGACAGTGTTGTGATCATATGCTGTTCCCTCAAGCGTGTATCGACAGTCCAGTCCCTTCAACCGTTGTGTTTGTTGATAAACATTGGATGTAAACAACGGTCACCTCATCTATATCTACAGCCCAATACTATTTTTATATCCAAATTATTTTGAAGGCAATGAAACAAAAGCTGTTCTACACGCAGACATACCATTGAAAATAGGTCAGTTGCTCACAAATAGGTTAGAAAAACCGGAAAAAGTGTACTTTAAATTCCAGATTCTGGACTGTTCTAGTGTCGTCGAATACTGGAACACCCAATATATCGTTCAATATTGGTACAAGTCAGTGTTCCAGTATCAGATGATACTGGGACATATACAATGTACCAGTATAGGGTAATACTGGAACACAAATTGGTGAACATAAGAATGTTCCAGTATCGCTCGATACTGGAACACAATTTGGTGTTCCAGGATCGCTCGCGATATAGTGGAACAGTAAAATCGTACCCGTATCTAGCGATACCGGCAACTTTTATGTTCCAGTATTGAACGATACTGGTATACCAGTATCTGGGACCTTTACATTTTCCAAAATTTGAATGATAACTATTCTCCAAGTCCTCAGGTCCAAAACAATTTTTGATAATATTTACTGTGATTAGGCAGTTTCACTTACTGAATAGGAAACTTCTATTTATTCAAATTTGTCTTATTCAAAATGTTATTTGAATAATGTTTTTATTTCAGAGTTATATAAGTTTTTAATCCATAGCACTAAAAAATAAAATATAACAATATCCTCATAGTTCAAATATTACAACTTCCACCTAAAATATCAAATTGTGAAGTTATCAATCAATTTCTCCTCTTTCATTTGATAGATTCAGTACTACAACAAAATGAAAATGTACTTTCTCCTGCTCCCACATAGCTTTCAGAGTAAACTATTCTCACATGCAATATTTCAAATTCAAGGAATTATTTTCCATATTTAAAGGTGTATGTTTCGATCACTTTTTGGGGGGCTATGAACTTTTTTTCACATCAAGATATTTTGATATCAGAAGAATCCCCATATTTTTCTCATTATGTCTGTAAAATCTTAGGGGCCAGAAATGTTCCATTTAGTAATTATAGGCTAAAATGTGGTGAATTACTGCCAAAGGTGGTTAACCACCAACCAGTTTGTGTACTACTCAATGGGCTAGAAGTCTGTGAACTTGTGTTTCTAAAAAAAGAACTGTTGGAGTTATGCAACTCAAACTTTGGAATGGGACAATTTTAAGGATGACCTTTCATGTAAAATAGAAAACATCAAGTTACAAATTGGGCCAGAAATCAGAACATCTACCTTTAATGATTTGATATTTTAGATTGTGGCACTATTACTTTAGAATGATGAGCACATTAATTACCTGATGATAGGCTTTTTAAACATGCCAAATACATATAATATACTGTTATGTAAGCTTTATTTCCGCACATCTTATAGAATGGAATAAAAAGAGAGGTCACAACAGTTGAATAACAGGTTGAAATCATACTAAGGTTTACTTTAACCAGGTTTATGACAGAAGATGATTTTTGACAGGAAAGTGATGACATGAAATACACAAAAGTGTGTGTCAAACAAATAATGGATAAATAAAATGAATACCAAAATTACTAACAAAGGAAAAGTCCAAAAAGATTGTAGCCTTTTAATTATTTGGATGCAAATTTATCATACAACAAGCAATAAATAATGCATGTAGAAGTACCTTTTGTTCACAAGCCAAGCCTGGACTTTGATTGGTAACTCTTCCAGCAGAGCGCTGCAGTTACACAATATTTACAGAGAATAAAAAGAGTAGAAGAAACAAACATTATTGATTACAATGATATATGAAAAATTGTTTGCATACCTAATATAGATTAGATGATGAATGATGCAAAAATCATTTTAATAATCCTACTTTGGTATGTTATGTAAATTGGTTCTTAGCAAAGTAGCTAACTGAGGCTATTGGATAAGCATTAATTACTATCACTAGCGGCGTACCCTCGCTACGCTCGGGTCCCCACTAGATGGTTATGCCACATTACCTACCTCTGAAACCACATAAACCCCCTACAACACCCCACCCCCAAATTCATAACCATATCCCTTCTAAAGGCATTGTAAACCCACTACAACCCCCCCCCCCCCCCCCCCCCCCCCTAAAATCAGGTTGATTTATAACCATGTCCCTCCTAAACCATTTACCGTGGCTACTTTATTAACCCCTATCTCTCAACCGCATCAAATTAACCCTCGGTACTTTTAAAACCACATAAACCCCTACAACCACCCCCCCCCCCACACACACACACTGCAACTACACCAACCAGGTGGATTTATAATCATAACCCTCCTAACTATTTCCCGCGGCTACTTCATCCGCTAGATGGTTATGCCACATTACCTACCTCTAAAACCACATAAACTCCCTACAACACCCCAAAACCAGCTGTTGATTTATAACCATATCCCTTCTAAAGGCATTATAAACCCCCTACAACCCCCCCCCCCCCCCCCAAATCAGGTTGAATTATAACCATATCCCTCCTAAACCATTTACCGTGGCTACTTTATTAACCCCTTCCTCTCAAACCGCATCAAGTTAACCCCCGGTACTTTTAAAACCACATAAACCCCCTACAATCGCCCCCACACTGCAACTACACCAACCAGGTGGATTTATAATCATAACCCTCCTAACCATTTCCCGCGGCTACTTCTTCATTAAGTCGTAACCCTATCCTAAAACATTTCCTGTGGTTTTACCCCCCCCCCTCCCCCATGCACACACCCAAACCAGTTTGATTTATAATCACAACCCTCCCTAAACCATTTCCCATGGCTACTTCATTAACCCTCGGTCCCTTAGATTGTTTGGCACCAAATACCCTACCAACACTGTACAGGCCTATAAACATTTCCCGTGTGGCTTCTGCGCCATGTGTAGGAGTGCGTGTGCTGCGGCAGTGAGACCTTGCGCAAACATGCACGCGACGCGTTACCACGGTAAGATTACGCTGTAGTATGCGCAACGCACAATGTTGTTCAATTCTAGTGGCATTTATGAGCCAAATCTGAGAGGTTTTTTGCTGTTTTTGGAGCCAATTGTTAACCAATTTCAGTGAAATAAACTTTAACACCCTTCCCGCTATTTCCTCTATCTTTCATGCGAATTAGGCGCCACTTTGATCACAACTAACGGAGAAATAAGGATAACAAATAAACACACACACAAACAAACACACACCGTTTCCAGATTTATAGTAAGATTATTTATATGGGCCTTCCAAATGGTACAATAAAAGCGCGTATTGAATATTGTGCACCAAGTTCCCGGATGTGCATCCAACATTCAACTAATATTGCAGTCCATTTTTTTTTGTGGCGCAGAAGATGTGCGCGTGAGTATATATATGCGCAGAGATGGTCAGTTCAAGCTAACTTATTTATTCGTTTTTATTAAAACAGTCTGTTTATATATAAATAATAATAATAATATTGAATGTCTTATTTTCGGGTGATACAAGAATAAATTGCACTCGTTTTGAAAATATTGAACTTGTCTCCGACTCGTGCAATATTTTTTATAGCTCCTGCAATATATTCTTGTAGCCATTCAATATTATATAATTAGACCCTTTATCCAATTAGTAAATATATCCGAGGTTCTGCCGCCCCCAGATAGATTTGTCTCTGATCTATCAAATGATGTTTATTTTGTTAAGAGCTGAAGAGGACATCTATAAAACTACATATTTTTCAACTTTGCACGGAGACGAAGTTTCAAAACTATTCCCCAGGATTGTTGATGACCTATTATAGTATTACCCCCTATTGTAAAATGTCCATTTTCCTCGTCCAGATATTTTAACTTTATTCAAGTACTCCTTTTTTTGTGTGATAAAATGTTGTTAACAATCGCCGCGGCAGCGCCACAGGGGGAAGGCAGGGAGGGGCAAAAGAAAAAAACTAGTATAAAAATAGCACATTTTCCTATCGTATGTCCACGAGTATAAACCAAAACGTACCTTAATTATAGCCAGATTTGGGTACATATAAAACAAAATGTGCGCGCTACGGGCGAATGTGCTCACCAACAGATAACCTAACAAAATAGTGTCAGGTCATTTGGGGGAATGGAGAACCTGATCCCTCCCCATCAGCGATACGGTCAAATTCTAACCCTGAGCAGGCCATGTAATGTTAAAACATTGGAATATTATTGAATAATTGAATTGCCGAATGCTGACGATGTTGTTTGAAGACAACAAAAACATTGAGTGAAGAAAATAGTATCTAATTTTTGTTTATATAGAGAACAAGACAAGCCAAAGATTAATTAGGCCTAATTAGATTTTCGTGGAAGTGAACATCAAATTTTAATCCCTCCCATTCCCATCATCTTCTTAGATTAACAAAGCAAAGCATCTTTAAATCCTTTTCTATTCTTAGAATAATTCTATGCTCGTTTCTGTGTCTTTAGAAAGCGGCTCGTAAAAGGGTCTTGAATCAATAATCGCCCATTGAACGCTCTGGATTAACAACTTTTCTGAAGAGAAGGTCTTGTTTAATCTCATACAAATAAATTTAATATTAAATCATCAGTCTATCAAACTTCAACCCGTCCGTCAAGTAGATGAATGCGCTGTACACAATTTTGCATCGATATCGTCTTGAAAGGTAAAACATATTTCAATCGGAATTCAGACAATTTGATTTTGTTATTAAATAAAACTAAAAAATTGGCTTGTCGGACAATTACCGCGGCGGAAATAGCAATTCTGCGATTTCACGGTACAATTTACAAAATCCGTGATTTAGCATGAAAACCGTGAATTATGCCGTGAATTATGCAATCACGCCAAATCCCAAACAATCGGTATATGGTGCAATATGAAAATATTTAATTCAGAAGGCTGGATTTTTACATCAAACAAAACTGCAGATCAACTTTCATTATGTGACAATTTCATGCAAAATAATATCAAACAAATACTTTGTTTGGCTAAATATATTTAGTAAAAATTTCAATATGTGATTTCAAAAAAATTCAGTTCCATAAGACAATAACATATTATTAGCATTGAACAGTATGACAGTATCAGCAGTAACTAAGGGTCTTGACAAATCGGTTTTGCTGATATGCTTTTGCATACCAAAAATATGCACCAAATTAAATCCCGAAACAATGTTGAACTCCAGCATTTTTTGTTTTCCTATGGCTAGAAAATAAGGGGGTGGTTGCTGTTTCCACTCAAAACAAAACAGTTTTATTTAGGCTATCTGATGCCAATGAAAATGTTGAAGAAAAAAACCACCTTTCCCCAACCCAAACAATAAATAATGCTTTTCCTATCGATTGAATTTTTTTTCTTTTATTGTAATGATCTCTGGCATAACAATGAAAATAAATTGGCTCGATATCAAACAACCTCTGCATGATTTGCGTGCAGAGTACCATTAGTTCTTCAAATGTGAGTGAGGTTAAATTATGTGAAAACTTTGATATGAAACACATAACATACACGTAGGGCATTAGTATCTTTTTCATTATTATTCATTATTATGTAATGATTCATTCCATAATTTCTTATTATGAATTAAAAGGTAACATGTTAGACATAAAACCATTCACACCTACTTCAGCGAGAAGAAATCTAGTTAAGTTGTTTTCTATAGAATACTGAAGTATGACTGAGTATCTGTAAAAAGTGTCACTTCAAGTGAAATGAAATCCCCCTCAAAATGGTGTAATATTTGAGTCTGGGTTATCCCTTTTAAAAGGAATTTTTGTCTGGTTATTTTCCTGGTCTACTCTACTGAGTGAACAGGGAGGTTAGTTGGCCTATATTTATTATGCCATTTTTTCTCATATATCCGATATAATTTTTTTCGCAGATCAAATTTTGTAAACATTAAATTCAAAATATTACCATTTCAGTTCCCTGCAAAACAGGTAGAAAAATGGGATGGTGCAATTTATGACCCCATTTTCCTGATACCACTTTTGTGATCTCACTTTAAAAATCTGTGACACTACTTCCAAATTATTTTTAAGGTTAACATAATCACCTAAATGCAGAAAACAGTTTTAATAATCACTCTTATTTATTTTATCAAATCAAAATCAAATCAAATCAAATCAAATTTATTTCCATAAAACAACACTACATCAACAATGTAAAACTTAAACACAACAAAAGCTTATGGAGGAGTAGGCTGAAAAGCCAATAAGGCCTGTAAAGTGACTCCTTCCTTTAATGGCGTGAAAATATGAGTAGGCCTGATAGTCTTATACACCAGGCGTCCATACCTAGTCCCATTTACAAATATGGGTTTACAAGTTTGAGTCAAAATTATATTTATTTTCCCATCATTTAATTTAGAGATATAGGCAGTTTTTCGCAACACTGTTTTCCCGAAGTACATTATTTTTAAGACTTTTCACAGAAGGACTACACCTTGTTCTTGGGCGAGGAAAAAATCACCCTGTTTACGGGCTCGACCGACCCACTTTTTGCATTTATCAAGATTTTAGAAGATTTTTAAAAAAAAATCTTCTCAAATCAGGTAAAATCGGCCGTTTTTTGGCCGATAATCTATTGAATTTAAAAAAAATATTAAACAAGCCTTGACTCATATCCCAACTTAAAAAGCAAGGACATGAGCCGGTGCAGGAATTGGATGTGGTGTTTGTATATTATTGGCCTGAATATTAATTGGGGTCACAAAAGTGGGGTCACAAATTGGACCATCTCTAGACAAATGTATCAGCATTTGACATAAGAAATGCAATATTTATGAACTTATTTAATTCTTAACATAAAAATGTATTAAACATTTGTGTACAAAATTACACCTGAAAGATAGATGATAATGCCATTTTATAAGGTGTTTTCATCTTTGTGCGATTGGTAAGCAGTGGCGGCACCACGGGGGGGGGGGGGGGGATTTTCTTACCTAATTTTGTTGAATTAGACCCATTTTTTTTACTGAAAATGCCAAAAAAAATTGCGCGCGTGTTATGCCCCCTTTCCCCCTCCCCCCAAAAAAATTATGATGCTGGTGCCGCCACTGCTGTTGGTAAATACAGATAATATGTCTGTAATATGGATATTATAACCAATTATACTGATCTACTAACATTATTCATAATCCATTGAGATGTAGTCATGATTCATGAACCAGCCTTTTGCATATACAAAAAAAACACCAATGAATTAAAAATAAAAAAAGTGATGAAAAAGGCCTCTTCCTTATTTCAATGTAGTACCAAACAAATAACATACCTCCGATTGAAATGTTTAAATTGAAAGTTAGACTTGTTGGATTCTTTAGATTAGTGTCTTTTTGTTACTCTCCTCTCTTTACATTGAAGGACAGGAAGTATACCATTCTACAAAATCATATGTTTACAACTTTCTAGAAACACTATATATTTAACGCTGCAAATTTAATATAATACAAAATCAAGCAGACTTTGTAAAAAAACCCAGCAGACAGCTAGCCTTCTTAACAATCAGCAGTCAGACATATTACTAATCTAACATTAATTAATACATCAGTAAAATCTATTAAGGATTCCTAATGAATCAAATCACTAATTATGATTAAAACCCTATTACATAAGTAACCTCGTTTATGATTGAAAAAATAACCACAATTTCTACTAGATATTGTACTCACCATAAATGGTGTGGACTGGAAATGAGTGCATGTAGGCTATATCGCATAATATTCCATTGCAATGATGGCATCGGATGTTGTTTTAAACCAGCAGCCATGTCATTCAATACTATTGCAATTGTTAGCCAAGCAATTGACTTAAGTCTGGCTAAATGGAAAAGGGCATACCATCATGTTTATAATTCAATCAAATATTTTTAATGATTGACTTAGTTCACTTAATTTATACAACTACCTGTGATGCACATTATTGATTGAGACTTCAAATAATTATGCTCTATTTGATTTATGAGACATAAAAGCCTACAGGATGGGTTAACTTGTTATTTTTTATTAGGTATAATGTTCAAGCTTATTTAGAGATGATTCCATGATAAAGTGAAATGTATAGCTATAGATAAATTATTATCACTTAACGCTTGGTTATCGATTACTTATATTTGAATAATGGCTTACGCACAGTTGTCAAAATTATAAAGGCCAATGAATGATATTGAATAATATTCATACACTCTTAGTAGTGCCGAACCAAACAGAAAGCAAGAAACTAAAATACGCGGAGTGCATTGAAAGTGTCTAATGCACTCCGTGTGTGCGCTGTTTGATGCGCGCACCACACGCTTTGTTTTGATTCATTGTTCAGGCATCGCGGGTTCTCTGATTTTCACTACGGGTGTCAGCAATCTTGTCATGCTTTTTTTTCTTCTCATTTATAGTTTTTTATTATCATTTCTTTTGCTGAAAAGATCACATACATCATAAAACAATTCAAATACATGTGGTGATACAAATTATATTTACCAAGTGGTACATTCATGTATGAACAAATGTTATTTTGAGTGAATGTATTTTGTATATAAACAGGTAAATTTATACAGTGTATTTTTTCCTCTTTCTTATAAACATACATGCATAATAATTTTGACAATTTAATTATCTTATTTCTCAAAAAGTCACGCTTGTTAACATTCTTTTATTCGTTATCAAAAGTATGTTCAAATTCTAAATTTTGATTTGTATAGTGTCGTGTGTGAATTAGGTAAATACATGCAAAAACATAAATGTTGATATGCTCACAATAGCACTCCCTCTTCGGGGTCGTGCTATTATTCACACAAGGGATAATTAATGTGTATCTGCCACAATTGCCCAACACAGCTGTATTAGGTTGTTTTACATGAACGTTGAAATCATTAGAAATTGATGCATGGCTTTAATGTTTATTTTGTCAACACACTTGTACCATACACCCACTCCCCACCCCAAAAAAAATATCTAAACAAAAGTATAACCCTTATCCTACCCTGGCTCCAGCCTTATTCTAAATCACATCCTCAAATGTTATATAAACCTCTTCTTAGTCCTCAATATAACAAAATCGTAAGTATGTCAGTAAAATCATGACAAGGTACCTGTAAAAACATAATGTATCAACATCAAAGTTATGTCCTCATTAACAGTTTTAACTGTTTAAGAGAACACCCGTTTAATGTTCATTATAAATTGATAGAAACATAAACAAACATACAACAGACTATTTTGTACATGTTCATACAACAGAACATGTTGAACATACAGAAAATACTGAAATATATTAACATCAACATATGGTTGCAAAAAGTTTTGTGTATAGCCATGATTTACATTGAGGCTGATACAGTAGTTGCATCCAATATGCTGTCGTCATCACTAGGCTTTCTCCTTAGGGGGAATAGTGTATACATGAGTGATTATTATCATTAGTCACCCTACTAAATTACACCAATCCAAAACAGTATTATCATTTCCCTGCTCATTTGTTTACTGTCATGCATGGCCAATCACTGAGTCAAGTATTATGCACTAAATGCCAAAAGATCATTAGTAATATATATAGCAATTAACCCTAATTAATCATATTCATCTTACACTTCATAGGCTAAATGGCAGCTGACCTTACTATTCAGAATCGCATTATTATGATAAACTATTGCATACCATATACAATGGGGATACTTTGACCCACTTTTCTTGCATTTTTATTTTTATTCATTGCATGGTAGATATATAATTTTTGTTGGTAAACTAGACTAGTTGAAAGCATATAACTTGGCTCTAGATTTTTTTTCTTTTGAAAAGTATTTCTAGATAATTTTCTCCTAATCTTTGGGTGGACCAAAGTTACCCTACATGTGGGGTATATCTCCTAGTTTTTAATCTGTATACATCTTCAGTAGATAGCAATATTTTAGTATATCTCCCACTGTCTTTAATCTTTATGGTATCTTAAGTAGATAGTAATATTTCATTATATCACCAAATGTCTTTAATCTTTATACTATCTTCAGTAGATAGTAATATTTTATTATACCTCCAAATGTCTTTAATCTTTATGGTATCTTCAGTAGATAGTAATATTTTATTATACCTCCCACTGTCTTCAATCTTTATGGTATCTTAAGTAGATAGTAATATTTCATTATATCTCCAAATGTCTTTAATCTTTATACTATCTTCAGTAGATAGTAATATTTTATTATACCTCCAAATGTCTTTAAGCTTTATGGTATCTTCAGTAGATAGTATTATTGTATTATATCTCCAAATGTCTTTAATCTTTATGGTATCTTCAGTAGATAGTAATATTTCATTATATCTCCAAATGTCTTTAATCTTTATACTATCTTCAGTAGATAGTAATATTTTATTATACCTCCCACTGTCTTTAATCTTTATGGTATCTTAAGTAGATAGTAATATTTCATTATATCTCCAAATGTCTTTAATCTTTATACTATCTTCAGTAGATAGTAATATTTTATTACACCTCCAAATGTCTTTAATCTTTATGGTATCTTCAGTAGATAGTAATATTTCATTATATCTCCAAATGTCTTTAATCTTTATACTATCTTCAGTAGATAGTAATATTTCATTATATCTCCCTGTCTTTAATCTTTATACTATCTTCAGAAGATAGCAATATTTTATTATATATCTCCAAATGTCTTTAGTATATCTCCCACGTCTTTAATTTTTATGCTATCTTCAGTAGATAGTAATATTTTATTATATCTCCAAATGTCTTTAATCTTTATGCTATCTTCAGTAGATAGTAATATTTCATTATATCTCCCTGTCTTTAATCTTTATACTATCTTGAGAAGATAGCAATATTTTATTATATATCTCCAAATGTCTTTAATCTTTATGCTATCTTCAGTAGATAGTAATATTTCATTATATCTCCCTGTCTTTAATCTTTATACTATCTTCAGAAGATAGCAATATTTTATTATATATCTCCAAATGTCTTTAATCTTTATGCTATCTTCAGTAGATGGCAATATTTTAGTTTATCTCCCACTGTCTTTAATTTTTATGCTATCTTCAGTAGATAGTAATATTTTATTATATCTCCAAATGTCTTTAATCTTTATGCTATCTTCAGTAGATAGTAATATTTCATTATATCTCCCTGTCTTTAATCTTTATACTATCTTGAGAAGATAGCAATATTTTATTATATATCTCCAAATGTCTTTAATCTTTATGCTATCTTCAGTAGATAGTAATATTTCATTATATCTCCCTGTCTTTAATCTTTATACTATCTTCAGAAGATAGCAATATTTTATTATATATCTCCAAATGTCTTTAATCTTTATGCTATCTTCAGTAGATGGCAATATTTTAGTATATCTCCCACTGTCTTTAATTTTTATGCTATCTTCAGTAGATAGTAATATTTTATTATATCTCCAAATGTCTTTAATCTTTATGCTATCTTCAGTAGATAGTAATATTTCATTATATCTCCCTGTCTTTAATCTTTATACTATCTTCAGAAGATAGCAATATTTTATTATATATCTCCAAATGTCTTTAATCTTTATGCTATCTTCAGTAGATAGTAATGTTTCATTATATCTCCATGTCTTTAATCTTTATACTATCTTCAGAAGATAGCAATATTTTATTATATATCTCCAAATGTCTTTAATCTTTATGCTATCTTCAGTAGATAGTAATATTTCATTATATCTCCCTGTCTTTAATCTTTATACTATCTTCAGAAGATAGCAATATTTTATTATATATCTCCAAATGTCTTTAATCTTTATGCTATCTTCAGTAGATGGCAATATTTTAGTATATCTCCCACTGTCTTTAATTTTTATGCTATCTTCAGTAGATAGTAATATTTTATTATATCTCCAAATGTCTTTAATCTTTATATTATCTTCAGTAGATAGTAATATTTGATTATACCACCAAATGTCTTTAATCTTTATGCTATCTTCAGTAGATAGCGATATTTTATTATATCTCCAAATGTCTTTAATCTTTATGCTATCTTCAGTAGATAATATTTCATTATATCTCCAAATGTCTTTAATCTTTATACTATCTTCAGTAGATAGTAATATTTTATTATACCTCCAAATGTCTTTAATCTTTATGCTATCTTCAGTAGATAGCGATATTTTATTATACATGTATCTCCCACTGTCTTTAATCTTCATGCTATCTTCAGTAGATAGTAGCATTTTATTATACCTCCAAATGTCTTTAATCTTTGTTATCTTCAGTAGATAATATTATTGTATTATATCTCCAAATGTCTTTAATCTTTATGCTATCTTCAGTAGATAGTTATATTTTATTATATCTCCAAATGTCTTTAATCCTTATACTATTTTCAGTAGATAGTAATATTTCATTGTATCTCCCTGTGTCTTTAATCTTTATACTATCTTCAGTAGATAGCAATATTTTATTATATCTCAAAATGTCTCTAATCTTTATGCTATCTTCAGTAGATAGCAATATTTGATTATATTTCCCAATGTCTTTAATCTTTATACTATCTTCAGAAGATAGCAAAAATTTAATATATCTCCCGCTCTCTTTAATCTTTATGCTATCTTCAGTAGGTAGTAATATTTCATTATACCTCCCTATGTCTTTAATCTTTATACTATCTTCAGTAGAAAGAAATATTTGATTATATATCCAAATGTCTTTAATCTTTATGCTATATTCAGTAGAAAGTAATATTTTATTATATATCCAAATGTCTTTAATCTTTATGCTATCTTCAGTAGATAGCAATATTTTAGTATACATAATGAAAACTAGCCCGCATCTGCTCCAACAAAACTTTGAATGCACCATTTCCCATTGAAACCGCTCGAAAATGTTACCTCTTTTTTCGTAAAATTTTCCCTAAAATACACAACGCATTTTTTCCTGAATTTGGGGCGAACGGATTATGAAACTAGACAGTTTTAAAAGCTTTTCTCTCGACTAAATACTGTTACGATTTATGCTAGCATAACGAAGCACTGATTTTTGTATACCCGAAAACCCTCCGATTTTTCCTGTTATAAAGTGAAAAATCACCCTTTTATTAGCTCTAAATTAACCACCCGTCCTACTCCGGTTGGCGTAACTCAAGAGCTGAAGGTCAACAAACTTTGGGTCGAACGGATATAAATAGCTGACAATATAATCTTTCGAATTATGTAAGGTTCGGCCTGATTGGCTATATAACAACGAACCACAAATTGTAATTAAACTCTCACTAATTTCCTGTTTTTTTATGTCTTGAAAGCATGGGTAAAATAGAGTACAATGCAAAACTCGGTCTGTGTGCAAAGTGTGCGTTCATGCATGGGGATTTTCTATTGTTATCAAATTTAGAAGGTCAACCCTCCCTGAAAATCGCACATAGAGCTGGAACTAGATCTTTTGCTTAAAATCGTGACAAAGCTTTCATTATGTCTCCCACTGTCTTTTATCTTTATGCTATCTGCTGTAGATAGTAATATTTGTTTATATCTCCAAATGTCTTTAAACTTTATGCTATCTTCAGTAGAAAGTAATATTTGATTATATATCCAAATGTCTTAAATCTTTATGCTATCAGTAGATAGCAATATTTTAGTATATCTCCCACTGTCTTTAATCTTTATTGGTATCTTCAGTAGATAGTAATATTTCATTATATCTCCAAATGTCTTTAATCTTTATGCTATCTTCAGTAGATAGCAATATTTTATTATATCTCCCACTGTCTTTAATCTTTATACTATCTTCAGTAGATAGCAATATTTCATTATATCTCCAAATGTCTTTAATCTTTATTGGTATCTTCAGTAGATAGTAATATTTGATTATATCTCCAAATGTCTTTAATCTTTATGCTATCTTCAGTAGATAGCAATATTTTATTATATCTCCCACTGTCTTTAATCTTTATACTATCTTCAGAAGATAGCAATATTTTATTATATCCTCCACTGTGAGGTCTGATTAGCCAGAACAAGATCAGCACTGGAAATATTAAGGATTTTCCTATTTTATATTTTATTGAGCTTGCAGAGCTACACAATAACCTGAAATTTGAGCTTGATCGGATGACATTTCAAATGATATAACTATTTTAGTGTCAAAATAAATGCTAAAATGTTTAATAAATTGTTTACAACGCTGGAATTTTGGGAGCTTGTTCAGTACAGTCTTTAGAAACCTTCCTGTGCTCCTGTGCTGAGGGAGTCCATAAGAAATCTGCATAATTAATTATACTTAATTATCTAAGGAAGCTTAAGGTTATCAAAAATGAGGCCAATTAATGCACTTAATTAATTTTGTCAAGTTCATGCACTTTACTAAATGTATTGACACTTTGTATATATATTGGCTAGCTATACAACTCTCTCCTGTGCTGCGGGGATCAAATGAAGTTTTCAATAAAAATTTAGAGCGAAATAAAACCCTTAATGTTTATAGAAAATATTACCTAGGGGGTCAAAAAACCATAAAAAACCAAAAGAAAATAGACTGCTCTCTGTTGGCCAAAAAACAATACAAAACAAAAGAATTCAAAAGGATTTGAAATTGTTATATCTGTTGAACTGTACACCAAATTCACCTCCAGTATTTTTTCTAACTATAGGAACATCCCTAATTTGTCAAATTCAATAAACAAATCGTCAAACAGGGGATAGAAATTAGTCATGCAAGATAATTTGACCGATTAGTAGTATTCCAATATGCTTGAGGCATAGCAATTCATTTAAGTTGATATTATTAGTTATCCCATGCATGTTCACACAATACGGAAAATACCTATGGTTTGGAATGTGATATGGCACAAACTATAGGTATTTTATTGTATTGTGTGAACATGCAGGGGATAACAAATTTATTTTTTAGTCCACCAAAGTTAACAACCCTTTAACAGGCTCTGCGCCATCACCTCTATCCATAAAATCTTTGCGAAAAGTATGTCCGGTTATGTTATATGCAGATCATTTATTTTTTCGGCGTGGATTAGACCTTTTTGCGGTCTATTTCGGCCTCAGAATGTGGCAGAAATCGACTCAGTTGCGTTTAAATTATCCGCAATTTTATTTGTTTATTATTTACGTGTAGTATTTTAAGCAACTCTTCCACAGACACAAAACAATCGCTTTACATGAAATATCTTACCGATCATACCGCGTAAATGCTGGTAACGATATGGAATATCGACGATACGGAATATATTGTGTGGTTTGTCTTTCTTGTTTACACGATATGGATCAGATTTCATACGTGTTAACCAATGAAATAGCAGTATTTACACCTACTTAAGGGAAGTGTCAACCCTATTATTTTGATGATCAACTTTTGCTTCTAAGTTTGAGAATATTGAATAAAAGTACATAAAAGTATACATTTTTAGAAAGGAAATGTGATAAAGAAGCCGATGGTGATATCAATGTGATACCAAATAAACTAAATTTTGAGAAATGAACCAAAAAGCCATTTTTTTACCCCAAATTTTTCAGACAGCGTAACTATAAAATAAAAAATAGTAATTTGTTCTAATATACGTTTTTGTAAACAAAACAATTTTGTCTAGGAGGCAATTTTTTCTTTTTCCAAAATAAAGCTTGGTTTTGGAAATATTGCTAAAAACATCGGAAAAGTGTAAAAGTCATGGTTTTTTGCGTACATTTCGCTAGAAATGGATGCATATCTCGAGTTTAAAATCCATAATCGAAAAAATAAAAAATTGCCTCCTAGCGCTGAAAGTCCTCTACATAATGGTAGTAAAAGCTTACCTGATAGTTTGATATATTTTTAGTTATGTTGTCTGAAAATTCGTAAAATTCCTTCAAATTTGAACTTCTAGAAAACATCGATTTAGTAAAAATATTGACATTTTCCACCATTTAAAGCTAAATGTTCACGGAACACACGGGCGTGTGAACTAAAAAGCGAGTATACTATTATGAACAATCATAATAAACTATCAGATTCAATTTATATTGTCACAATGTGAAGAAATTGGAAGAAAACTGAAATTTAAATGATCGTAAGATTGGCCTTTGTTTACATTTTAGACATTGTTTTGCGCTCTTTTGTTTTTCGCGTCTACGTTGCGGATATTGAGCGGCGCGTCTAGTATAACGCGCGGGAAGGTTCAGCGCGCGACGCAATGATCGAACAGCTGTCGCAGCATTTGAAAAGCGCGGAACTCCGCTTAAATTCCCGCCAAATAACTATGCGCCTTTTCCTGACTCAAACTTACCAAAACAACAATTTAAAATCACCCAAAAGAACGGGAAATAATAGCTTCCGATTAGTAACTTATGATGGTAATGATAGAATACATATAAAAGTATAAAATAATAGAGAAATATGAAATTCAATTTTTGAAACAAGTGCCGGGTTGACACTGCCCTTAACAATAATAGTAAATTTCTGTTTCCATTGCCCAAACTCTCTGGCTTTGACCACATCAGAACAAATGTGAAACAGACATTAATTATCATTTACTATAAACAGCCATGATTCAGAACTATAATCAAAACAAATGTAATGAGGCTGACATTCATATTAGTGATGTTATGAGGGAGGAGGTAGAACTTATTGAATGACCCTCATATATTGTACGATATATTGATTGACCCTTGTATATTGTATGATATGTGTGGTGGCATGGGAAAACCCTTCACATGGTCATTTTCTAGCAAATTGGTATTTTTCTTTGGCAGAGAGCTTCATACTCTACTGATTATAGGACTGTTTAAATTCTTTCAGAAATTCCATCTAGAACTACAGTTATAGTATTTTAAAGTCGGCAAGTTTAAAAGCAACACTCAAAATTGAAACTGACAATTCAAAGGTGTACACAACATCTTTTATATACTCTAATAATAATAAAACTACATTGTTATATCATACAGAATAGTTTGTCAAATGAAAAGGACTTTTGATATGAACCTAGTTTTTGGCGATATTATTAACATTTGTAAGTTCTTCACTTTCAAAATCTTTACAATGCATTGTCGGAATTCACAAGTGGTTACCATGGTAACAATATCATTTTACATTTACATATCAATTTACACATAAAATTTGATAAACAAGGTTCAGAAAAGTACTAAAATAAACTTCACATCTGGAATTTTGCATAAAAAACTCCTGGAGACTAAAGTTCAAGGTATAATCTCTATCTTGGGACCAAAGCTGGAAAATTGACTTGGAACTCATTTGTTAGGAATATTTTGGTATGACCCAGATATCTCAATATTAACACTAGCGACTTCCGACGGGTTTTCCCATACCACCACACATATATGCCTATGTTTTCAGCGCAACGAACCCAAGGTCATAAAACTAAATGTCTGCACAGCTCAACGCACACCTATTAATCAAAGATGAATGCAAATTAACAATTTGTATTTACCCAACATGCACGGAGGGCCCTCAAAACACAATGTGGGGTTGGATACTTGGCATTCACAAGAGCAGTATTACCCAACATGCACGGAGGGCCCTCAAAACACAATGTGGGGTTGAATACTTGGCATTTGCAAGAGCAGTATTACCCAACATGCACGGAGGGCCCTCAAAACACAATGTGGGGTTGGATACTTGGCATTCACAAGAGCAGTATTACCCAACATGCACGGAGGGCCCTCAAAACACAATGTGGGGTTGGATACTTGGCATTCACAAGAGCAGTATTACCCAACATGCACGGAGGGCCCTCAAAACACAATGTGGGGTTGAATACTTGGCATTTGCAAGAGCAGTATTACCCAACATGCACGGAGGGCCCTCAAAACACAATGTGGGGTTGGATACTTGGCATTCACAAGAGCAGTATTACCCAACATGCACGGAGGGCCCTCAAAACACAATGTGGGGTTGGATACTTGGCATTCACAAGAGCAGTATTACCCAACATGCACGGAGGGCCCTCAAAACACAATGTGGGGTTGAATACTTGGCATTTGCAAGAGCAGTATTACCCAACATGCACGGAGGGCCCTCAAAACACAATGTGGGGTTGGATACTTGGCATTCACAAGAGCAGTATTACCCAACATGCACGGAGGGCCCTTAAAACACAATGTGGGGTTGAATACTTGGCATTTGCAAGAGCAGTACTAGACCAATCATGTTGAGGTTTACATCTTCTGATTCCAACAAAAATGATAACAAAGAGGGCGCCGTGACAAGTTATGACGTGGAAACTAGATTTATGTGATGGTTCTGACAGGAAATGGAACAAATCTTAGATGCTTCAAAAATGATTTGTGATTAAACGCTGATTGCTTATTGTTTCATCAGAAAGATGACATTCTCAGCTTTTATCTTGATACCTTAACCAGTTGAGTGCAAATCCTGTGATGCAAAAATCTCACCATGCTGTGTGGATCCTGTATATTTATGTGGTGCGAGTCTGAAAAAACAGTTCCAAATTACAAACTTGCCGCACAGCATTTCACAATCACACCCTAGAACAATGGCATACAAAAATGTAGCTTTGAATGTTGGCCAACCGATCGTTCTAATAAAATCTATTTCTTTGCAAGAATATCAAGCTCGTTATTTAACGTCAAACTTCAACTAAACATTGAACAAAAATGGAGCACACCATTGCATACGGCAGAATGAGCTATGAACTGCACGGTGCGCGCCCGGGGGGGGGGGGGTACTCACGTATGTCAGGTATACGGGGATGTGCCGCTCCAGTGGGTCGCTTTTTCATGAGACATCCTTAGCCATGGGTCCTGTTTTCGCGATTTTCGCGAAAATTTGCCAAAATCAGGTCATTTTTCGCGAAAATTTGCAAAAATTAGGTCTATTTTCGCGAAAAATCACCCTTAGAAATGGGTATGGGTTTTGAATCTCCAGCGGCACCCCCCCGACCAAACCAAATCCGAGTACCCCCCCGGGGGTGCGCGCCTGTTCGGTTGGTTCCTAAACTTGAATAAACTTGTACAAAAATTAACCAGTGATCCATGCAGAATAAATACAACCCGGAAGCAGGGAAAATGTGGAATTACGGTTACATTTCGGGGATATTTCTTGCAAGATTTTGGGTATATTGTGTTCAGACTTCAGTTCTAGTTTGAAATATTTCAAATCATGTCGGTGTATAATTTCAGAAGAATATGTGCTGTCTGAATAAAATCACTATGCATCTGACTATTACAGTGCAGTCCAATGATTCCGTGTGAGTCAAGAGCTCCGTCATGAATGCGTCAGCACACACAGTTATTTAAGTATGTATAACCAATGAATTTCTAGTACAGGGAGACTTATGTGCACTAAGTCGTTTGAAGCTATGTGTGTTTCAGACCAAGATAAAGAACGTGTAGTATTTAGTCCTGTCATGAAATAACTCAACAACAAGTCATCAATCAATATTCACTCTCGTTCCCTGAACGATTGCATCTTTTTATCGATCTGAACAATATGCACAAATTATCCATTGTGCGTGTGGGTTCGAGTTTAGTTCTATAAAAACAATGGGTGTTGAAGTTATGTACAAATAACATATTAATAGCCATCGAAGCTTATGAAAAAACCCTTCTGAATAGCAGTTCTTAGGACAAAGAAGTTGCTGCCCACGTTTACTTTAGTTCAATTTCATCTCAGAATCATCTGAATACCATAACTATCATCATCCGAATCCTCCCCACCCAGAATCACTAAATCATCCAGTGTGTTCAATTCAAAACCTCACTTTACTTGAAGTACATTTCTTGTGCCATATTTACATGTATTTATTCCGCAAACAACACACTACAATAGCATGCAACAAATCTTGATACAGGTAGCCGTCATGGGAAGAGAGCCAAAGCAGTTGAACTTTGAGCCCACTTTGTCTAGTTCCCCAGTCATCTTATTGATGTAAACAAACCCTTTTACATACATTGTACGCTACACAGCGCCGGTGGACCGGCTCAGCGGGTATTTGGTACACACAGGTTGAAGCCGGTAAACCAGCACGTCGGGTATATGGTACAGACTCAGTCAAGCCGGTAAACCGGCGCGACAGGTTCAAAGGGTTAAAACTCAGTGATCTTTCCTTTAGGCTTAGATGCTATAACTAAATAGTAGTAACTCATCCCCAAATATGGTATGCCAACACCAAAAGGTGATGTATAAATCTTCAGCAAAAAAGTGACTTTACCTAGTAATCATTGTAATCACTTAACTGTTTTAACTCACAGTATGTAATGCCCCTTTATCTAGAAAAGATTAAACTGTGTAAAAAAGATCACACGCTTCTAAATGTCCTCAACAAACATTACAAACATGCCTAAATAATTCAGTGGTGTATAATCTCATAGTTATCACATAGTACATAGTGTAATTTATAGAGTAAACTGTAGGTCCCAGGCATTCATCAATTACATGGTAGAAAAAAGAACCTCGTTGTAAATGTGTGATGCACTTTATTCCATCAAAGAGTTGATGCATGGCTGGGACCATTTATGCACAGCCTATCTTACCTCGTTTGATTTTGTGATATTGCGTAGCGGTAGCCATGCTATACCTAATAAGGTATCCCATATTAATCCCTTGGTCCATAATTCTATTATCAGTCCACTGTCCAATCTATTTGTCTCACTGTAAAATAAAATAATCATGACGAAATATTTAGTATCCAATTGTTAACTGTATCCAGTGGCGTACCCAGCTTTTGGAAACTGGGGGGCCCGACCCATAGTTGTACCGACGAAAGGCATGATGTACCGACAATTTTTTTTACAGACTCCCCGAGAAAAAAAACTTTCACAATTTTTTCCCCGTGACTAGCTGAAATCTTGATAAGTGGGTGGGGGGGGGTAGGGATGGAGTTGTCAACATAAACGGCAGAAAGAAATGGACAAAATTGCAAATCTACCGACGGAGGGTCGTTTTTACAGACGGGGTTATTTCAGGGGGGGCCAGGGCCCCCCTGGACCCCCCCCCCCCTGGGTATGCCACTGACTGTATCCATTATTTTAAGATCAAATATTATACAGTACTATAGTTCAGTCAGTTCCAAATTGGCAAAACCTGTTTACAATGAATTCCGAAGAGCGATGCGCGCAAAACACTTGCATGGCGCAATATGGCGCACAATGTCACAGTGTCATTGTATGCAGGACGCTTGCGTATGCCAAAACCGCGCTTATACGCTTGGATTGCTTTTGCGCGCGGATAGATAAAAACCGAATATTTCTCGCCTATTTGGAACTGATTGGACTATAGTTCTTGAATGTTTTGCATACAGATATGTCCATACATGTATATAAAAATTTAGATAAACTCTTTGAGGTCATTTCTGCGATCCAGTCTATTATCATGTTTTAGCAAATCATTACCGATGAATTGGTTAAGTCCAGGTGGTTTCAGTCAACAATCACTTTGGGAACGTAAGATTGTTCCAAACATCGCGTAAAAAGGTGGGTTTTTTACCGTGTCCACAGACATTTATATCTGTGATATCCCAAATTAGGGGTGTTTTTGGAAGCTTTGTCCGAATTTTAAAAAAATAGGTGTCATTTTCGAAGCTTTGTCTGGGATTTCAAAATATTAGGGATTATTTTCGAAGCTATGTCTGCGATTCGTGTCCTTCCTGGGAATAGGAAAAAGCGGTATTTTGAAACAAATGTGTCCTTGTTTTTGCGCAAAATGAGGGACTTCTTAGAAAGTGTCCTTGAAATGGTGAAAAAGGAGGGTTATTTTCAGACAAAATGTCCTCGATTTTGGGCGAAAACCCGGGGTCAAATTAACCAAATTGTCCATGAAACGCCATCAAATAGGGGAGGGGGAAGGTATTTCAAGATCCTGGAACGATTATGTGTTACCCCTCTGAATACGAAGAGAGAACACCAGAGGTTAAGTCTACAGTTTAAGTCGGAAATACGAATGGCCATACCTTATTAACTTCGAAGAGAATGTACAAAAAAAAGGAGGGCGCTATTGAATGTAGGCTAGTATATTTACAGACAGAGTAGGACATAATTGTCAATGTGTTTTTTTAAGCCATTATAGGAAACAAATCAACACGGCAACCAAAAGTGAGGCCAGTGCGCTTCAAGAAAAGAACACTTGTTTATGAAGGCATCTTAAGCAACAACAAAAATTCTATGTTTATATAATGTTAATTTTGTTTTGTTTTTTCCCCATTTCATTAAGCAAAATATTGGTTGGGAATTAACCCAACAAGAGGGCTCCTTCTGATATGAGGACTAGTGGATTTTCAGTCTGGCATCTGATTTAAACCATATGTCACATACAAATGGACATGTTGGAGGCCGGAGTCAATTCTGAGTTATGACTTGAAAGAAATCATTTTAAGCTTTGAAATGATACCATGGTTAAGGTAATCAGACTTTGTAATCACAAGATATGATTTGAAGAAGCATATTTTTGTCTATTATTTTCTTTATATTTCACCAATATATTGGCATCTATTTCAAAACTTTGCTTGCCGACATTTTTTGTTGTTGATGTGACTGATTACATATTTTTGTACCATTTAAAAAACCACCATATCTTTGGTTAATCATCAATCATCATAAATCATCTACATACATTTACTGTTCTTAGGAATTTTGAATTACAAAAAACGGACGTTTCTGACAGAAATGATGGACTCTTCTGTAGAAATGGTATAGATTCCACTTTTGACCCAAATTACCTCTTTTGAAACTCATAACATCATTGAACACGTTAGGTACAAATCTCAATTTAAATCATATGCTGGTTATTTTCAGTGTTCTTTGCTACATAGTTAATATCAGAACGGAAAAAGAAAGAAGAAAAAAATTTAGACACATTTTCACTATAAAACATCAACATCTATTTCTGAAAATTCACATTAATTTTCTCAACGTGAAACCAGCACCCTTGACATTGTATATCAGTTATGGGAGTGGTAGTCAAATACAACATGGAATAAAACACTCATTTGCCTCTTTTTTCTTGGCCTAATGTTCATTCAAAGAGGGCAGTAGTGTGGATCAGTGAACAATTCCATCATAAATAAAATGAATTATTATTAACATTTGCATGAAATTATTATAGGTTCACTTTCAAAATTATTATATAAACATATTGTAATTTAAAAAAAGAGCATTTAATAGTCCAAAGTAACGAAAATAAATAAGAGATGTATGGGTCATTCAATAAGTTCTACCTCCTCCCCATAACTTCTCTATTACATACATGTAGCTAGCCATTTGGCATTTTCATGTTTGTTAGCTTTGAATCTTCATATTAATGGAATGTGCTCCACAGCTAATATAGTCACAATAACAATAATGCTGGTTATACGGCTGCTTTTGGTGATTTTGTGAGTGGCCACAGCAAAAATGACCATTATTATTGTTCATCTTGAATTCTGATTTAAATTATATTGTTGTGTTCTTCAGAACACTATCAATCAAAGGAGAGTCACACCGTCAAGCTATCTAAATCCATTCATGTATTATTTATTGTAGAGGTGTTGTAGAGACCGAAGCCAGCAAAACAATAATCACTTCTGACAAAATGGGTCGAAGGTCATGTAGGAGTCATTACAAGTCAATCCGGGTACACCCCCATGTATCATCTCACGTCCCCTTATCCAAAGAATATTGTCACCAAGTTTGGCCAAGATTGAAGTCTGACTTTACATGAGAGCCCTAAAAAGTAATAAGTGCAGTTTTAAGTGTTGATAAAATTTGGGTCAAAGGTCACGAGGGGTCATTAGAGGTCAATCTGTGTATTCCCCATGAACATCTCAAGGCCCCTTACCCAAAGAGTATTGTCACCAAGTTTGGCTGAGATTGAAGTCTGACTTTACATGAGAGCCCGAAACAGTAGCAATAAGTGCAGTTTATAGTGATTGGCAAAATGGGGTCAAAGGTCATGTAGGGGTCATTAGAGGTCAATCTGCCCCATGTGCATCTGAAGTCCCCTTTACCCATGAAGCAACCCAGCAAACAACAAAGACTTTCGGGAAAATTATTTCCTAAAATAGTATAACGTTTCATGATTGGAGACCTTGATGCATTTGGTTTGGCGTTTTGATAACCTTTCAGCACAATGCAAGCGCAGGTCTGATTGCAGCAGAAAGTGAAAGGGTTTTAGTGACCTTGATTTAAAAATTGACAATTTCAGTGCTCCTCCTGCATGTCATTCATATTTTGATACTTTTTCAGTGCAATTAATGGTCTGATCGCCATAGGTGTGACAGGGCCATTATGTAGAGTCCCTGAGACTGAAGACTATAATCTTTTTACAAAGTAAGTTTGCTGTGACCCCCATTTTATATTTGAAAAATAGAAAGGGCATATTTTTTTACAACAACCCCCGGCATAATGATTAAGGCTCTTAAATTTGTTGAATTTCCCATTCTATCGGTAAACCGTGAAAAAAATACACAAAAACTGTCGAATATAAGAAGCTTGAGTGTTTTGAGAGAACTGCATGGAAATGGCCACAACTCCCCTCCTTTTCACCACGTTAACCCTTGGGCTATCTCCAATCCTGACAATACATCCTTTTCACCACGTTAACCCTTGGGCTATCTCCAATCCTGACAATACATCCTTTTCACCACGTTAACCCTTGGGCTATCTCCAATCCTGACAATACATACTTTTCACCACGTTAACCCTTGGGCTATCTCCAATCCTGACAATACATCCTTTTCACCACGTTAACCCTTGGGCTATCTCCAATCCTGACAATACATACTTTTCACCACGTTAACCCTTGGGCTATCTCCAATCCTGACAATACATCCTTTTCACCACGTTAACCCTTGGGCTATCTCCAATCCTGACAATACATACTTTTCACCACGTTAACCCTTGGGCTATCTCCAATCCTGACAATACATCCTTTTCACCACGTTAACCCTTGGGCTATCTCCAATCCTGACAATACATCCTTTTCACCACGTTAACCCTTGGGCTATCTCCAATCCTGACAATACATACTTTTCACCACGTTAACCCTTGGGCTATCTCCAATCCTGACAATACATCCTTTTCACCACGTTAACCCTTGGGCTATCTCCAATCCTGACAATACATCCTTTTCACCACGTTAACCCTTGGGCTATCTCCAATCCTGACAATACATCCTTTTCACCACGTTAACCCTTGGGCTATCTCCAATCCTGACAATACATCCTTTTCACCACGTTAACCCTTGGGCTATCTCCAATCCTGACAATACATACTTTTCACCACGTTAACCCTTGGGCTATCTCCAATCCTGACAATACATCCTTTTCACCACGTTAACCCTTGGGCTATCTCCAATCCTGACAATACATACTTTTCACCACGTTAACCCTTGGGCTATCTCCAATCCTGACAATACATACTTTTCACCACGTTAACCCTTGGGCTATCTCCAATCCTGACAATACATACTTTTCACCACGTTAACCCTTGGGCTATCTCCAATCCTGACAATACATACTTTTCACCACGTTAACCCTTGGGCTATCTCCAATCCTGACAATACATCCTTTTCACCACGTTAACCCTTGGGCTATCTCCAATCCTGACAATACATCCTTTTCACCACGTTAACCCTTGGGCTATCTCCAATCCTGACAATACATACTTTTCACCACGTTAACCCTTGGGCTATCTCCAATCCTGACAATACATACTTTTCACCACGTTAACCCTTGGGCTATCTCCAATCCTGACAATACATCCTTTTCACCCCGTTAACCCTTGGGCTATCTCCAATCCTGACAATACATCCTTTTCACCACGTTAACCCTTGGGCTATCTCCAATCCTGACAATACATACTTCTCTAACATACTATTTTGTTCAAGCAAGAAGGTGAACAACATGGCTACATACATGGGAGGTCACAGAGAAGTATAATCACACAATATGAAGTTTATTATCTTGTGCTATTGCTGCTGTACAAACTTTCATGCACTAAATTTGAATCTTTTGAATACTGACTATATTTGTGTTTATTGTATTGTGTTGTGCGCGCATTTCACTGAGCCGCCTAATTCTTGCACATTAAAAAAAATAGAAAAAACAGAAACAATTATTTAATTGTTAGGGCGCCATTTTGTTGTCGAAATTGATATTTCAAGATGGCGATTGGCCACAAACGGCAAACATGAAAGTGAAAATCCGCGGCGAAAAAAAATCACATTTTAGCAAGCGAAAGAGTAACAAAAATGCACAGATTTGACTCAACAAAACCATTTCAAGTGAATCTCCACAATGAATTTGAACAAAAAAATAAAAAATAAAAAAACACATTTCGCATTTGACTTTCCAGGCTTGCTACTGGAAACAAAACTTTGTTGTTGTTGGCCAGACACAGGTGCAAAGGACAGAATGAAAGCAAAAAGCAGGACTTTTTAATAAATTGCAGATTATGTATGCACCTGTGTGACTAATGGATTCATAAAGTTTATTGGCATTTTGTAATTAAAATTATTAAAGCTCAAATTGAAATATACAGTTCAGAATGCTATACCATGTCCAATGAGATTTATCCATTTGTTTGTTCATCCTTGCTGAATAAAACAAACCAAGTATCTGAAATTGGAAATCTATATTATAATACGCTACGGCTTAAACTCGGTGACGGGAAGCCTGAATACGAGTCGAGCGTGGAAAAAATAAAACGGTTTTGCTTTTCTTGGGTCGTCCGGGGTCAAAAGCAGGGGCGGACTGGGACCTGAAAGCGGCCGTGGCAAAATGCTTAAAGCGGCCCAGGCGCGTACCGCGGCATGTGAGCCAGGGGGCAGAAGTATGTCGTCCCGGTAGTAAATTTTCGTAAAAGGTTGCCCCAAATTTTTTCCTAGTCAGTCACCTCGTGAATTTCACGTAAGTGGGGGGGGGGGGGGGGTAGGTAGGGTCCAAAAAATTTCGCACGGTCACAAAATTTCGCACAGTCAAAAATTTCGCACGGTCACAACATTTCGTACGGTCACAAAATTTCGCGTAACCGGCCCTCAGAGGCCCAACCGGCCCTGAGAGGCCCAGAACCAAGCGGCCCATGTGGCGATCGCCACAACGCCACAGTGGCCAGTCCGCCCCTGGTCAAAAGTCACCTAGGGGTCGAATTTTTAAGTTCTGTCGATTGTAAGTGTGGTGGAACAGCAAAAGTGCAGTAATTAATCATCCACAATCCCCATCCATCCAGGGAAGTAGCTACAAACCCAAGAACCGCCAAACCCGGGTGACCGCCTAGTATAAATATAATATGCAAATCCATGTTACAAACATGGTTGGTACATGATGATATGAAGGAGCACAGTCCACTACATAAGAAAAGAAAGTTGGCATTGACATACAGGGTCAAAGGTCGTCTAAGGGTCGAATTTTCAAAGTTTGTCCGATCGGGCTTAAACTCGGGGACGGGAAGCCCGAATGCGAGTCGAGCGTGGAAAAAATAAAACGCCTTTGCTTTTCTTGGGTCGTCCGGGGTCAAAAGTCGCCTAGGGGTCGAATTTTTAAGTTCTGTCGATTGTAAGTGTGGTGGAACAGCAAAAGTGCAGTAATTAATCATCCACAATCCCCATCCATCCAGGGAAGTAGCTACAAACCCAAGAACCGCCAAACCCGGGTGACCGCCTAGTATAAATATAATATGCAAATCCATGTTACAAACATGGTTGGTACATGATATGAAGGAGCACAGTCCATTACATAAGAAAAGAAAGTTGGCATTGACATACGATGTAACAAATGTATACAGTTTTTATCTATTTTTGGGCGCCTGCTACAGCGGTCACCTCTATTATGTTGAGTTTTGACCATACCCACTGTTTATGTCTCACAGTATGTCACGATACAAACAAAAATGGTCCGTTTCTTTAGCGCGTAAAAATCACCAACCAGAATTTAGTTGAAATCTGAAAGCGAATATTCATTTTAAATGAGCCCATGTGTGACAGAGTTGGAAAGTTGAAAGTCATGATTTAGTAAAACCAAAATAGACCTACTTTTGAAACCCATCTGGCTGTATGTAGCTATGTTAGGATACATGTACATGTACATCAAGTGACTATTTATTTATTTATTTATGTGCTTATTATCTAATTATCTTTGTAATAAGATCATAAAAATGGAATTTAGTTGAAAATTGAATGCAGGTGTTCATTTTAAAAGAGCCCATGTGTGAAAGAGTTGAAAGTTGAAAATTGAGATTGTTAAAAAAACAAAATAGACCCACTTGGAAGCCTATCTAGCTATATCGATAACCATGTTTGGATACATTAAATGACTATCTAAATGTGGGTGCTTATTATCTAATTATCTTTGAAATAAGACAATAAAACAGAATTAATTTGAAAACTGAGGATCCCACGTGTGACAGAGTTGAAAACCATGAAATTTTACCAAAATACACCCTCTTTTAAACACATCTGTGAAAGAGGTTAATTAAGTTGTAATAAAATAAGTTAAAATATTTGTTTCCACTGACTCGTGTCTGAGATTAATATTAAATGAAGCGAAAAGAAGCGTCCATTCACACCTGTTATGTGCAGTGATCCATGTCTGTCGCAGCATTGTTATAGTTAATTGTCAATTTCCTAAACAAAAGCACCTTCACGTGCTGAATAAATGTGCGCAAAACACGCAAACATTCGCTATTTTACACATTGAGATTCGGTTTGGCTTTAAACAAGCTTCTAGTATCACTGTCCGGACAGGGGTCAGACCCCCACCCTTTTATTTTTGCCACACCCTTTTTATAGAGCCTACCTTTTTATTTGGGAATGTTCAACCCCCACCCTTTATACCGAAAAGGGGACATTTTAATCATTTTGTGCATTCAAAATTTGAAAAGGCACTCATTGGAAGAAAGGACAAAGTGACAGATACATTCCTGAAATTATTCATCCAAAAAAATAATTTTAATTTTTTTTTTAAAAATAAGCTTACTTAAAAACCACCTTATCGGCTAAATCACGTTTATTTAATGCAATAGAGGAGATTCATTTGAAATGGAATCATTTCATCAAATCAGTGCATTTTTGGTACTCCTGTGCTCCCTAAAATGTGATATTACGCTGCGTACAACACTTTCGTAGCTCCGGCGAGTTTTTTTTATTTTGAAAAAATGTCATGATTTCAACAATAGATGGCGCTATATATCAACAAACTCAATCCCTGCTCAATTAAAAGATGGCGACTTTCTAATTTTGAAGTATATCGGACCCTATATCGGATACATATTTATGATATTAATACCGCTAGGGAGCCGACAAGGTTGGTATTTTGATTATTTTGATGATCGCTGAGAAACCCCAACCCTTTTTATTTTATCTCTGCGCCTTATACAACTACACCCTTTATATCAGAAATATTCTGACCCCCACGCTTTTGTTGATTTTTTGATTTCTGGAGTCCCACGCTTTATAAAGCGTGCCGTCCGGACTATGAGTATCATCCTGTGAGCATTTGCTATTTTGTACTAATCTGTCCTTTTAAAAGATTAAATTGTGAAAATACTTTTACATATTGACTTGTACAATGATGTGAGAAACAGGAATTATTTTTCTTTCTCACCATAGATAGTGTTGACCCCAAGGGTGGATTACATACAATAGGATTACTGATCAAAACTTAATTTACAAACAGGAAAACGGTTTAATACTGACTCGATATGGCTAATGTTGTAGAACTGGTTACTATTTTAAGGGGTGGGGTGCAATGTTCAATTCAAATCTATAGTCAACGGGGATCTCTAGAGGCATGTTTTAGAGGTACTTCATAAGAGTGGATGCATAAGACACTATTCTTGCATAGTAGGACATGTAATTAAGTGGTAACCTTAGCCCTTTTACCATCTACTCGATGCAACACTCTTTACCCTTATGACACTTTCCACATGGCTATTAGTTTAACATATTATACAAAACAGATTTTTCAAAAACCTTTCCCAAATTCACTACAAAGTCTATCTCAAGGATTACTGAACCAATACTAGGCATATTTGTATTTATTTTAATACATGTCTCATGGTGATTCCAAATGGTGATGAAATATAATAATTTTGACATTTTGAAACATTTTATGAAAATTGGGAACTGTCGTCTGCAGACGACTGCCTTGTGGAAAGTGATAAGATACTTGTCTATTTCTATAAGAGAAACCACTTTGCAATTGTTGTTATAATAAAGTCATCATGATTGTCACCATTGTCATCCAATTCATCATTGTTATCAGTTGTGCTCTACTTGTTATTAGTCACCTCATCTCGCTACATGTTAAATGTTATTTCAGTCAACTCTTTCGGTTATTGTAAATAATTATCCTCTCCAGTTTGACTCACTAGTAAAGAGTACTTAGCTTAATATCTATACAGTGCTGACTAATGTACTTGCTTGCTTGCTTGTTACCATGCTTATTCCCATACCTGATTGCTGTTTGCTAGTTACGATCAATTCATATTTTATGTTAGTCATGTGCTTATTTAGTATGATGAATTCCTATGTATATCTATTCTAAATATGTCTATTTTATCACTATATTCATTCATGTTTTGACCATTTAATACTGTTGTTATATAATGCTCATTCTTGTTATTGTATATGTAAATTGCTATGTGATCTTTTTCATTCAATGTAAGACCCTATAAAAATACCTGTTCTTTGCTATCTACTGAAGATAACAGCAGTTTAGCTTATATACTAAAGATGATCTATTATCTTCTTCTTTTTCATTTTGAGGTAACTGGGAAGAGCTCAAGGTAGAGGTACTACACACTCCTGTAACTACTTGGTAGCTACTGATAATAGCTTGTAAAGCTTGCTTACTTGTGATTTACCACAGATATCAATGTAGTTTGCTTACTATCTCAGTAAATTGGCCAGTAGCACTACTATACACGGCTATGCATTTATACTCACATGCGCCCGCTCACATGCTGTCATAGCGAGTTCATGGGTATTATAACATGTATACACACCCTCTATGGCACACAGACAACCCGTAATAATATTGCATACACACACACCCTTGGCAAGTAATGCGCTGATACAGCTCGACCTATAACACTTCTGACCTGTATGCAGATATTATAAAATGCATATATGCATATATCCTTGTCTTGTATACAGATATGCAGGTATATATCATGTAAGATTTCATCAATGCCATATTTGATTAAATTCATGACCGAAATGCAATGTTATGTAAACATGTGTACATATACAAGACACATGAAAACAGAGCCCCCTTCATTTCACTTTGCTAAGGCTAGGTTATTATAGCCAAGACGGACATTGACAAGTAAACATCAGAAATATGAAAAGCAAAATAGCAATATTTGATAAGCCCCTGTACCTATCTTCTATTATAGTGCAATGTGATCAAATGACTTTGTTTCTTTGCCTTAGAGCAAAGCTTGTAAACATAACATTTTCAAATGTCAGAGTGTTATAGGTATATTATTTTCCAGCATTCATTGCAGACTTGTTTTCCTTTGTACTATAATTGGGAACACACTCATATGTGCATAGCCCAGCACCATAATATCTCTTAGCATGCTCTTACTTAGCACTTACGTACCATAATCAAAGTAATGTTACATTTATGTATTAGGATTAGAATACTGGTATTTAAAACAGAATTAATTTGGAGTAAGAAAAAACACATTCATAAGCATTTATTTCATTTAAAATAATGCTACTAAACTGGGGTATGGCAAAGGAAGAACGACAACAATAACAATAACAATAGACACCTCATTTTGATAAATGATTTCATGTAGGATGCAGACAAATATACATGCTGTTTGCATGTATGACCAAAGATTTTCCCGACACCCCCTAAACATGTTTGTTTTTCTCCTGAAGTCACAAATACACCCTAAATTAAGATTTGGTGGTTTTTTTTCCAAAATGTGATCAACTAAACGTGAGCAAGCCTATCGCCCTATAAATGTTAGAAAATGAGTAGACCACATTATTTCCCTTTTCAACAGTTTTTTTTCTGAAAAATTATTTAACCGGAGATATAAAGCTTTAAAAGGTATCGAAACTTTTGGGACATTCTGTACTACCACACTCTCAAGCATTCAATAATTGTATAGATGAGGTGACCGTTGTTAACATCAGTAGTGTTTACAAATTGATTAGCACCTGGTCTAAAGACATGCTAGAGGTACTAGTCCATGACTACTGCATACATCATACTATTTGAAAGCAAAACACACATCACTGAGCGCCAATTTTAAAAGCACATGCCACATGGGGCGTACGCATACTGCCGGGCAACCAGATTTAGTACCTGGTCTCTCATTGTGCTTTAGGGATGCAGACCATGACTACTATTACACCGTAAGCATGGTAAGTAATGATCAATCAAGTGTTAATTAAAGCACATTCCCTGTAGGTGCGCACGCATACTGCCGGGCACTACGTCACCGGTCACACCATCTATACTATCAAATGAACCAATAATTTAAATACCATCACAATTAGTCAACAAATACAAAAGATTCTTTCCAAACAAAGATGCCCAGAGAAAATAATTATAGCAGAAGTCATTTTTGGCATGTTCAGACAGATGTAGGCGAGTTAATGACAAGTCAAGTTAAAGTTGTGGTAATGCACGAGTTAGTGCACGTGTGGACAACAGTCATGTCAACTTAACATGACCTTATCACGACTGATTTACCTCTGAAAAATGTCAGAGGTAAAGTTCTATCTCGACCAGTCGAGTCAAGTCAGCCGTCTGTGTGGACGCGTTGTAACGACTACTCCAGGTAAGTTTGACCTTTCCCCAATGTTGTTGGCCTTACTGCTGAATACTTTCGACGTTTGTTACGTTCTTGCTAAAACTGAATGAAGTAAGGCATAAAACGCAAGTTGTTCTTTGCCATCATTTCTGTGATTAGAACGCAATTGCTCTCGTATTGCTACATTCCTATTCTACGTGCAAACGGACCTCTCATGTAGGGTCGGTCGATCGGCTTTTTTCTTCTTCTAAATGTTGGGAATTGCGCCACCGAATCACATATTTGAGACCGGGTGCGTTCTCAGAACCGGCGCGCACAAAAAAAATCAAGGTGTTTTTTTTTAATTATGGTTATTTTCAACATATTTTCACAAATTTTACACACAATTTCAAAAAATCAAAATTAAAAAAAAATGGGGGGGGGGGAGGGGGGGGGGGGATTCCAAAAATGGGTCGGTCTGGCCCGTAGAACAGGGTGGTTTTTTTTTCATGACTTACAAAAAACAGAAGGAACAAATGCCTTAGTAATTTCATATTCATTTTCACTGCCATTTTTGTAATACGAGAAAATATGAAACATTTCGACTGGGTTATTTTAATACAACATCAAATATTTGTAAATTAGAACTCACACACTTTCAGTCAACGTAGATGGCGGTGTTACTTCCGGAACTTGACTCCAGGGACAGGGAGTGGTGATAAATATGACAGGTTTATTGGTCGTGTTAAGGGCGTGGTGAATTGCATGTGGACAATCAGTCGAGTTAGCGAAAACATTACTGGTATTTTATTTCGGGTGTAAAACATTGAACTCAAGCTAAATTTCAGGTCTGAACACAGCTAATAAGTACCTGAGAATAAGCATCTACATGGCTATACATCCTACATGTAGCATTCTGATTGATTGCTCACTGTGTTGTATCATCATAGATAAGGCACAAAAAAACAGTCAGTTGTTTGCTTGCCCTCAGGACTGCAGTCCCGACCGTGTACTGCAGTTCCGACCGTGTACTGCAGTCCAGACCTACCATGCAGTGGCGATCCCAGGGGTGGGGCCAGGGGGCACCCTGAAGTATCCCTGTCGGTAAACTTGAGCTTCTGTCGGTAGATTTGCAATTTCTACCATGCAATTTTTTTCAGCCGTTTTTTGAGACAACGTCATCACTACTTCCCTCCCCCCCCCCCCCCCCTCCCCCCCACTTTTCAAGATTTCAGCTGCTGACGGGAACAAAATTGGGTAACATCTACGATGTTTTGGTCAGAACATAATGCCTTTCGTCGGTTACAACTATACCGTGCCCCCCCCCCCCCCCTCGTTTCCAAAAGCTGGGTACGCCACTGCTGCCACCGTGTACCATTTTTTACAATTTTTTTTCCAATTTTTTCTTTCTTTTTCTTCTTCTTTTCAAGTCACATATATGACCTTGATTGACCCCGCCCCCCCCCCCCCCCCCCCCATGTGCATATGATCATCTCAGGTCCTGTTTTGGACTTAAAAAATAAAAAATGTAAAAGATTTAACACTTTTTTCTTCTGGTATTTAGGAACCTAATTTGAATAAATAAAAAAAATCTGACCACCTGACCCTACCTTTTGGAGAGCATCTATGGGCAAGCAAACAAAATGTTGTTTGCCTAATGGTTGTACGCATCATCATCAGTCTTTATAATATGTCCACTGAAACATGTTAGGAAAATATATTCTAAATGTTTAAAATCCCATTATGACCTAATTAATAATTCAATAAAATGAGAACCACATGATGTGTACAAATTCTTGATTAATGAATAACTGGTTACCATAGAGATATGGATTAATCATTAAATATGGATTTATCATCTTGTATTCAAATAATTATTATTATTAATCATAACCCTACTTTTGTTGTATGTTGACATTCCAACCATAGCAACATGTTATAGCTTTTTACAAATGAATATTTCAGGTCCTAGTTATGTTTCTATAACATGTTCTCCCATTTCATCAAGTGGACTGGTAAATTATTACAACAGCATTTGACAATAATTAAAATGGAAAATAAACTAGATATAAGTTATGATGATAGATCACAGAAGTTTAGCAATACAATTCTGTATCACATGGAGCTCACTGATGTAGGTCAATGACCCATATTGACCCCTTCCTGACCTTTGATCCTAAAGTTATGATTACTTTTTTCAGCCTCATCAAAGGACATAAGATGCAATGAGTCTGATAAAAATTGGATGTCTTAAATTAAACTCCTTTGGCTATATAGGTCATTGACCCATATTGACCCCAACTGACCTTTAAATTTTAATCCCTGAACACCCTATATGTACACTGGTCTCAGAAATCTTTTGATCAATTCTGACAATCAGTTATTTCCTATCTTACAAGTAGCATTTTAGTGAAAGGAGGTGAAATTTACAATTTGACCCTTTCCTGACCTTTGACCTGGATGTCATGACTGTCGTGGTTCGTGTCAAGACAAAATGGTAAATGTCAATTTTACTAATGTTTCTTGTGTGATAATAGTATATTTCATAGGGTCGGTCGCTGAGGACAACACAACATTTAGCCATCCCTTGGGCTAGGGCATGGAGGGATGTCATTTTGGATGCTGTAATATGATTTTTAAATGTTTCTTTTTAGTAAACATTCAAGGATTCAAATTACAAAGTGATTAGGGCAACAATTGTGTTATGCACTCTATAAACATGGTTTTATAGTTTAATCAGTTCAAAATTGGCAAGAAATATTCGTTTTTTATCTCTCCGCACGCAAAAGTAATCCAAGTGTAGGCACACGACGATTATGGTCCCGCATATGATGCACAATGCATCCTTCTGTATTCATTCACTGCTGTAGTGAGGCTTTGCCAATATAGAACTGATAGTACCATTTTATCATTATTATTATTATTATTATCATTATTATTATTATCATTATTATTATTTAATATTGAAAATTATATATAAACACAGTAAGAGCAGATGGTTTTTCTTCTTTGATAAAGTATACTCACAACATAAAGTCTTGCTCCCACGCTGGATGATTACCACGTACAGTGATGGTGGTAGATTTGACATTCTGAAGTTTCAAAGTCACATACGAGTTAAACTTGTCTGTAAAACAAAACAAAAGCGAAACAATGCATGATGTCAAGATATTGATCCAAAATAAATGTATCGTCACTTAGTGTTAACTGGTATTGGTTTTTGCCTCATCACTTCAGTCTGACTGGCTCAAAGCCATACTAGATAGATAATTACTCCATATGTTATCCTAGTTTGAAGTCCATCAGCAAACAGGGTATTGGAAAATAAATAATAGTATGCCTCATAGCACATCCATTATTGATTGCTTTAGTAATAGTGTATGGGTGGTGTGTAAATGATATGACTAATTGTAAACACAATTAACTATGGGCTTTTAATTTATTTATTAATGCAATATTGCGTGAAACATCATGTTCTCCATTGCTTTAGTTTTAAAACAGACTTGAATACTGTTAAATTGATATACAAACATAAAAAAGCATTACAAAGATATATTCAAAAAATAATATGTTAATTGCTTTATATAAAGACAAGGAGAGAGGCCATGTTTTACTATTCAATCTCCTATACTGCCTGGGAGGGTCTTCTCTCTGTAGTACAAAGGACAGGCTCAGGTTATATTTTCAATTTTCTTCGCTCTGCTTTGGCCGATAGTTAGTAATAAATTACAGGCACAACAATGCCTTGCTAGTAAAATCTCACTCCATTTCGTCATGCTAATACAGTAACATTCATGTCTTAACTTTGTAAATCCCATTGGAATGGAAACAAAATGCAGCCACCTTACAAAACTTGTCACAGTTTGCTTATTTATCAGTCGATTACTTTCATTTGTTTGTAAGATAAACTAGATTAACTATGCTTTATACAGACAACAACAATTTCATGGTTCATTGCACCCATCAAAGTCAAATGGCTGTTTCAATCCGTGCATAATTCTTTTTTTATTCACCCTGTATGCAAGTTGTAATGTACTGTAAAATACACAAATTCAATCAAGAAAATGTAAATGTTAATTTGTCCCCTCTATGATTGCACTCTTTCGGAACATTTAGTAAAAAGATATACACAACAAAAGCTACACATGGTTGTAATATATTTTCACTAAAATATCTTTGCATGAAAATAAATGTCTGTATTTTGAACTATTTTTCATACTGTAAGTAACACAATTCAGTGACTGCATAGAAATCTACTTGAATTCGACATACATTAGTAAATGCATGCTGGTGAAAGTGGTGATACTTGAGTGAGATAAAACATTCCCAAAGGAGGCAACACAAAAATCCATTTATTGAGCCTAGCATGCTATATCCAAAGTGCTCTCAACCCGCCATTTACAATGCTTGGGTAGCAGACATTGGCACAGACCAACAAGCTGACGTTACTTTTTTTGCACAATATTCAGTCAAGATATATCTCTATGGAATAACAAAAAGAAAACTTCAGAAACGAGCCTGCCTACTCCATACTCCGTATAACTAGTGACCTATTTTTCTTCAGATGAAGAAAAATCAACAAGAAAGTTACATGTAGAAATTTTTAAAATCTTTACATGTACCTTTCTTGTTGATATAATTCAATAGTGTCATTTGGGACTTAAAATTAAAGGGGGAAAAAAACATGCCATGATTTTCCATATATTTTCTCTCAAGTATACACAGACCACAGAATTTCGCAGGGATGATAATTATCATTTGGTCATTATTCATTATTTTCAAAGTCATCATTTATCCAAATAACCATGGTGTGAGATATTTTGTTTTGTTCATCACAAGGTTAATTGTTGTATTTTAAATAACCCCCTATCATGTCAGTTTTCAATTTGATGAAAATCATGAAGACCTTTAAAGTTTGTGTTAAAATAAATACAAAATAAGAACACATCAACAAGTTTGAAAATAAATTGTTAGCAAGCTGGGCCTGCAACTCAAGATTCATATTATATATAAAAACAAATATACATGGACTTGTTTTACCTTTGATCTTTATATTTTCAATCATAACAATTTTTCCATTTGGACCATATATACAAGTGGGACAGACAGCCACCATGTGTGCAATTCACATAACATTGCGTGCAAGCTACAGCCAGATTTTTAGAAATCAATAAAAACCTAAATAATGAGGGAGAGCAGTCAGATGTGTCCTTATCGTATTGTCTTAAAAGGTCAAATCTGTAATTTCATCTTCAAAAGAGGGTCTGTGTTTGATTGTTTGAGGTTATCTGAAATTAAATTGGTAATTTTATATCACTAATACTTTGAAAGGATTTAATTAAAACATTATGGGGGAGAAAACAGCTGATAACAGATTATAAAATAGAAATGAATGACCTTTGATCTAACCATTGATGCCTAACAACGACATTATCTTATACCTAGGATGCAAGATGCCGGGATATCCTTTATCTTGTGTAGTGGATGATATGAGAACCATATCATCTTATTCTAATAAATGCTGCTATGATATGCAAGAAAATTATTTCAGGATATATATTTACAAGATTACAATTATTGAGAAAATGTTTGCGGAACTTCCTTGTTCATTAACCCTAACACTCTTGAGTACTACGAATTACTATGATGCGGTGTGCTTGTGACACCCATAGGCTCGGCAGTTTTTCGATGAAATAATGGCCCCAGGGTATATACAGGGCAGAATATACTCTGCTATGTATGGTTTCCCCCCATGGCCTAGCGTTCGAGCCCCGGGGGAGTGGGGGCACTTTTTCCCCTCGCTATTTGGCCTCGGGGGTTAGGGTTATTGCTTGTAAAAATAAAAAAATCCCTGAAAATAATAACGATCTGTACTGTACACTATTACTAGTATTAGAATAGATAACCAACAGGGATTGCCAGATGAACCACTCAATTGATGGTTAACATTTTTAACCAACATGTGTAATTATTTAATTTATTTAACCGAGATTTAGTTATGCAATCAAGCAAAATGGATCTGAACTCGAAAATATCACATTTTAAGTTTTCTACTTGATTGTATTGGTAAATTGCAATGCAACATTGTGCAAAACCCCATTAACCCTAACCCCATTAACCCTAACCCCATTAACCCTAACCCCATTAACCCTAACCCCATTAACCCTAACCCCATTAACCCTAACCCCATTAACCCTAACCCAGGTTTAGGGTTTTTGACCGGGATCACGATTTTTGAGGACAAAACGCCAACTAAGTCTCCGGGAACCTGCCGGGATTCGATTCGGGGACCCTCCATTCTCAAGCCCCACCTCCCAACCACTAAGCCACGGCCCTCAGCTACACATTTGCGCAGTATACTGCGCTCACTATATAGGCTCGGTTGACTACGTCATTGAAAACCGACGGCGCATGCGTTTGGAGAGGGACTTAGGATTAGCGTTTTTAGCACTCAGGGGGGTTAGGGTTAAGAATGGACCTTTAATTCCTAAGATACTAGCAATTGAATGGACTTCAAATCAGTAGAAAACCAACAAAATTCTATCCTTTGGTTAGATCTCAAAATCCATATTTGCGATTTGCGACTCATTTTGCTTGATCACATTATACATTTACAAATGTTACCTCATGTTGGTTAATATTTTAACCAACTAACAGTTACCAATAAACTAAATCCTTGTGCAATATTATATGATCCTGTACTTTAATTATCTCACAAATCCATCAATATCCCGCTACCCCCAGAACTCATAATTGTCTCATTTCTTACGCAATTTCCATTATTAATTTAGCTGGGTACTTTTTTTTTTAAAGAATATGATATGAAATGCACAGTATATCTAATTTATCAATGCAACATATGTATCATATATTATTTTATTGGTACTATGACCCCTTTATCAATGCAATTGATGTATCATTTATTATTTTATTGGTTCTATGACGCCTTTCAGTATCCATACTCAAATGTCAGCAATCAACTTGATTTAGAAATGTGTTACAAATGAATCATGAATATAAATTTTATATGAAGATGAACATAATGAAATGTGAACTGCCAATCTGTGATACATGTTACACAGTAATTCCATTTAACCAGATGTGTTAAAACCAGGAGATACATAAAATCTTCAGTAGATACTGTAAAAGTGGACATTTTCATGATACATTTATTTTTGCGCTTTTCGCGCCAAAATCAGCAAGCGCACATATTAATTTTGCATGGCGAAAATAAAAACAAGTAAAATTGTTCAAAATGGGCAAAGCGCAAAATATTTCATGCGCACTAATTTCCACTTATAAAGTGCTCACAAGAAATGGTAAAATAAGATGACTTGAGATGACTTGAGACCAATTGGGCTTCTGAAGATCGACACCAAATTGTCAAACTTGTCGATATATTTAGCTGATAGCAATCACAACCGCCACAACTGCCCACTGCACTTAATAATTATGCTATATTAAGTAGATAGCAGTCAGGACACAACATCCCATTTCACTATATATGCTATCTTCAGTAGATGGCAATCAGGACACAACTGCCCATTACACTGTATGCTATCTTCAGTAGATAGCAATCAAGACACAACAGCCCATTACACTTTATATGCTATCTTCAGTAGATAGCAATCAAGACACAACATCCCATTACACTATAAATGCTATTTTCAGTAGATAGCAATCAGGACACAACTGCCCATTACACTGTATGCTATCTTCAGTAGATAGCAATTAAGACACAACAGCCCATTACACTTTATATGCTATCTTCAGTAGATAGCAATCAAGACACAACATCCCATTACACTATAAATGCTATCTTCAGTAGATAGCAATCAGGACACAACTGCCCATTACACTGTATGCTATCTTCAGTAGATAGCAATTAAGACGCAACAGCCCATTACACTATAAATGCTATCTTCAGTTGATAGCAATCAGGACACAACAGCCCATTACACTATACATGCTATCTTCAGTTGATAGCAATCAGGACACAACATCCCATTACACTGTATGCTATCTTCAGTTGATAGCAATCAGGACACAACATCCCATTACACTGTATACTATCTTCAGTAGATAGCAATCAAGACACAACAGCCCACACTATGCTATCTTCAGTAGATAGCAATCAAGGCACAACAGCCCATTACACTGTATGCTATCTACCGCTATCTTCAGTAGATAGCAATCAGGACACAACTGCCCATTACACTATAAATGCTATCTTCAGTAGATAGCAATCAGGACACACCAGCCCATTACACTGTATGCTATCTTCAGTAGATAGCAATCAAGACACAACAGCCCATTACACTTTATATGCTATCTTCAGTAGATAGCAATCAAGACACAACATCCCATTACACTATAAATGCTATTTTCAGTAGATAGCAATCAGGACACAACTGCCCATTACACTGTATGCTATCTTCAGTAGATAGCAATTAAGACACAACAGCCCATTACACTTTATATGCTATCTTCAGTAGATAGCAATCAAGACACAACATCCCATTACACTATAAATGCTATCTTCAGTTGATAGCTATCTTCAGTTGATAGCAATCAGGACACAACATCCCATTACACTGTATGCTATCTTCAGTAGATAGCAATTAAGACACAACAGCCCATTACACTATAAATGCTATCTTCAGTATATAGCAATCAGGACACAGCAGCCGGCCCATTACACTACATTATGCTATCTTAAGTAGATAAATGCATTTGGTAGTATTATTTTTTGTGTAGAACAATTCTGCCGGAGGCGTCGTTGCTCCACTTAAAATAATACTAACGTCCCATATGTATTCATGCCAGACAATGTAACACTGTATGGTCTAAAAACAATACTTATTATTCTCTAAATATAAAATCTCACAAATATATCTTTTCTTTTACCAGTACACAATCCCTACTACATCAATCCTATTTAAACAAAACAAAACATGTAAGAGATTGATCATGGACAATGCATCAGCTTTCACTCTAACTTAGCCTTTCTCCCAATGGGTTATTTAATGCATTCATTAGCTCCCATGTTGTGGTGGCCAATTATTATAACACACATCAAATGTTAATTTTCATGTTAAATGAAGTGTCCACAAGAATACAGTTATACAAATAGGCATATTGTAATGGCTGTTGACTTGCTAAATGCCAAATACAGGTTGATTGGAAGCATTGGTTCTACTCCAGTGATTGGAGTGAAACTAATTATAAGTTTGTATCAAAGTTTGACCATTCCAATATTAGGTCGTGCAAGTTAAGGTGTGAATGTAATAAGCGGTTACATATCCACAAACACTGCCATCGGTTAAAAGTGGGCAGTACTTTTTTCCCCCTCCATGATGGCATGTGGTAATGGATGTACCAGGTCTGCAAAAGAATATAATGATGTGTGTTAAGCCCCTCTTGTCAAAACGTTCAATATAATGCCTCCATCATTTGGCTGCCTCGCGCGGTTAGTGAATAGGATTGTGGGGTTCATTTGGTACTCCCTCAGGATACTACATTGTAGGGCCATGGTGTGATTTCAGTTGGTTTTCAACCAGGAGTTCAGTGATTGTGTCAGAGTATGATTAGCTTTCTACAATTCTTCAAAATATTTACATTGGATAATGATGAGAATGATTCTTAGCAAAAAGATGAAGCATATTATGCAAAAGTATCACCTTAAATAGAGTGCTGATTTTGTGAGTTTAAATAGCAATATAATGTGGAAATGTATACTCAATCCAGGCTTTGTCAAAATACCAAATTGATATGGCTGTCTGTGATATAGATTGTAGTTAGGCCAACAACAAAAAGAGTTGACTTACCCTAAAAACGTTTTTTTCACGATATCATATATTGGTTATATTTAATAGCAAATTGTGTTCTGTTTATGTTTAACTGCAACTTAAATGAATACAATTGTCAATTACTCACTTCTTTGTTAAATATTGAAAGTAGAGTTTTAGGAAAGAAGAAAGATGCATGTTCAGCATTCTTTGACGTCTTCTTATGTAGTATAATCTTTACCTAAAAAAAATCAACTGTCCGACCGAAAGGGCAAGTCAACCCTTTTGGTTTTATTGAGAAATTGGCTGTGCATAATATGTCAACTTTGTTTTCATAAATATAATGGTTTGTCTGTCAATCCATTTAAATTTGTAAAAATGAAAAACAAATGTTTATTTACCCATACAAAATAAACAAAAAACTGAATGTACTTCGATATCGAAAATTCTCCTAAATTTAAATTACACATCACATAAATTTGATTGATCAAATTGTGAAGTTAACCAGTAAAACCATTTGCACACACGTTTAGACTATTTCAGTCGTCTGCATAACACAAATACCTGTTGTATAGTATTTGGGAGTGCCATAGACACAATTCTAGACATGCCCAAAATGAAGGTAGTCAAAAATCAACAAACAAAAACACTATCAAATTATGCATGCACGATTGATGAACGGCCAGAAAACCTATGCATGAGTTAAACTGATCAATGTTACCTTCTCTAGTTAGATTGTACGACAGTACAATATGTAGAAGTGTATTTTTGTGTTTTGTTGGTGTGTTTGTATCCCCAGCTATGAAATACTATGAAGTAAATTGTTCAATATATATTATTGAAATAGTTTATTTAGGGATTAAATCATGTTTCAGCGTATGTGCATCACCAATCTACAACAGCGCTTGCGTCATCTGTGTCATCTATATCGTTTGTTTATTTCACAAGGGCAACACCCGAGTGAAATAAACATAAACGTCAAGGCCAAATACTGAATGCTTAATTATTAGGTACAATGTATATTTTGTGATCTTTTTCAATTTTTTACAATTATTTTTTTCCTCCCTTAGGCCAACAAAAAAATAATTTGTTTGTCCAACCGACCGTGTCCGACCGACCGTGTACCATGCACTTATCAAACAGCATTATACATTTCACGGACATAAATTATGCTAATGAGCTAATTCGTGAAGGGCGCCGCTCATTAAATGACGTCACTCACATCATCGATATTTTCGGAACGCCAAATTTGTAGGTTTGAAATTCTAGGTCGAGTAAAATGATGTGCTTATTTGTTGTCTGTGAGCTTTTGTGAATTTTTTCCCGAATTGAAGTATTTTTTTATTGAAAATAGACAGTTCAAATTAAACGTTGGTTCCAAGTTCAACAGACAGCACATGTATTTAAGTACACAGCAACAACAATATTCAGGCAACATTTGAGAAAAAACGATGCCCGGATTTGCAAGGGAGTGTACGGGGAAGTGTACGGGTGAACATGACAAACCAAAACAGCTTAGTAAATAACCGCCTCCGTGGCGCAATTGGTTAGCGCGTTCGGCTGTTAACCGAAAGGTTGGTGGTTCGAGTCCACCCGGGGGCGTTGTTTCTTTTTGCATTTAATGCAGATCGACAAATCACAGTAAAAATCTAATATTGACAAAATCACAGACCACTTACACAAAAGTCGCATCTGCGCATGCTCCTGTCGTGATCGAAATCCAACACACAAGCAATGGGCGAGTTTTATAAGTGCCATGGTGCCGACCGTATTATTTTTTATTTTCAATTTTTTTTTTAAAAACAACTTTTTTAGCAATTTAAATGGCCAAACGGACCGTTGTATCCCTGATTTCTTCAATCTGATCTTTATAACACCATCCCCAATGCGCAATCCCGTGTAACATGTTTATTGCATGAACTTGGCAACCACAGGGACTATTAAAAGGACTGAATGAAAATTGATCGCACATATGCAAATGATGTCATTTTTATACTAAAAACGCAGTGTGAGAAAATATGAAAAATCTATTTAGGGCTAATATTTGTTCCCAAAATGTTGCTTAACGGCATGAATATTAATTTCAACATAGTATAAAACAAATTTTGGGGTAGTGAGTACGGGAAAAAATAGGTTTAGTAATATTTTCGCTTTCTGTACCAATGGCGGCGACCTACACGGTATCTGCGCGTTGCAAACTTGGTACAAAAATTATATTTGACCGAGTTTGCAGTGTTGCAACCGATGCGACAATATTGGAGATCGAAACCAGCAGTGCGAAGGTGTAAAGCAGCAATGTCGCAAACTCATGAAAGAGAGTTCTATACTGTCAAAGTGATGTGTTTTGTGTTTGGACTTTATTCATTTACAGTATTCATGCCGTAATTCACAGTATTCATGCCAAATTTATATTCCCAAATACAATATCTGTATAAAATATATTTTTAAAATCCGACCTACCGACCCTACCTTTTGAGGACCCTCAATGGACAAACAAACAATTTCTTCTTTTTTGCCTTATAATGATGTTTGACTCATCAGGAAAGACTTCCCTGGACTTAAAAATATATTGTGACCATATTTTCCGTAAAAGAACATCACAGCACTTCATGTTTACTAGATCTACTATCAATTTTGAGAATTTGTCAACATATTTTTTTTATTTCATCATAAAGTATTTCCTACTATATTGTATTCCCTTGTGTATTAATAATGAATAATAAAAACAATAATGTTTATTTATGACATGCACTTTTTTGAAGTAATTAGGAATCGTATCGCTCTGTAACTCAGAGGATATTTAAGAATTATGATCAGAAATATAAATCTGCAAGAAAATCTCCTTTCGAAAAAGAAATCAAGGATAGAGGGCATCCCCTGGAAAAGATCGCATAATATGCCTTTAAACTAAAAAAACAAAAAAACAAAAACCGAGCCCTGGTATATCAATTACACACATAATAAAACAATTTACATAATGCAGGTCAAAATACAGTTTCATCAACAAAATGATTGCATTAATTGTATTATGTAATTCATGTAAAGAGTCTTGTATGAATGGTTGGTTTTAATGTGTTATATATATAGCATTGCATTGTCATAATCAGCTCCCTCATATATGAAAATATTTCATAATACTTTGACAGACAAAACAGATGTAATGATGCAGAGCTAAATCATTTAATTAAACATTTATTTTCGTGGGGTGTGAAAAACAAATTTACTGCTCACTATTATGATCCATCCATTACAATATAATATGTCATATTTAATAATAATTCTTTAAGTTTAAGGTATATGAAATTACTTTCCATTTACCATTGAAACAGCAACATTTCCTGATTATTTGTCAAATGGTTTCCATTGAAGCAGCTGTTTTGTTGTACAAAATATAAAAATAGATTTCTAGAAATTTAAAACTGGTTTCTAATTATCCAGAACAATGTTCAAATGAGAACCGCCATCATGCACTTCCGTATGTTGTATAGTATGATGACTGGGACTGCTCACGAATTACACAATCAGGAACTTTGCCATTTAGTGCAACAATCAATCACTTTCATGCCTGGTATAAGCTGAAGGTTTTTTTGTGTCAAATATGAAAAATGTGTTTTAATAATATTGTAATGTTTGCAATGCAGGACAGCGGCATTGAAACTAGATGAATAATTACTTAATCAATAATGAGCATGATGAATCCAGTATCACACTCACAGAAGAAACATACATGTAATGTATATTGCTACATGTACATTGTTATATTACGCTGCATGGGGTATCTTGGGAATATTTTAATGACACCAAATATTAATATAGGCCAATTTGCAGCATGGATCATTTCTAACAAAAACATCAGTATTTGTAACATTCATTGCATAATGTGCATTCCTACATGTAATGTACATGATATACTTGGTACATAATGGTGAAGCAGTGATACATGAACCAGTGCTGGGAGTGCTGGGTATGGACAATAAAGAGCCACAGCAGTGTTCAATATAGGCAAGGTGTCTAGATGGATGTATGAAGGCTACAGGAAACAGCATCACTGTATTGAAATTGGTTTGAAATCTTATAACAGGGGTCATTAAACAGGAGTAATTTGTCAGCAGTAAAATTACCAATATACCGCTCCCCCCCCCCCCCCCCCCCCCCCCCCCCCCCCCCCCCTCCCGGAGTAAAAACTGTTTTGAGCACCAGAGGCCTTTATGATTCTGGTGTATTCGCCTCTGTTGGTCAGATGTTTATGAGGATCTCAAGTGAATTTCAAATTGCTTGGTCCTTGTTTCAAAGCCATCACTTTCCACATACAGTTGCTTGGAACCAAAAAATCACTTTCTCTGATTATTTAATTATTTTAACAATTTTGTAGCATGTTTTGAATGTTATTCGAAAAAAATAATGGTATCTAGCTTCTCAGTTCTTACACAATATCTGTGGACTCTGCCCTGGTGCCGATTCTCTATTTTCACAATGCTGATTGATAGAATTAGTTGTGAGAGTCAACCTTTCGGCCTCATTTTAAGATGTTCACATAACTTTAAGAAGAAATAAACCACTAAATGTGTAATGCTTACCTGGTGGACCTTCCAACACAGCCTTTTTAACTGCAAAAAGAAAAAATAAGATTTAAAGAGAATTAATACATTTTTGTTTCTGAATCACCATTGCTATATACTTTAATCAATTCAAAACTGGCGAGCCTCTTTAACAGCAGCAAATTTATACAAAAGAGCAAGGCTGTGCCTGTGTATATTGGATTGCCTAAAGAGAAATAAAAACAGCATATTGCTGGCCAATTTGAAACTGAATAAACCATAGCATGCATAAGGGTGCTTATCAATGTACATGTATGGGGATTGATACCTCCATATCAACATAAATCGGCAAGTACAAAACCTGGGGTACCCCAAATATTTGCGGGTTTGGGGATGTGCCGTGACAGTACAGTATTAGCATACAACAACTCGGGGAGTAATTCTGTTATACCCTTCACAGAGGTATTCATATGGCATGATTTTTAAGAACGACACATACTACCGATGTAGGTGTGTAGGGTATAACAGAATTATGCCCAACTGTACCATGGTATGACACAATGATTACACAACAGGTGTTAAAAACAATACCTATAATAATTTACTGCCAAAATGGATGTTCTTCGTCTGCGAAAAGATTTGTTGCCATTAATAAAAGTAGTTTGCTTTATACATGTAGCATGTGATATATGAGCTAATTTGTAAATATTCCAAACAAATAGGTTAATATTCTGTTATTTTTAAATACATTTTCTATACATCATTGAATATTTGCATTCTACCGTCCATAAGATGGCAAAAGCACTTACTGTGCAAGTGTAATATATTGAAGATTCAAAGACCTATATATTGCGCTTAGGGATGTTGACAAATCTGTTTTTAATTCAATGATAATAATCTCAAAATTTGATCTCAAAATAAATGTTTATGTTCATAATTCACTGTGCAGTCATGCATGGGAAAACAACAGGTGCATTCTATAAATACATCAGGTGGCAGCCTCTCTAGCTGACAGCTGAAGGTTATGGTACCATTGCAGTCTTTTTCAATTGGCAACCTTCATAAATGCACCCCCCCCCCCCCACTGCGGCCCCATTTTCCCCCAGTCAACTCAAGCCCCACCCCATTTTGTCCCCCAAACAATTGAAAATGTTGAATTTTAATGGCAAAATTACTTAAAATTGGTCTGAAATGTCTAATTTAAAACAAATTAATCTTATTTCAGGCAATTTTTACAATAAAAGCCAAAAGAATTTACACAAACATTTTTTTCTTGCCCCCCCCTCCAGATTTTTTCTTTCCCCCTTCCCCCCCCCCCCCCCCCCCCCCAAAAAAAAAGAAAGAATGTTGAAGCTGGTGCCGCCACTGATCAAATATCAAAACCTGTTCCATAGCCACATTAGATATGTATGGTTAGCTTTAGAACCAACTATGTAACAAGTCTAGTACATGTAAGTGGCATACATGCTTTACCAAAGTTCAGGAGAAAATGGTAATCTTGTATACTACTTCATTGTTTGTTTGTCAGTCTGTCTTGTAGTCTGGGTGTGTATCTGTCAGTGACTTGTTGTAGCAATGGAAACACATTTAAAGGGATACACAATACTGTTGAAAAATGTGTGCGTCTCTTCGTCAGTTTTCTAAGATAAAACTTACACTTACGATGACCCTCAGTTCAGCTTCAACTACAAAATATTTTCACGGTCAAAAGTGTGCTTTTATATGCCATTTTTCAGTCAATTTTGAGTGACATTCTTTGTTATGTTTTGTTAATGATTTTTGTTTTAAAAAATGTGAAAATGCTGTTTGTATTGTCAATAAGTTCACACAAACTTGACATTAGAATGCCAAAGATCAGTTCATTAACCCTAACCCTGAATAGGGTTGGGTCACAAACCTTTAACATTACAAAATTAAACCCATAACAATGAACAATTGTAAATCATGTATGGTACATAATATGTGACGCGATCAAGAGGAATGAGTCGGATGTCGACCCTGGTCGAAAATGAGTTTTTAATACAGTTTTATAGAAGACACCTAGAGCTTTCAGAAACTGAAAACCCCATGTCGATACGACGTTTTGTTCCAAAGTTATGTCAAATTGTATACATGAATTTCCATCAAAACTTATGTAAGCCGCCATTTTGAATTGGCCATATCTCAATTTGGGATTCCCCGACATCCGACTCATTCCTCTTGATCGCGTCACATATGATGATTCAGCAGTAATACTGTCACAGGTGTTCATTATCTCACACATAATTATTAGAATTCTGTCAATTAAGAAGAAAACATATGTGACGTGTTCTACCAAAACCAGACGCAATTGGGCAGAGCTCCAAACTGAGAAATAGCCCAAAACATAATTGGGGGTGATTTTTTGGGGAATTTGAGTTTCTGGTAGATAATTAATCTTCAGAGTGTTTATAACAATATTGTGAAAGATTCAGATTAAAAAATCATCCTAAATGTATGTTTCAGTGATTTAGAAAAATCCTAGTTCTAGAAAAAAGCCTAGTTCTAGTAACTTAAAAGGGCGATATCTCAGTTTGGAGTTTTCATAAAGACCGTAAAAGACGAACTTGAAAGTGATGTAACTCCGCTTTTGGAAGTCCGTTAAAAAAAAAAGAGGTACCACTGTAAAGCTGAAGATCTCTAGTTTAATAATCAATTACTAACTCAATTTTGATATCTTGCCCAATTGTGTCTGGTTTGGGTAGAACACGTCACATATTAGAGGTGTCCCGCAAGCACAACATTGGGCATATTATGTTAGAAAAATAATCATCGAGCCAAAATTGCATAATTATATTAAAAACATCATACTTATGACAAAAAAACAAATAAAAACTGCTACCTCTCAACATGCAACTTTTAAAATTTGCGGCATCGAAAGTCCCGGTGTCTATGACGTCATGGTTAATTTTAAAAACTGCATGTTGAGAGATGGCAGTTTTTATTTGTTTTGGTCATAAGTTTGATGTTTTGCTCTATATAATTACACAATTTGGGCTCGATAATTAATTTCTGACATTAATGCACAATGTTGTGCTTGTGGGACACCTCCTTTAATAAATAGTGCAGCCGAAATGGGATAAGTAAGGGGCAATACCTTTGTGCCCACGGCTCAATGTCCTGGGACAAAATAAACATGTTTACTTTCCAAATATGTATACGTTAGGCTCAAGAAGGTTTTGTATGTGCCATAATTATATCTCAGTGTAAAGCACTAAAGGTGCTTGTAAAAATGGAATAACAAATATTTATGTTTTAAAATTCACTTTAAAACATCATGAGCATATGTTGTTTGGTACGTACATCCCATATACAAATATGAACGGAGTCTTCACTCTACACCAAATCAGTGGCGGCGGAAGCAACCAAATTAATAGGGGTGAGCCCAAATCTTGTTTTATAATGTTGAAACATGTACAAAAATGTCCACTCAAATATTTTCAGTTCATGAACTAAAATTATTCAGAAAAACGTTCCTTGTGTGACAAATTGAGCTAAATCAAGCTTAAATTTACGAAACATTGAAACTAATTGCCCCAAAGCATGCACATAATGTTAACACTAAAATGGTCCAGTATGATGCTAAAAACATGTCACTTTAATTTCTTGGGGGTGACGTACCAACATGAAAATGAAGGAGGGACGTGACGTGTCCCCTAAACGGCCCTACTTGTGCCGCCTATGCACCCAAGGAATAGGCCAGCTCTCATGAGTCCATGAATAACAAATTTGTAGTTGGTGTGTGTTGCTTTTTATACACCTTTGATTTCATTTATCCATCTTTATTTTGTACGCACATGTTATTGTATACGAAATGCATGTTGTGTGTTTGGGCAACATAAAAAAAAATTAAAAAATTGTTCTATGGGCTGAAGAACTTTCCAAACAGGTTTGTCTGCTGCAATTAGTTTGTTTCATATTATCAAATGTGACCCAAAATGCGTAAATGAGGCGCAATGCGGTGGTAGCTAATTTGATTTTAAGAGCACAAATGTGAAACATGGTCATAATAAGTCAAATTAAATTAAAAAGTCTTATTTCTGATATTTGATAAATTTTGTATCCCCCAAAAAGACTCAAATGTATAAAACTAAAGCCAATCAGCGCTATATTTTGAGGTGTTTAATTTTGAATTTACTCCATTGTTAGCAAGACCAAAACTTAAAATGTTCATAACTTGACAATTTGTATTGATGTTGTGAGACAACGAATGTGATTTTCAATAACCCGTAACTTTGGTTAGGAATGTGATTTAACATTGACTTTGGTACCAAAATCTCCCTTAACTTATAGATGTTTATAAATAACTCAATTTTTATATGGGTTAGGCCAAACAAAAAAAAAAGTTTGTCTCAAAGCTTGCGAAGGCTTCAAAATCGGGCGACGCGCGCTGTTTTTTGTCTTCCATTTTTTTTTTTAACTTTTTTTTTTATTTGTGTGGCAATTTTTACTCTTACTATTTGCAACCGTTGACACTTTCTGATATTTGTTTTTTCTATTTGAAATGGATATTGTGATGTAGTTGTGTAAATAACAATTGTGCAGCGTTTTTTGAAGAACTGAGTCATGTAAAAGTTTGAGAAAAGGAAAATCTGCCGATATTTTTACTAAAAACTCGAAATAAAAATTTGTAGGGAAAAAAATAAATTGATTTGACAATTTCCTGCATTTCAGACGCGGTATTTTGGCATTTCAAAACCAATGCGCGCGCAAGCTTTGAGACGAACCTTTTATTTTGTTTGGCCTTATCATACTGCAAGTATGTAAGCATGTGTAACCAAAATATACAGACAAATGTAAAATATGAACATAAAGCTGATAGCTTATAATCATCATGACCTGAAAAAAAAGTTTTTTCCCCGTAAGCGATTCCACATTTCCCTCCAAAATGGAATGCATTTCTTAATGAAAGAGTAACATTTCCCTCCAAATGCCAAAATTTCCCTCCAAATGCTCAAATTTCCCTGCAAGGAGCTTTCCGTATTGCCTACTTTTTCAGCCTGTGTTTATCATACTGCAAGTCTGTAAGCATGCAACCAAAGATTTTCCAGGTACCACTAAAAAATGAACACATTTTTTGTCTGTGTTTTCTCCTTAATTGACCCCCTACATACATGTTTGTCTATTGCACCAAAGTTTCATTTCCCTTTTAAACAAATTTGTACACATAATAAGGCTATAATTTGTTTGATGAAATATTGTCAATTATATATTTTAATCAGTAGTGTAGCGAGTGGGGGGGGGGAAATTGGCAAAATGGGGACGAAAAAGGCGGAAAATCATGTTAAATCAGCCGTTTTTTAACCTGGTTTCTTTGAAATAGGGACCGTTATGGGGATCTATGGGGATCTTGCCCCCCCCCCCCCCCTGAAAAAAATCCTAGCTACGCGCCTGATTTTAATTACTAGTCTACTGCACTAATAATTACTAATATGTTAAAGCTTTATTTTAACTCATTCGTGGGTGTATGGGTGGGGGTGGGGTGTTTGTGAATTCATTTATTTATTGTAGTAAGGAGATATTTAATACACACCCTATTCACAATTATACACACTTGGTTCTATGCTCACATATTTAGGCATAGGTAATTATAATATGCCCCAACCTTTTTATTTTGTAATAATGAATGTTTCAAAATTAAAGAGTTATCCTTGGCAATTGAAAGTTGGCATGTTATCATTATTTATGTTTAATGCTATAATATAGGCTAGCCTATGTATTGCAATGCTATTTGTTGTATGATATGATAATATGCTGAATCAAATAAAGTAATGAATAATGAAATAGTTGTCTTGTCCAGGACTCAAAATGTGCTGTGAAACTAACCACTTCATTTCTGTAGCCTAAAGAGTATTCCTTAAAGGCATATTATGTGATCTTTTCCAAGTTGCGCCCTCTATCAGTGATTTTTACTATGAAAGCAGATTTTCATTTTTGATTATAAATCATAATCTTCTAAGATACAGATTGATACGATTCCTAATTACTTCAAAATCATGGTTTGAAAAATAGATTGTACCGAGCGGTACAATCTATTTTTCAAATTTTACTCTAAATTCACTCTTTAAACCATGATTTTGAGGTTATTAGGAATTGCATCGCAATTTGTTTTCCAGGATTGAGGGCGTCCCATGGAAAAGATCACATAATACCTTTAAAGGAACCATAATACACAGATGATGTAAAACAAAACAAAGCCAGGATTTTGAGGACCAAATAACCATCTTATCTAAATAAAACACTTCTAATTGCATTCGTTTATTATTGGTCATGCATGCTTACACTTACAGTATTATTATTACTGCTCCCTACCCCCCCCCCCCCCCCCCCCCCCCCCCCCCCCCCCCCCCCGGATTAAATGCTAGACTATTATATTAAAATAGTATGCTAAAATGATCCTAGGATCTTCAATTCATGATACTGTAGGCTAGCTCTCTACTGTCTCTCAATTGTAGGCCTAGAAGATTGGCCTACTTGTCATCATGTAACACTGGGGCCAAGCCTATACACCACTGGCAAGGGTACAACATTCAACATTCAACAATTGCACATCGATAAATACAATCTCGGCGGGTTCTCCAAAATAGTTTACACAATCGACCGTGCGAAGTGTGGTACTGAAATCTGAAATGAGTAGTTTATTGAGTCATACTTACCACAGACGCAGAGCAAAGACATGCTTATTTGCGAGTTGTAAAAGCTTTATTTCGTAACAAATCCCGGCGTCGCCTATTTGATTTAGCCTCGTATAGTGTCATTACAATTAGTATGTTTCGTTCCCAAAATACCTAGTCTCTATGCTGGTGCCGATTGGTTTTGTTTACTTATCATTGGAGCAGAGCTGTCCAGCCATGTCTATTCCCACGGTCCACCGCTGTTATCCAAAATTCACGGGGAAAAAAAGCAAAATAATAATCTAACCCGGCTTTACGGTACAGTAAAATACCGCGGCCATGTTGCTCATTAGAAATCCAGGCTTTCGCATCGACGATATTTTCCGTGAAATTGACTGCTTACAAAATGTTAATGAAATTGAACGGAGGAGAGTGCGGCTCGCTGAGAGGAAAGATGAGCGAAAGCGATTTCTAATTAAGTCGTTGTAGCATCGTACCCACTCCACAGTAGGTCATTGTTTGACTCGTTATTGTGTATTTGATACTATTGGAATGCACTCTAGTATTCTTGTATGCGAGGTTGCAAGTTAGTGGATTTTGACGCCGGTGGTTGATGGCGCATGTCCATTGAAAAGTCGGGATTTCGTCTGGGATTTCGCATTCGTTCGGTTTGGATGGATGGTTTTCGGACTTTTGACTAGCAGACAATAATTGTATTACATGATCAACATTTACTACCTAAAATATAGTCAGTACATGAAGGGCCCAATGAAAGGCTCCATCGCTTATTATGCGTTCGTAATTCGCCGCCTACAGCAGAACTTTAAGGTGGGTTGGGTGGAGGGGATCAGAAATTGACTCCAAAAGGGGGATAAAACAAAAACCAATACGCGCGCGGAGCGCGCAAAAAATTGCATTTCTAACACTAATGGTCCAGTATGATAATAACGTCCCCCACATGTTTACAATTTCTGGTGTGGAGGGTCATAATAATGTTAAAACCTGTAGAAAATATGCACGCGGGTGGGAAAATGGTCATGGAATACTGTCCTGACAGCCACCTTGTTAAGCATAAATAATAAAATATCAAAATCCAACTATATACACAATCATATTTTTCGTTCCTATTCAAACAAATAGACGATTCCAGTTAGCCCATTTTTATCATATTGATTAAGTCTATTATTGCTTATTGCTACAGATTTTTCGGCCCTCAAACCACACCAATTTCTCTATACTAAATATTTTGTGGGGGGGGGGGGGGGGGGCGGCGTCAAAAACGTCATACTGTACCGTTTTAGTGTTTACTTTTCAATATTTAAGATCAACAAGATGCCTTCAGATTTTTTGCGTGTTTAAAGCGAATTGGTTTCATTTCATTCTTTTCAAGCTTAAACAAAATGGCTTCATGAACGTTTTTCATAATCATTTTAGTGTTAAAATAACCAGTTTTTGCACAAATTATTTTCGATGTTTTATTATTCAAGCTGCTTCAGGAACGTTTTCAGGACCATTTCAGTGTAAAAATAACAATTTTTTGCGCGCTACGCGCGAATTAGTTGGAATGTTTTATTATTCAAGCTTAACAAGATGGTTTCAGGAACGTTTTTTGAACCTTTCTTTTTACAATAGCAATTTTTTAAAAATATTTTATTATTCAATTTGAACAAGACGCGCGTATTAGTTTCACTGATTATTTATTATTCAAGCTTAATAGCTTCAGGGACGTTTTTCTAAACCTTTATTTTTACAATAGCAAATTTTTTCGCGCTCCGCGGGAATTATTTTTTACTTTGTATTATTCAATTTCCACAAGATGGCTGCATACACGATTCTGAACCTTTTTAGTGTTAAAACAGGCATTCTCAACTGGGGGCGCGCGCGCCACTTATGGCGCATCCTAAGTGGCGCGAGTGTGGTTGAAATTTGTTTTACATAAAATAATCATATCATGATATAGCTAGATTTCATAGGCCTATGACGGTTAGATGTATAAAGACAGCGATTTTTCGCGCGGTACGCGCGAATTTGCCCTAAAAAGAGTATTCTTAAACAGCTAAGAAAGTTTAAGCAATCTCATTGGTTCTCAGAGAAATCGGCGACATCTCTATGAGACAATAGAACACGGGGAGATGGGGCTTACGTTTTAACAGCGCGCCCGACCTTCACAATGCGTGGTTTGCTCCATAACGCGCACTTCTGCAGTGCGTCTTTAGCGCTTTTCCTGCGTTTATGCCGGCGCTGCGACGCTTACGTATGGTTTACTCATCGCATGTGAGTGGATGGAATGTTTGTGGGCTATTCGATCCTAGCAGGGGTAAAAGTTGTCAAATGTGGACAATAAAATGTACTTATTTCTTTGATAAATGTCTAAAGTATGATTGTTTAAGAATGAGAATAAAGGTATTGTTTTTAGACCGTACCCGTGTTATATTGTCTGACATAAATGCGTTCGATAGTATTATTTTTTGCGTAGAACAACTCCGCCTGCGGCGTCGTTGTTCTACTTAAAATAATACCATCGTCCGCATTTATGTCAGACAATATAACACGGGTACGGTCTAAAAACAATACCTTTATTCTCTAAATATTAGTTAGGGAGCACATCAAAACTCGACCGCCCGGCAACCGCCGGTTCCGTGCGTTTGCAGCCGGTTTCTCTTGTTTTAAACAATGATATGCGGTCCAACCGGGCGGAACCGGCGGTTGCCGCGCGGTCGAGTTTTGATGTGCTCCCTTATGATGCTGCCTATATATATGTTAAAATATTTTGAAATTAATGCTATGAAGTGAATTTTGCCGTTGTAAATTCTAACAATATGACCAAGTGGAGCTTCAACAAGTTGTTTACAAAATGAGGCGTATCAGTAAATCTAGTTGAGAAAGCCTGTGTTAAATGATATACATTTTTTGGCTTCAAGAACGTTTTTCTAAACCTTTTTGCGCGCTCCGCGCCTATTATTTTTATACTACTTTGTTATTCAATTTGAACAAAATGGCTTCTGAAACGTTTTCTGGAACTTTTGAGTGTTAAAATAGACATTTTTGGCGCGCTACGCGCAAATTATTTTCACTGTTTAATTATCAGTCAAGCTTACCAACATGGCTTCAGAAACGGTTTGTTCTGCAGTGAAGTTTCAGTGTTTCATTAATCAAGCATAACAAGATTCAAATATGTTTTGGACCATTATAGTTAAAAACTTATAGTTTTTGCGCGCTTCACACGAATTAGTTAGTCTCCAACTTTATTGGACCATTTTACTAGTTAAAAAAACTAAAAATCTGAAGCGCGCATTTTTGGGGGACGAGTTAACTCGGACCCCTTAGTTTTCAAATGAAAGGTCACGTGGTCATTATTATTGTTTCAATTAGCTAGTGGTGACGTGAAACGTTACAATTATTGTATTTACTAAATAATGTAAATTGTATTATACATAAAGGAAGAAGTATTGACAGGAAAACGAACTTTATCTGTGGTTTCAGGCAATTTGAGCTTTTTAATACAGTCGGCAGTAAATGTTTGGTTAAATGCTAAAATATCGCCAAATACAGATTTTCAGTGCGAAATTAGTATTTTAAAGTTTTTTACATTAAATGTGTCTATTACCGTAAATAAAATGGTGCTTTAATGGACAATGAAGTTTAAATATCACATTTTAATTTTCGATTTAGCAGTCTCCGAGACAATCTCAACGTAATTACTATTGTAACATCAACGATTGTGAAGAAGATACCGTGGTCTAATCCCAGCGGGCACTCAACCATATTTCAACGTTGATTCAACGTTGAAATATGGTTGCGTTATTAAACAACATCTTTTCAACATCTTTTCAACTACATTATTTGCTTTGTTGAAGTAACGTTGAATATTGACGTTGATTCAACGTTGTAAAAATCACGTTTCCAAAATTTAGTGTGGAGCTAATTTGCATATTTTACTTGGCCTTATATTAGCCGAGTAAATTGTCTAAATTGCTCATTAGCATAATTGCAATGGTACAAAAATTAGTACCGGTGCTCGTTTGTACCATTTCAATTATGATAATGAGCTAATTTGCCCCTTTTATTCATTTAAACCTATTATTTTATTTGAATTAAGTCAAATGCATTAATTTAACACCATGGAATGTATATTGATATGCACTTGTTTATGCATATTTTCGCGCTGGATGTAAGAAAGGTAATTGTTCACTGAACAAATGCAAATACATTGTGAAAGAACATAAAAATCCAAGAGTCAATGCCCTTGCAGCACCCCCCCCCCCCCCCCCCCCCCACACCATCTCCTGGTTGCCAAACGATATAAAAGCTTCACGAAGTATTTTTAGGAAGAAATTAACACATTTTCTGTTGATTCTACATCGTATTTCAACGTTGATTCAATGTTGAATTATGATTAAGTAGTTTAAATTTGGTTGGTATATCAACCACTTTTCAATGACGTGACCAAAATTCAACATTGAATCAACGTTGAAATATGACGTTGAATTAACGTTGAAATCTATGGTTGGTACAAACTTCCAAATCCAACTGTTAATTCAACGATAATTCAACGATGATAAGCAACGTTGACACAACGTTGTTACAACGTCATTTTGCCCGCTGGGAATGGTTGGTCACCATCACTGTCAAGCAGGAATCCTGGGTTTGATTACGCTGGGGAGCACACCTTTTTTAATATTACATTGATTTGTACTTTTTATGTTTCATTAAATTGTTTGTTTACAATATCGGCTAAATCTTGTCTCACGTCCCGTACGGAATAAACCGTGTATAGCACCAACGTATTTTAATTGGTTTGAGCATGCGCACTTGAGTTACGGGACGTCTAGCAAGACATTGCCACAATGGTGTAGGCTATCATTAGTATGTTTAATAACGACTCTTTTTTATCTATTAATATCGTTCAATGAATTTAAATAATAACGATTTCTTTTTTGTTTGAATCGGCTCTTGTTGTTATGTTCGTTCGTCTGGCTGTTTCGTGATGTTTATTTTTTACAAAACGATTGACTACAATTAGTATCCATAAAAAACCTACCATTTATGCAATACAGAACAAAACGGCCTATATTGGTGCAGTATTATTGAATCAAAATATTAAGGAATGCTTTTCTACTAAAAAATTCGCATTGTGTAGTATATGATCAATCTTGATTAAACAAGGTCTTCTAAAGGACCGTTCATTATTTATGGTGGAGAGGGGGGGGGACAAATTCGAGACTCGTATGTCAAAATTACCTCCTAAAGCTGAAATTTAAAATTACATGACCCCCCTGCTAACCAGTAGTTTTTTACACCCCCCCCCCCCTCCCCTCCCCGAAAAAAATCAGCTTGTCACATACATAAAGGCATATTATGTGATCTTTTCCAGAGACCGCCCTCTATTCATGATTTTTTTTAGAAAGTAGATTTTCTTGCAGATTTACATTTCCGATCATAAATCATACATACATTCCAAGTTACAGAGCGATACGATTCCTAATTACCTCAAAATCATGGTTTTAGAGTGAATTTAGAGTGAAAAATATAAACTGTCGGAATCCCGACAGTTTATTTTCACTCTAAAACCATGATTTTGAAGTAATAAAGAATCGTATCGCCCTGTAACTTGGAATGTATGCATGATTTATGATCAGAAATGTAAATCTGCAAGAAAATCTGCTTTCTATTTTTTTTTCGATGTTGAGGACGTTCCCTGGACTGTCTTTACCTTTAGAATTTTGATCATGGATAGGGGAATATGGGGCAACTGGACCGTGGGGCAAGTGGTCCGAAATGAAGGATTTTGTAATTGTATGGGCATACTGCTTTCTTTTGAACAATACGACTTTTGTTGATACTTGACATATATCTTTACCTTCTACAATCCAAAACATTTGGAACTTTAGGGTATTTACACATGTGATTTTTCTCCATATCTTTGAAGCTAACTCCTTGAGTGACTGATTGAAAATTCACAGATAGTATGGGCGATATATGAAGATGGGTTTAGATCATGTTTAATGTACTTTATAAGATTAACAGATATGCAACAGTAAATATATACATGCAGTACCGTCGTCTTAAGATACTAGGTGCATATTGCATTTGATGGGTGCTATATTGTAGTGTGCTTAGGGACTTTCCGAAATATGATTAAAACCATAGGTTGTGGTTGAAATGACCGTAAAATGGCGCATATTGCTAATTTGGGACATTGGTGGTTTGGATTTCCGATCAATATTATCATTTAAAGAATGCTTCAACTTAAATCATTATCACGGGTATTCATTTGGTAGAGTTATTAGTTCATGAATTTGCAAATAACAAAGTACACCATTTCTTACTTATCTAAAGACACTCGTCTTCTTGTAGGACCCGAACGCCGTAATATTTGCGAATTCAAAGATACTCACTGGCTACAGAAATCTGTGTAATGGCTAAAAACAAAAATGCAGTTTTGCCTTTTTTCTGAAATGTATTGGAGTTATTGATTATTATGACAAATGGTGGTATGTTTTAAAACATTTTGGCGTAAAATGTATTACGTCACAGGCGTGTTTTAATAACGTTTCAGGCTCGACAAAGTGCTACGTCATTTGTTGGGGTAAGTGGTCCGAAGGGGTGTGGGGCAACTGGACCGTCTGCAAAAACTTAATCAAAATTGTAACATTCATTTTGAAAATGAGTTGCTAGTGTCAATAAAACATGACTCGGTATTGAAATGTGAATAGAATATGAAATACTTCACATTCTTTCAAGTTCTTAGACATTTTGGGGCATTTCGGGTCTAATACCACTATTTCTGATATTTAAGGATTACAATATGACATGAAATTGCTTTAGAATGGTTTAAAACCTCGGTATTATGAATTACATCTTTATTATATTTTGAATGGTGTCTGTAAAGGTATTTGCTATGACGAAATATCATGATTTATGTAATGTATTTTATCCACTGCTTTTTGTATATCACCGTTGGGTCATCATTGTCATATTGACTAACTTCCCCTGTAACATGAAAAGCTGGCTAAATATCAAGATGGTTTATTATAAGTACTAAATGATGATTATATGAAGTAAATAAAATCATTAAAGAAAGGGGTATATATAGACAAATGTATGGGGCGTCTGAATATCACAACCATGTAACCATTTAACTAGGTTCATACCGTTTTAGGGGACGCTGAATTGCAGAGGAATTCAAACGGAAATCAAGAAAAGCCAAGTTGAGGATGATTTTAGGAAATATAAATTAACTTTCGCTGGGATACAAGAAACACATCTGAAGGGAACGGGATTCGAAACCATCACAACAACGGACAAAGCCGATAAGTATGATCTTTATTACACGGGAGCGGATCAAAATAGACATCACGGAGTAGGAGTTTTAATACATCATGGACAAAAAGGATATTTTAAACGAATTTCGGACAGAATTTGCTATTTCAAATCAAATTTACAAGAAAACAACACAAATCGCTCTGTCGCCATTGTGTGCGCCTACGCGCCTACGCTTGCGTGTAGCAACGCTAACCCGGAAAAACGGGAGGACTTTTATCAGGATCTTGAAAATCTTCTTAACAGTTTTAGTAACCGTACTATTACCATCATCTTGGGCGACTTCAACGCAAAAACCGGGTCCGCATGGAGACATTTTCCGCAAAATATCGGAAAATACGGAAAAGGACATGTAAACGAAAATGGAAATCGTCTTCTAGAGACAGCTATGAAATACAACCTTGTCTTAACTAACACTTTATTCAAACATAAACTATGTCACCGGACAACATGGACGTGCCCGGAAAGGAACAATCTTGACAAAGATGGAACGCCAAGAAGAAACCCGTATAGGAATCAAATTGATTATATAATTATCAATAACCCTTTCCGCAGATTTGTTCAAAATTCCAGATCATATGGCGGAACAGAAACATCTACAGATCACAAACTCGTCATGGCTGAGTTGAATTTTGAATTTCACAAAATCAATAAAAAGCCTTCAAAGAAGACACTTGCCGTCGACAAACTTAAAGAACCAGAATTCAGACAACTGTATCAAGGGAAAGTAACCACCAAACTTAAAGAAATAAGTAAAGATGACGAAGAAGAATCTCCTCAAGACAAGTGGAACAAGATTAAGAAATCATGCCTAGAAGCTGCCGAAGAAGCGGTAGGGTACAAAAACAACAACAAACGAATAGACGATCCACGAATAAAGAACATGTCTGAAAAGCAACAAAAACTAAGACTTGAAATCAACGCATCTGACAACAAGGAACAAAGAAGAAAACTGAAGAAAGAAAGAAACAAGACACTAAAACAAATCCACAAACTCGTTAAGGAAAATGAAACAAGCAAAATTAATGAGAAACTGGAAGAGCTTGAAAACTGCAAAAATGACTCAACCAAAATGTTCAAAGCAATCAAAGCTCTAAAAATCATAGAGCCCAAGAAAAATCTCATAGTGCACAATGAACTAAATGAAACTGCAACCAGTGAAGAAGACAAAGTCAAATTAATAACGGAATTCTTCAAAACACTCTTTGTATCAGACAAAGCTGAAAACATACCAGACTTAGAACCAAAAGAAATGACAACACCATTTACGGCGGAAGAAGTCGAAGAAGCAATCAGCACGCTGAAAACAACAAAAGTCCAGGATGTGACGAAATTAATAGTGAACTTCTTAAATATGGACCAGCGGAAATAAACGAAATTATAGCTGAACTGCTTAATGACATCGCCAGCACAGGACAATTTCCTTCAGAAATGAAAGATGGCATATTAGTACCACTTCCCAAACCGGGCAAAAAACAAGGTCCGCCATCAAATCTGCGACCAATTATCTTACTCTCTGTACTAAGGAAAATATTAGCAATGTGTCTACTAAGAAGAATTGATGACCGACTGAATGAAAACATTCCGCTTACACAAGCAGCCTACCGTGCTGGAAGATCAACCACAGAAAATGTGTTCACATTCAAGACTCTAGCTGAAAAAGCAATCACTTCTTCGAGCTACGAAACTCACATAATCATGCTTGACATGAGCAAAACATTTGATAGCGTCATCCGCAAGACCCTATATGAAGATCTCCAGAGCATTCTCAACACAGATGAGCTGCATCTGACAACAATTCTCCTGAAAGATGTAAGACTGAAAGTCAGATGCGGAAAAACTACCGGAGACTATTTCACAACTAATATAGGGGTCCTCAGGGGGATTGCCTCAGCCCGATCCTCTTCACTCTATACTTGGCCAAAGCCCTGGAGCAAGAAAAACACGTAGACCTAGAGCATACATACGCCAAACCTAATATATCGGAAGCCGAAGATCTCCTGCCACCTCATCTAAAAGATCATACCTACTGCAGGAAGACTGATCCGTATTTCCTCATAGACCAGTAATACGCAGATGATATCAGTTGGGTCGCTAACAGCATCATAAAATTGAACAAATCAAAGCGGAAATACCAGACAAGCTCAGCAAACGCAATCTCAAAATTAACCAAACCAAAACAGAAGAATACACAATAAAAAGAAACGGAAACGAGTCATGGAAGAAATGCAAGTATCTCGGCAGCTTATTGGACACAAATGAAGATATTTGCAGAAGGAAACAATTGGCTATGATGGCATACAATAAACTGAAATTTATCATGAATTCAAGAACAACATCAACGAACTTAAAACTAAGAACGTTTAACTCATTCATAACCAGCATCTTCCTTTATAATTGTGAACTATGGACAATGGACAAGAAAGCTGAACACAAAATCGACGTGTTCCAGAGATCGTTATTACGTAGAATGATGAAATTAAGCTGGCAAGACAAAGTAACTAATGAGGAGTTATATCAACGAACGAGTCAAACCAGATGGAGCAACTTAATAAGAACTAGGCGTATGACCTGGTTTGGTCATCTCCTAAGACTCCCAGAGAAAACCCCAGCAAAGATGTCCCTAGCAGAAATAGGAAGAAGTGTTAAAAGACCACAAGGTAGACCAAAACAGACGTGGATAAGAATGATCCAAAAACAATTGCAAGAACTAAATATTGACTATACAAACGCAGAAAATCTAGCAGAACTGGCCAGTGACAGATATACCTGGCATTTACTAACTGATAAGTGAGGGCGCCATGTCAACAAAGACGTAATGCGTAACTGATGATGATGATGATACCGTTTTATCTATAATAAACGTGCAGTCGAAAATTGCGCTTGCTTTGTACACCATTAGTATTACTGCTTTTTACATGTTAACCACGAAAACTGTATAAAACATGGGTTTCATGAGACCTGTATCATTTTTACACGTTAAATAATATGGAAATGAGTTTGTAAAGAAAATACTGCTTAGTTACCGTGTTGTCAATCAATGATTTCTGTGTATTCTAACCGTTGGAACATATAGGACCAGTTGCCCCAACGAAGGGGTAACTGGACCGTGCCAAGTAAAGTTTTTAGTTAGTGGTAATTGGCCTTTTGTTTGGATATTTTTTAACATTGATTATATGTTATATGTAAACAGTTACATGGGTGATATTTTCATAGCAATTCCATAAATATTTACACGAGCTTTAAGCTTTTATATCATGAAATATGCTTAACCGGTCCAGTTGCCCCATCCTCCCCTATACGTTGGCAAATAGCATAATTGGTGGAAAGCTGAGACAAGGCGACGGAAAGCATGCAATAATTTTTTTTAAATCATAAAATTGGATTTTGTAACATACAGTTATTATGTGATCTTTCCAGGGGCGCCCTCTAATCATGATTTTTTTTAGAAATTAGAAAGTAGATTTTCTTGTAGATTTACATTTATGATCATATATTCTTGAGTTACAGAGCGACACGATTCCTAATTACTTCAAAATCATGGTTTAAAGAGAAAATCTGTCAGGTCTGCGCGACAACTTATTTTTCACTCTTAATTCACTATTCACTAGAGTTATAATTAGACACTTTCAGCCTCAGGATTATTCAAAAAAGTGGTGTGTGGGGGGGGGGGGGGGGGTATGGGGGCATCTGCTATCATCCCCCCCCCCCCCCCACTGACGCCCCTGCCTGGGGGAAGGGATGGGAATATATCCTGAATATTGTGAGGGGGGCACACAATCGCGAGATTTGCGTGATTGTTCCACTTCGCATCGTAGGTGTTAGTGGGCCCTACATTTACCAGTTGTTTTTCCTAGAAAAGGGAAATGGTTTAGGAGAGTTATGGTGAGCCTGGTGTGGTATAAGTACCGTTGGGTGGGGGTTAATAAACCAACCTTGTGTGGGGGTGTGCCGGGGGGGGGGGGGGGGGGGAGTTGTAGGGGGTTAATGTGGTTTCAGAGGTATGGGTAAAGTAATTTAATAAAGTAATGTGGCATAATCTATAGATGTATAGTGGTATACGCATGAAAGGGCCATGAGCCCGGCCAGTAATTATAACATGTGATTTCTTGATACACTATACAACTGCGGATATGACAGGTCTGCTTTGTGCCCATTCAGTGGCACAATACCGCTTCCAAACCGCTCATGTGTCCATGCCGACCTTCCTGATTAAAAAAAGCCGCCATGATTTTTTTTAGGCTGCGAGAAAAAAATCGTGGCGGGTTTGTCAAATTGCCACATGCTCACGACCACACAAGACTGCAGAAGACTATGGGCGGCCAAATACGCCAAAAGGGTACAAAATGTGTTTGGTAGTGTGAAAATGCAAAAGGTAGTGGTATAAAATGTGAAAGGTAGTGTAGAAATGCAAAAGGTGGTGTAAAAATGCGAAAGGTAGTGTTGAAATGTAAAAGGTGGTCTAGAAATGCAAAAGGTAGTGTATAGGGGAGGTTGGGGCAACTGGTCCGGTTAAGCATATTTCATTATATGTAAGATTAAGGCTCGTGTAAATATTTATGGAATTGCTATGAAAATATCACCCATGTAACTGTTTACATATAATATATAATCAATGTTAAAAAGATCTAAAGAAAAGGCCAATAACCACCAACTGAAACCATTACCTGGCACGGACCAGTTACCCCATCATTGGGGCAACTGGTCCTATATGTTCCAACGGTATAGAATACACAGAAATCAGTGAATGACAACACGGAAACTAGGCAGTATTTTCTTTACAAACACATTTCCATGTTATTTAATATGTAAAAAGGATACATGTCTCATGAAACCCATGTTTTATACAGTTTTCGTGGTTAACATGTGAATAGCAGTATACTAATGGTGTGCAAAGCAAGCGAAATTTTCGACTGCACATTTATTCAATAAAACGGTATGAACCTAGTTAAATGGTTACATGGTTGTGATATTCAGATGCCCCATACATTTGTCTATATATACCCCTTTCTTTAATGATCTTATTTACTTCATATAATCATCATTTAGTACTTATAATAAACCATCTTTATATTTAGCCATCTTTTCATGTTACAGGGGAAGTTAGTCAATATGACAATGATGACCCAACGGTTAATATACACAAAAAGCAGTGGATAAAATAAATAAATCATGATATTTCGTCATTGCAAATACCTTTACAGACACCATTCAAAATATAATAAAGATGTAATTCATAATACCGAGGTTTTAAACCATTCCAAAGCAATTTCATGTCATATTGTAATCCTTCAATAGCAGAAATAGTGGTATTAGACCCAAAATGCCCCAAAACGTCTAAGAACTAGAAAGAATGTGAATTATTTCATAATCTATTCACATTTCAATACAGAGTCATGTTTTATTGAAACTAACAACTAATTTTCAAAATGAATTTTACAATTTTGATTAAGTTTTTGCAGGCGGACCAGTTGGCCCATACCCCTTCGGACCACTTGCCCCAACAAATTACTTCGCACTTTGTCGAGATGAAACATTATTCAAACACGCCTGTGACGTAATGAATTTTACGCCAAAATGTTTTAAAACATACCACCATTTGTCATAATAATCAATAACTCCAATACATTTCAGAAAAAAAGGCAAACTGCATTTTTGTTTATAGCCATTACACAGATTTCTGCAGCCAGCGAGTATCTTTGAATTCGCAAATATTACGGCTTTTGGGTCCTGCAAGTAGACGAGTGTCTTTAGATAAAATAAGAAATGGTGTACTTTGTTATTTGCAAATTCATAAACTAATAACTCTACCAAATGAATACCCGTGATAATGATTTAAGTTGAAGCATTCTTTAAATGATAATATTGATCGCAAATCCAAACTACCAATGTCCCATGTTAGCAATATGCGCCATTTTACGGTCATTTCAACCACAACCTATGGTTTTAATCATATTTCGGAAAGTTCCTAAGCACACTACAATATAGCACCCATCAAATGTAATATGCACCTAGCATCTTAAGACGACTGTACATGCAGTATATATTTACTGTTGCATATCTGTCAATCATATAAAGTACATTAAACATGATCTAAACCCATCTTCATATATCGCCCATACTATCTGTGAATTTTCAATCAGTCACTCAAGGAGGTGGCTTCAAAGATCTGGAGAATATCACATGTGTAAATACCCTAAAGTTCCAAATGTTTTGGATTGTAGAAGGTTAGGATATACACTGAGCCAAAAAAGAAACTTATAAAATTTTAACAGATCACCATAGGGGCAGTGCACATTTCTCTTGTGTCATTGAAGCAAACAATTGGTTATTGACTGCCATTTGAAGCAATACATTGCAGTAATATTGTATCCAAATTTGGTACATTTTCATGCACAGAATATTATTTGGTGATCTGTTAAAATTGTATAAGTTTCTTTTTTTATAAGTTTCTTTTTTGGCTCAGTGTATGTCAAGTTTCAACAAAAGTCGTACTGTTCAAAAGAAAGCAGTAGGCTATGCCCATACAATTACAAAATCCTTACTTTCGGACCAGTTGCCCCACGGACCAGTTGCCCCATATTCCCCTAATTGCGAAAGGTAGTGTAGGAAATATGAGGTAGTGTAGGAAATGTAAAAGGTAGAAAATGTTAAAGGTAGTGGATCGCATTTTAACACTACCTCTCACATTTCTACACTACCTTTCACATTTCTTCACTTCCTTTTACATTTCTACACTAGCTTTTACATTTTGTACCCTTTTGGCGTATTTGGTCACACAAATAAGGGCGGCCAAATACGCCAAAATGTGAAAGGTAGTGTACAAATTCGTCGCAAGGTACAAATTGAAATATGTAGAAAAATTGAAATTTGTGACATGTTATGCAATCCTCTAAGCATGTGTTTCACTAAAAACAATTCAAACAACTCAAATTTCTCGCCAAATAACTGATTTGGCAGTGTCCAAATTGTACTTACTTTTATAAAAGCAGCCAGCAGTGAGGTCACGCTGCGTGTCAGATTTTGTTATACGCAAGAAAACAATGGAATCTCAGTTACTGCAATATTTGCTAGAAATAGCTTCGGAAAATGGTCTATTCGGGCATCTCAAAAACTGAGAAACGTGTTAAAAATCATGTAGAATTTTAGAGAAGGGTCATTAACATCTGCAGAACGGTAAAATGTATAGTATTAAACACGTTTTGTGACCAAATTTATGTCGTAAAATGTTGGAAAATTCACGTTTTGAAAATCTGTGGTCTTCGAAATTACAGGAATCCTAACTCATTCTAAACCTCACCAAATCATGAAATGAACCCTCGTCTACAAAAAAGTCCATGTACGTATTGCTCTATCTGCTTGGAGATAGCGAAGACCACGCAAACTTCATAGCTTCATACAACGGAATGATTTGTAGAGATTTGCACTGCAGTCCTCTGTGTAGGGAGAGTTGACAAAAGCAAGGTCGTTTGGCTATTGTGTTTGTGCCGACTGACCCCGTTTAACAATCTTCACAGCTTTCATATAGGGCTTGGGTGACCTAAACTAGGTTATTCATATTGGGGGCGGGGGCCAGAAGTGAAAGTGAACCGACACAAGCTTGAACCAAAGAATATTGCATTTTGGACACATATACGCGCACGTAACATGCGAACATTTTTCATCGTGTACTTTTGACCATCATAATTCCATGATTCAAATGAACCGACAGTGCCAATCTCAACCGACATCAATATTGTGGGGGGGGGGGGGGATCAACCCCCTCTGGTTACGCCACTGCAATAGAATCACTCATGCGTCTCATAACATGATTTCTTTCATTACATATTGACCAACCCTCCTGTGGTGAAATCATGCTATATCATCATTGAATTAGTTCAAATATCAAATAGGCAAACATTGTGAGATTCAAACAGGGATTCATACTTTATCTGCTGATATGATGCAAAAGAGATCCCCGCACAGCTAGTAGTTAAAACATTCATCACACATTAAATGAACAGTCACAGCAGGTGGGTTTGTAGTTATCCAGAGCTTTATTCAATCCCTATCCCTGGCACATATTGTATTTATACACAGGCCTAAATAGGTATACATTGTGGGGAATGTATTTACACCACAAAAGAGTATGTCATTTTGGGAACTAACCATAATGCGTTGTTACCAAACATATCATCATATTGAGTGTTTCAACCCTGCATGTTAACTCCTCGTATGTCTAGTTGTTTCGAATCCCAGTGTGGTAGGAATTTGTAATACAACTTTGATATTTTTTCCAAGTAAAAAAGTGTAATTCCATAGTATTATGGTTAAGTCAGTTCCAAATTGGCAAAAACAATATGCGCTTTTTTATCTTTCTGCACGCAAGAGTAATAGAAGCATACACACACAATTTTGGCATACGTACATGTTACGTATATGATACACAGCGGGCCTGGTTGTGTAATGTGAGCCTTATTTGAGCCCATGTTCTTCTGTATTCCTTCGCTGCTGTAAGAAGGCTTGCAAATTTGGAACTTAGGTATAATTACATGGTGACATGTGATTGGTTCCAACAATATAAGAGCGTGTGTGGTCTAGCGCAGGCATTCTCAAATGGTGGCGCGCGCGCCACTTGTGGCGCATCTAGGCATCCTAAGTTGTGCGAGAGTGGTTAAAATTTGTTTTAAAAATAAATCATATCATGATATAGCCAGATTTCATAGGCCTATGACGGTCAGATGTATAAAGACAGCAATTTTTCGCGCGCTACGCGCGCATGTGCCCTCAAAAGAGTAATATTAGTTATTATGTTGCCTACATATATAGCTTAAAATATTTTGTGACGCGGGAATTTTACCATTGTAAATTCTAAAAAATATGACCAAGTGAAGCTTCAACAAGTTGGTTACTACAGGGTGTCCCAAAAGTCTATGCACGTTTTGGGAGAGTCATATCTCATAAAATATAAATCATATGGTATAAATTTAACCATATTTTGATAAACAAGATTTGGGAAATTATTTTGATACCAAACACAGCCCTATTGGTGAACCCACAACATTATAACACTGGTTGAAAGTTTGTGGCCGTGTGCCAGACCCACCTATACCAAGTACTACACATTGTTGTAAAATCAGGTGCGCATAAATTAACCTTACCTGATTGAAATTAACAGTATGAAAGCAACGTTGCGAATAAGTCACAGTTCACTGCTTACAAATTGATGTTATTACCAAACTCGGTCACTCACAACATAAATAGGCGTAGTAGACAACATTGCACAGCAAAGGTATTCATTCAAGATGTTTTACAGCATAGATAAGCGAATACAAATTATAATGTATGGTTCTACGCTGAAACAAATTCAGTTCAACTTACTTCAGAAAACATTTTAAAGTGAAACGCGCACCTGGAAGAATATCCATTCTGAAGTTGGTGGATACATTTTTGAACACAGGAACTGTGCATGATTTGTCTCGATGTGGTAGAAAGACTGATAGATCAACAAGTCACATCGATGTCATAAGACATGCAGTAGCCAAAAGTCTAAAGATATCATTTCGCCGACTTTCCACAGAAAACAAGATTAAAAGATCAATTGTTCACAGAATTTTGGGCAAGGACTTGAAGAAGTTTCCATACAAGATTCAGATCAAACAAAACATTAAAGCAGCGGACAGATATAGTTTGTTATTATAAAGGGATCACTGTAATGTAAAATTTTAAATATTACAATTGGCGGATCACTTTACGTGTAACCAACTCTACCCGTCTTTTTGTTAATCTCAATAGGTATGGATTTATGAACTTTATTCCTCCGAAGTATAAAATTACATTTTTTGCAGTAATACATATTTTACTTCTAGGGTGGCATTACAAACAGATGTTAGTCCAATATTTTGTATCAAAATTATTTCCCACATCTTCTCTTTCTAAATATGTATTCATATTTTCAATACGACTTATATTTTGTGAAATACAAAGCTTCAAAGTCGTGCATAGACTTTTGGGACACCCTGTACAATGTGGCGCATCAGTAAATCTAATTGAGAAAGCCTGGTCTAGCGGATAGATCGCAGGTCTCACGATACAAAGATTGTGAGTTTGAGCCCCGCTACGGCCAACATGTTTGTATCCTTAGGCAAGGTACTCAATTGCCCCGTGGTTCAGAAGTCATGTAGAAATGGTGGTCTCGTGCATCAGAAGAGCAAAAATCCGAGCACGTTAAAGGTCACAGACTCCTTCGTAAAGAGTAGGGGATCATCCCGGTCTGTGTACACAAAAACTCATGTCCCTAGGTTTCAGGGGCACTGTACCGTTAATGCCCGAGGTAGGGCGCTGTGCACAGTATAACAGTATGTAGTATATGAAGTATGCACACTCATGTGATTGGTTCCAGCGAATATGCACACCTCAACACTCTGAATGCAAAAGGAATCCCAATGCAACTATCTGTTTCAGTATCTGTTGCATATACAGGGTGAGTTAGAAAGAACAAGCACTTATTCTCAAAGGCGTCACACAATTTCATGCGTGTGTATTCAAAAGCAATGGTAGTGCTAAAAGATCATTAATTTGGCTTTCATTCACAAA